>OY041599.1:25227375-25827375 GCA_955876795.1 Eupithecia tripunctaria
TAAAAAATAACACTCCAACACATTCTGCCTCTGTGCAAAATGATAAATAATATCTAAGGCTTTTTTAATATCAATAATATAATAATTTTATATAATTTCAAAAATAACTGATGTCTTATAAAATTGTGATAGTTTAATGTGAGAACAAAAATAAAAAAAAAATGTTTGAGTAACGATGGACCAACCCTATCGTGAGTGTCCAGGTCCACGTCTCAGCTCCGTAGGTCATGACGGGTAGGACGCACTGATTAAAAACTTTGGTTTTCAAGCATTGCGCGTTTTCAGAGGGCCTACACTGAAATTTTTGTTGGATCTATGATATGGTTTTATTAGGTTAGTATAGAATTCGTTATAAAACTGGTCACTTTGTCTTGTGGTCGGACTGTCTACTCCCTGTTTACAAACTCATTTAAATTTCAACGGTCTTTTTTGAGTTGTCGGTTTTAGTCGTGTTTTGTGTTTTTGTGGATAAAACTAACAGAAATCCATAGCCAAAGGTACGTTTTTCAATTATTTATATTTAGAAGTGGAAAACTGGTGCCGACTGGCGATCAAGATTTTCATCGACACATCACAATTAATATCAAACTCAATTGTATTATTCCTAACACTTGTCCCTTTTTGCTTAATAGTTACCTACATCTCATTACTGCTTAACTGATTAAGATTTAGATTTGAACTTTACGAAAAAATCATGTGTTTATAACTTCGTACTTCGAGCAATAAAAATAAAAACCAAGTGAGAGAAACATTACAATTGAATTTGACATTTGTGACATCTCGACGTTGACGTTAAAAGCTCTCCTGGCTCCATCCAGCCTGTAAATTTCTAAGAATTTATATTTGTCGTGATGGAAACCGAAATCATTTATGCCATTTCTCCCCTTCTAGAAGTGTGTAAATTATTGAAAAACATACCTTTGGCTATCAATTTCTGTTAGTTTTATCCACAAAAACACAAAACACGATAAAAACCGACAACTCAAAAAAGACCGTTGAAATTTGAATGAAAAAATAAGTTTTTAAACAGGGAGTAGACAGTCCGACCTGGACACTCACGATAGGGCTGGTCCACCAGTTCAAAATCGCTCAGCGAGCTATGGAAAGGGCTATGCTCGGAGTCTCTCTGAAGGATAGGATTCGTAACGAATACATCCGACTGATAACCAAAGTTATCAACATAGCTCAAAGAATTAGTAAGCTGAAGTGGCAGTGGGCCGGCCATATCTCACGAAAAACTGATAACCGATGGGGTAAACGAGTTCTCGAGTGGAGACTGCGACTCACCAAAAGCAGTGTAGGGCGCCCTCCAGCCAGGTGGGATGACGATCTGCAAAAGACTGCAGGCAGATGCCGGATGCGTCAAGCTGAAGACAGGGCGCTATGGCGCTCATTAAGAGAGGCCTATGTCCAGCAGCTATATCCTATTAGCAGTGGACTAATATCCGGTTGGTCCGGAAGGTTGATGATGATGATGATGATCATATACACAAAAGGTAGGGAAATCATTTGTGGAGTGGGTAACTGAGCTCCCTATTCGTAAATTTAAACTGTACATAAAACCAATTCTTATCAAGAAAGCCTATTACTCCATAGACGATTACAATGCTTGGCCGGATGTCGCCCAGTTCTACTCCACACCGATACTCATAGTACATGTATGAACATAAATTCGTTGTGTTAAACTTAGATGTGCAAATATTGTATTATGTAGTTGATAAGCGATAAACTTGCTAGTGGTTTCTTTTTCACTTCTTCCGCTAGTTGACAAAAAATTAAAGTGAATTAGAGTTGTGTTTATATAGTAAAAATTTACTGGGCTTATTTTTTAAGTCTAAAGAAATAAACGATTTGACTCTGACTATTACTCTGACTCAGTTCCGTTCCATATTTATTTACCTGTCTTCTGACGTACTCATACTGACGAACGGTAGGTATATTTATATTTTTATCTACTAAACATGAGAATTTACGTCATTATGAAAACAGTCACACAATATTAAAGAATCCCATAATGTTTTATTCCCAAAAAGAAATGGCGAAATATTCGGAAAATTATTTTATTTTTGAGAAAACTTCTCATCGTGGGCACGCACTGCGTGCAAATAACTAACAGAAATAAAGGCGACCTGAGCAAATTTATTGACTCATGTGAGCATTTAGGTATGTTTAAAAAAAATCTTGGTTTGGCATAGGTACGCAGCGTGCGACACCATAGCTAGCCCCAAAAACTGTAAAAACATTTAAAAATACATCCAGCAGCATGCAACAAAATATTTATCAACGAGAACAGTGAGCCCCTAAATATTTTTCAATTAGCTCTCTAAGAGCAGATTAGTTTTTTTGTACATTGATAGAAATTTCCCGTGAGCGAGTGATTGTTTGTGGGTTTGCGGTTTATAATTAGTACTCGAAATTTCCCCCTTAGGCCTGCTTGTAAATCCACCTCTGAATGACGAGGAACTACAAAGTAGAGCCGATAAGTGAGCCTGATGATATAAGATACATTTTGTTCTAGGAACCCGCTCGTTGGGCATGGAGGAGAAAGTCTGGGCCCATGGTAAATCCATCCTTCGAGCCAGATGACACACTTCCTACAAGGTGAGTCCTCCTCAACAGACTGTATTGGTAAAACTTCGATAACTGATTGTAATATGACAACCTCTGTGGCGCGGTGGGCGAAGGTCTGCCTGCGACGCAGGAGGTTGCGGGTTCGATTCCCGCCTCGGGACAAATTTGTGTACGATCTGCAGAAATTTGTTCAGAGCGTTCTGGGTGTTTTTCTATGTATAATAAAAAATATATATCTATGTAGTGTATTGTATTATGTATATCAGTTATCTAGTACCCATAACACAAGCTCTGCTTAGCTTGGGGCTAGATAATGCTGTGTGAATTGTCCAGTATTATTTTTATTATTATTATTAAAGTATGTGTTTTGTTAGTTTGCTTACACATAAGTTATATTAGATAATACAAAAAAATGTTTACATAAACTTGTCACCTTTTGTTAGATCTCCTGTATAATTATAATAATTGCATTGACTTTGTAGTGATAGCGGCAAATAAAAATTACCATAGTACCATCAGTGTTAGTTACTATTTAAAAGTACTACGGTAAACGCCAAAAACCAAAACAAATAGTAACAATACGAAAAAAATTCCCTGACAACCTTGGCTCAAATAGTTCTAAATGGTATTGTTACAAAAAAAACTAAACATGATTGGGTTTGTTTTAAAAAATCTATAAACCGACTTCAATTTTATGGTTTTGTCATGGATGCCAGAGTCAGAACTGGACCAAATTTAAATGGGGCCACAAAAGAAGTACCAGCTTTCAAATAAATAAAGAATCATCAAAATCGGATCACCCAGTGAAAAGTTCTGAGGTAACAAATTATTTTAGAAAAATACAGTCGAATTAAGATCCTCCTTCTTTTTCAGCACCCCTCCGACTCACACGTTAAACTAAAACAACACTAGAAACACAAAAAAAAAATAATCTGGATCTTGGGTAGTAAATCCTATGGTTCACTGTCAATCTAGTAGATATTAATTGGTAATGTTAATAAAATTAGTGAAAACGAGGATTTGGCGTAGTCATAATCTTGCAGAGATTTTGCGTTTTCTAAGTACGCGAATCAATAGCTTTCTTTTAAGCTCCGGTTGCCTGGCAATAGAAAAACACCCTCTTGAGGTACCCTGGTTGTCGCGACGACCTCCGCCACTCCGTTAAGGAACTCCGGACTGATTGCACAACCTCTCGGCAATTAATTACAAACGGGTTCGAAACCAAAAACTACGCGAAAATAACATGTAGACAAACATAGCAAGTTTTGAAGTGCTCAAACATTTGTGAAACCAATGTGAAGTGTCAGTTTTAATATTTTGTTTATGCTTTGGAAATTCTTATGAAGTTATTAATCAGTTTACATTTTACTAAGTCGGTCAGATAAGTGTTTGCTTAGTGTATGGAAAATTGGCAGTAGATTTGTCGATTTATTTTGTAGCTTTAAAAAGCTTTGAGATCTTTCATGAAAAAGTCTGGTACTTCTTAGTAAAAACGTTGTGATAACTAAATCTATAAACTAAAAAAATAAATATGACGGACAAAGAGGATTATATTTCTTCTATGGTGACTCCGAGGTATGAGCTAAACTTAAAAATTGGTTAATTATATTTAATAAATAGCAATATTGCAGCCTTCTCAGCTTCCAACCAGTTTCTTAGTGGATTATATATTAAAGGGCATCAGCAAGCCCAGTTAATGCTTGATTGAAAGCTTCTTACCTAGTTGAGTTTGTTTAAACAAATGTATTAGTTGAGCTGTGTGGTGCCGGGTCACAATTTGCACCATCCCATCTCTTCCCGTGTCGTAAGAGGCGACTAAGGGATTCCTACTGGGCGGGCGGCAGCGCGCCCTGCAGTACAATTCTACCACCAAACTTAGATCCCCAAGCATGCCCAGCGTGGGGATTATGAGCATTACCCCCCCCCCCCCCCCCCCCCCCATTAGATAAACGCTAATAAGGCGCTTATCATGAGGAGGCCTGCGTCTAAAGTTGTTTTCGTCTTTATATAAAAAGCTTAACCACATTGCGATTATGTTATATCTGTTTAATTTTTTATAATTTTTATAAGTGTTTTTTTTTCTGTTTCTAAGTTGGAGGTACCCTAGTTGTCTTTGTTAGTTGTACAAATATTACCGCTGACTTGTATAAGATACTGCTAAAATGTAATATGTATTTTGTTTTCAAAAACTATAAATCGAATTCAATTTTTACAGTTTTTTCATGAATTTTCATGGATTCCATTGTCAGAACTAAACAAAATTAAAATGGGACCACACGGGAAGCACCAGCTTTTTATTTAAAAAAAATATGCAAATCGGAACACCCAGTCAAAAGTTCTGAGGTAACAAACAAAAAAAAAATTATTACAGACGAATTGAGAACCTCCTCCTTTTTTGAAGTCGGTTAAAAAATCGCTCAAAACCATCCGAAAGGGTTGTATGGAACTGTTGAAATCACAAAAATCGTAATTAAAAGGTACCACAACGTGCGACACAAATGTATTTGTTTGAGAATAAAGAAACTGAAACTAAAACCATAATTATTACGATTTCTGTGGTTGTATTGCTACTACGAATTTTTGTTTTCGTAAGACATGCAAAACTCATTTTAGGATTCGGAATGTTTGATTCAAATAAATACTATGAACTTATACGTTATAAATTTACAAATAAAACAAGGTAATTCAACCAGTTATATTAACAGAAGTAGCAAATTTTAATGCGACGGGCCCCGCGCGTATCCAAGCCAATAAAAATTCAAAACATAGGTTAAGTTGCAATATTATCAAAAACAGTTCGCATATAATTTTTATCGTTTCGATCATGTTTCGATTGCGTTTTATGTAGGTTGTTAACGATATTGCATTAGAAACGAGTTGTCCCGTAAAATTATAATATGCTTACTATACTTTGGCTTATTTTCAAGAGATACATCAAACATATTTCTAAGGATTACCTCCTCAATTCAATGTCCTGTATTGGTTTACTGATCCGCGTTATTGCCTATTATCTCATGGGGGTAATTAATGCCCATAATGGGGACTGCAGACGACTGCCCCAACGCTGGGCATGCGGCTTGCGAATCGCAGTTCAGTGGTAGAATTGTTCTGCCGTCGGCGATGCGGCCCACTCACGGTAAAGAGTTGGGGTGGTGCAAATTTTAAATCGGCATACACTTGATGACGACGTGTTAGAATCATAAAATCTCACAATCAATAAATTAAAACACTTCGTATATTTATTTAATATAGATATACTACTATAGCCATTTAGGAAGGTAGTGGAAATAATACTTTTACCAAGGAAGATAATAACAACTTATTAAGACTATCACAAAAAGCAAATAGGCTCGGCTCGGCTGTTTGTCATTAGTCACAGAGGACAAATCCTCCACCTCATTCAAGGTAATTTATACCATTGATTTAAATCGTTAGATAGGACCATTGATTATTTAAAAAAGGAAGATGAGGTACTATAGTTTCTCGAAAATGGCAACCTCATATTGTGTAATATTGTGTGCTCCCACCTCAGTCACCGTCGGACCGGCGGCGGCGGCGGCGGTCGTGATTCGCGTGAAAAAAAAAAGAGTCCATACATCCATACATCCATACATGCGGAGGTTGCTGCGGTGGTTACTGCGGAGGCTGCGGTATCCCCTGCATAACTATCTACACTTGCTGCATCAAGATTTGTTAACTTGATTTGGCAAGCAGTGTACTCGGACCCGCCCAACAAGTCCTGATGTTGCGATGTGTCTGTGGCCGCTACAAGTCTTGTGCTGTAATGTGAAAATATAAGAATAAGAATACATCCATGGATGTATGGATGTATGGATGTATGGATGTATGGATGTATGGATGTATGGATGTATGGATGTATGGATGTATGGATGTATGGATGTATGGATGTATGGATGTATGGATGTATGGATGTATGGATGTATGGATGTATGGATGTATGGATGTATGGATGTATGGATGTATGGATGTATGGATGTATGGATGTATGGATGTATGGATGTATGGATGTATGGATGTATGGATGTATGGATGTATGGATGTATGGATGTATGGATGTATGGATGTATGGATGTATGGATGTATGGATGTATGGATGTATGGATGTATGGATGTATGGATGTATGGATGTATGGATGTATGGATGTATGGATGTATGGATGTATGGATGTATGGATGTATGGATGTATGGATGTATGGATGTATGGATGTATGGATGTATGGATGTATGGATGTATGGATGTATGGATGTATGGATGTATGGATGTATGGATGTATGGATGTATGGATGTATGGATGTATGGATGTATGGATGTATGGATGTATGGATGTATGGATGTATGGATGTATGGATGTATGGATGTATGGATGTATGGATGTATGGATGTATGGATGTATGGATGTATGGATGTATGGATGTATGGACGTATGGACGTATGGATGTATGGATGTATGGATGTCAAAACTACTGAACAGATCTGTCTGAAATTTAGCACACAGGTAATTCTAATCCCGGAATCAAACATAGGCAAATATTTATCCCATAAATCAGTTCTCGTGTGATAAAAATCCCCTATAAACGTTTCCATAGTAACAACGCGTGCGAAGCCGCAGCCGCAGGATTATAACCATGTTTCATGTTTCACAGTCTGTCACCGGTAACGGATGAAAAGAGCGCCGGGCCTGGAGATAAAGGGATATATCTTGTCAACATGAAAAACAGCACAGGCGATGAGGTGGAGGAATACGAACCGTACGAAAACCGAGTGGTCAAACATCCTACCACGTGAGTAAACTTTGACATTAGAAGAATACCCTTCCAAGACGAGTAACTTTGCAACCTGCTAGAGTCTGTTCAAAAAGAGAAGCGTCGTGGCGTTTCGGTGAACTAACACTTAGTCGCACTGCAATGACGAAGCAGTGTTGTCAACGCAACAAAAGTTGCCAATTGGCACACGCGCGCCCTGAATTAATTACCACGACTCTTCTTTTTTTGAACAGAATCTAAATAAAAACAAAATACTAGCGAATCCTAACATTAACAATAATGAATGGGAAATTCTTTATTCCCTAAAAAAGTATTTTTCATTACTCATACTCTAAAAGTAGGTCAGAAGTTGCCTGCGCAGCGGGATGAAAATTATACTTTTCTAATAATTTATTTTAATCTAGAAAGCCATAGGTAAATAACCTAAGAAGGTCATAGGTAAATGGCGCGGTGAGTAAATAGCGTTATAAGAAAACGTTTTGTTATTATATTTTAATTATTGTCAAAGTCTTACAAACCCTCAATATTATGGAGCGTAGGTATATTCTATGTTAAATACAACATTACTACTGGTACTAAACACAATGTACCTACATATAAAGGATTTCGAGAGACTTACATCGTTTATGTCAAAGTCAAAACAAAAGTCAAAATGATGGATTTAACAAAAAGCTAAATTTTCACTTCTCAAGAGGTAGTTGGAAAAAACCTTTCACTATAACTAATAATTGCTCTAATTTTACCATAGACTTTAAATAAATAATTTACTCATAAGTTGTTGATTTATGTATTTTTTCTTTAGTTCATTCATATTTTTATTTTTACTTTCCTTGTATTCGTAATGAATGGCGGTAGAATACAAAGGGCGCTAATAGTTCGAGGGACTAAATGTTTCTTTCAGCCGAGGCAAACACTGTAAGCACAGTGTTTGCCTCGGCTGAAAGAAACATTTAGTCCCTCGAACTATTAGCGCCCTCGCTACGCTCGGGCGTTAAACTCCGTTCCGGTACTAAATAGGTTTCTTTCATCCCTTGGGTAACAATGTACTATAAAAACCTAATAGAAATGTAAATTACAGCTAACTGCTTCGATTACGCGGTTTTGCCCAGCTTATAATTTCTGGCGGTTTCCCAATATTGGGCTCATTGGCTGATGCTCAATGGGCTATAAACATTCGATCTGCAGCCTTATTGTCTATAGCGGATAGGTAAAAAAACTGCGGCCTTGTTCAGAGCGCTTATGACTTATCAAGGCTTATGACTTATCAAGGCTTATGACTTATCAAGGGTTATTTCGTATTCTACCGCTGATTCGCAGATGACCTCAGTCTGTTTATGCAACTTCCTTGTTTCCCCTTTGAGTGTAGACTAGGTCGCCGAAGGTCTTCATCAGAGGGCCTAGATAATGTAACAATCGATGTCCAAAGCGATCGTAGAAAATTCAAAAAATGTATGGCTATACATGTCATGACTATTTATTAAGCTAGTAATTAAAAAAATTACTTTTCTAAGTGCTTCTTTTGTAGTAAGTCGTAAGTATAAAGAAATAAACGATTTGACTCTGACTCTGACTCTGACTCTGACTCTGACTATAAATTTTTGATAAATTTGTAATAACGTTAACGTCAGGAAACTTTCGAATTGACCCTAATAATAACATTTACCAGCAAAACTAGAGTACTTACGAATGAATATGTAAGTAGGTTTGTTTGTACCTAGTTATAGGTATTTTATCTAAGTATTTTGTCATATCTTCTATTTACATACAAAACACGTGTTGAATCACGTTTTTAAGCGCTGACAGGTAGTCAGGGTCACGTTTACTGCATTTTAGATTATAAGTTGTATCTACCAGGTTCTACAGGAAAATCCTAAACGGTCGGTAACAACCGCAATTAGTTTCACACAGGTTTTACTTAATTCCTATATCCTGTTTTCCCCTTTGTTTACCAAAAAGAGTAGGTAGCTACCTTCGTTAGTTTTTTGTTCTGGGGTAAGGAAAAATGCACTCGCTTTATTTCAAACGCAAGTAAAAAGAAATGCCATACCTTTGCCGTTTCCATTTTGAATGAAGCATAAACGTTAACAAACCGCCCATACTTAACCTAAAATTCACTTCGTTGGCGCGTCCTTTTATACGTAATTTATATTACGTGTCGATTTTAGATCCTCCCTTCAATAAAAATTGCTTACAATTACATATATCTGAAACTCGACGCCAAGCAAGTGAGATTTTGTTATTTGTGTCGTATTTTGTTTACTAACATGCTTCATTCAAAATGGATAAACCATAGGTACCTATAAATATTTTTTTAACTCAATATTGATAGATATAATACCTGTAGAAATGTTTGATGATGATGCTTCGTTAATAACAGCTTCCTCATTGTTTTTCCAATAAACCAGGAACACCGAGACGCTTCTTCATCTCCTGAAAGGCAGCCTTGGAACAGGCATCCTCGCGATGCCGAAGGCGTTCTCCAACGCTGGCTACGTTGTCGGATCCATTGGGACCGTGATCATCGGCCTCCTCTGCACGTACTGCATCCACATTCTCTTGGACTCGTGCTATGTGCTGTGCAAGCGGAGGAAACAGCCCAGTATGACGTACACAGGAGTGGCCGAGGCGGCCCTGTCCGAAGGACCAGATTTCTGCAAGCCATTGGCTCCTTATGCTGCGTGAGTTATTTTCCATTCAAATTCAAACAGTCAGTCTTTCCAATTGTCCATGGTGAAAACACATCGCACTCCCAGATCTAAAGGGAGTCAACTCAAAAATCTCGTTTTTTTAGTTAAGCTTACCACGGGATTCTAAATATCATTACTTTTCGACCAATAAGACAGATTTTGAAATATTTCCACTACTCGGCCCTAGATGGCGTCAGAACTCTGTTTTGATGATCGAGTGGTCCTATTCCTCCTCCATCTAAACGGGGACATTGCTAGTTGCAACTAGTATGGGAAGCGGAGTGCACGGGTCCGTCGTGAACAAAAAAGAATTATTTTGAGTAGCATCCACACAGTTAAATATTGAGGATTACAATACTTAGAGTTGACGCCGTATCGATGATAAGTGCAAAATTAATCAATTGCTATGTACGTGCTGGCCAGGGAATATTTCCTCTTCGAGAGATCACTTTATTAGGTAAAAGTGGACGGACAACGGGCATAGTGGTGTTAGAGTTATGGGCAGTTGCTCCATCCTGTTGAAACCAGGTCCGCCTAGTCAAGCCTGGAACATTCTGCATCTCTGGTGTAAAAAAGTCCTCGATCATTGCCGCATACCGCTGCGAATTAACGCTTACGAGTAGACTGGGTAGGGTTTTGGGGTTCGTGGCTTAGGCCCCCGCTGTCTGACGCCCCCGTGGTGGAGGCACCCGATTTACAATTAAGTCATAACAGCCGATTTCGTCAGAATAAAAGTCATTAGTACCAGATACAGTCGACGAAAAAGTATTTTTGAACTAAATAATTAATTAAATTTCACTGCGAAATTTTACGTTTATGATTATTAAGAGTATGATGTGTTACAGTCGTAATTATCTGATTATGCAGGTATTTTATAACTAACAAAGTAATAGACATTATTTTTAGGTTGTTGCAAAACAATAAAATTCATTACAAAATAATGTAGGTATTTTAAGAAAATAAACTGTAATTATTTTCTTAAAATACATTATTTTGTACCTTTTCAAACGAGCCGTCGTCCTCCGACCAAAATGGTTTTTGACAAAAACCAGATCGCTTTCTTATCTATCTTTTTCGCGCAAAGAATTGAAAACAAGGTAAACGGACTAATTGACAATGCCAATAGCGCGGTGGACACTATTTCTAACTCATATCTCGCCGAAGTCAAGTTATTGTTGCAATAAGTTACTTACTTAAATAAATAAATAAATGATGCTGGACAATTCACACAGCATTATCTAGCCCCAAGCTAAGCAGAGCTTGTGTTATGGGTACTAGATAACTGATATACATAATACAATACACTACATAGATAGATATTTTTTTATTATACATAGTAAACATCCAGAACGTCCCTGAACAAATGTCTGCAGATCGTACACACATTTGTCCCGAGGCGGGAATCGAACCCGCAACCTCCTGCGTCGCAGGCAGACCTTCGCCCACCACGCCACAGAGGTCGTCCGAAGTTACTGATAAGTTTAGTCGGCCCGGCCATGTCATCTCAATATGGCAAGTCCAGGTCCTTCGCAGGGCTGAGCACAAAGTAATTATAAATAAATTTCAAATATTTTACTTGTGAGTTTATTAGACAAGAAAATTTTTGTTTCTCAAAGATTTATATTAAAAAATTGACTTCGAATCGTGTAGACTTATAATAATTTCTATCTATAATTTAGGTTACACTTTGCTATCTGACTGTACTTTGGATAAAAATATTCAACAAATACTTTTTATCTCACTAAAACGAATTCGGGTGCCTCCACCATGGGGGCGTCAGACACCGGGGGCGTCAGACACGAACCCGGATTTTCATGAATTGACTGTTTCACTGCGTGAGTGTTTTGTTCCGTCCGTCATGTCTTTGGTCGATCTGACCGTTGTTCATCCAACGTGGAACCAGTCTCCTCGAACTTAGCAATACAGTTCACACTTGTAGTATCTGTGAAGTTACGTAAATTGTGATGTTCTCTAAATTTACTCCGCGCGATGGTAGCCGAATTAACGTTTCGATAAAACTCACGCACACATAAAAGCACGGTCCACATCGTCGAAAAATCCATGGCGACTGAATTCCCAGAAACCGTCGGTACTCCCCCCCCCCCCCCCCCCCCCGCACTGCGCACGCCACTCCCGCGCGCCCTTTGTATTTTATTCGAAACTAGCTGCGCCCCGCGGCTTCGCACGCGTTGTTCCTATGGAAACATTAAAAGGTTTTTTTCATCCCACGGGAACAGATTTATGGGCTAAAAAGTAGCCTATGTGATATTCCAGGATTAGAATTACCTGTACGCAATTTCAGCCAGATCCGTCCAGTAGTTTTGGCGTGAAGAAGTAACAAACATCCCTCCATACAAAATTTCGCCTTTATAATATTAGTTTGATTTACATCTCAAGGAACTTATGGCCCATAAGTCCCTTGAGATGTAAATCACACTACCCCTGAACCTTAATTTTAAATATCGATCACCCCTAAGTACACTATCGAAACTAAATATTGGCATTTTTGTATTATTTTATAAATCGCCCTTTTTTTACGTGTACTTTTGTGGGATCAGAAGGTTTTTTATTATTTTTTGTTATTTCCCCTTATTGCATAACCTATACAATCGAATGTTACATTTTTGTTCCGTCGTTAGGTATCGAAAATTCAGTTTCGCGCGTATACGCCACGCTCAGCCGCTCAGATCACTGAGCGAGCAAGACGAAACTACCACTATCGCGAGTATACGTCGTTGTCGCGTCGCCTCGCCCGCTCCGCACCGTCCGTCCCTCGCAGATTTACGTTTTGGTTTGCAGACAGGATTTGAAATTGTTTAAAAGTTTTTACGGTAAAGGATTGATTAATAAGAATCAAAATGAGTAATAATGTATTTAGAAGTAATAGAAGAAGCGCACGTATATTAAGTTTGGTTGAAACTGACGATTTTTATAAAATTCAAGAAAAGGAAAAGTCGTTGAGAAGAGAAAACGAAAATTTGATATTTAGTGGTGAGTTACTCAATGTTTCTAGTTTTATTTTACAATAAAAAATGTTTTACGGAATGGAAGAAAGGTAAATTATTGTTTACTAATAATTTTTGTAAGATTTATTAGTACTAAGAGTGATACCAGCGTAAAGTATTGAAACTGACCGTTTCGATCTTATACGTAGAGACGATAAGATAATTTTGTATCGAATGTGGCACTTTCGTCAGTTTACATTGCAATTTAAAAATGTATTCTAATCGAAAGTGCCAGATTCAATAGTTTACCACGTAAATACAGTGCATCAAAACTATCGAATGTGCATTTATTTATCTTACATAAATACAATTACAACGGATACGGTAAATAATTTAGTTTACATTATGGTAGAAAAGTTCTAGACAAATACTAACGTTAAATTAATAGACTATTTTAGTGATGTACTCAGGGTTCAACATTGTGGCTAGTGATTAATGGGTTTGTTTGCACTTCATCTATTTATTTATAAGTACAGGTACAACTTATTTTACGTAATAATGTATTTTTTTCCAGAATCTCCGTTACCACCGAACTGAAATCTTACTGACGCAGAGTTCGCTATGTTGGAAAGTATGATCGACGAAGACCTATCACGAGATGCAACATTTTCACCTGGCGGTATTCTATCTGAACCCGTTCCCAGCAAAAATCTGGACATGAAGCAGTAAAAAGCTTGGCTCTGTTTATTCTATTTATTTATTTACCTGCAAACTGAAATGCTACGAAAAATTTAGTACTACAGTTAGACAAAATATTTACTCACAGTTCTGGGGATTGGCAGATCATACAAAGCATTGGGAATACTTAGATAATCTTGATGAACAAATTCAAGCCTATACGAAACATGTAAACCCGTCTTCTCCCTTCTATCATAGGACCAACAGACGCACAAATTCATACCATCCATTCCTGGTCGACATACCACAATGTCGAACCAAAAAATTCTGCTCTACTTTCATAATATCCACAGCCAAAGAGTGGAATGTTCTTCCTGCGTCAGTCTTCCCAGTAGAGTACAATCTTGGAGTCTTCAAATCTAGGGTAAATAAAGTTCCTTCTGGAAAAGCGTGCTCCATCTTAGGCTACATCTTCGCTTTCTTAAAGTGAGTTGGTAGCCAAACGCTAATCCATCAACAATAAAAAAAAAATAAAAAAAAATGTAGAAAATAAGACTTAAGCTAGAGAATTTAAGGACAATGATAAACAGCTGGCTCAACAAAAGTACCCTGAAGTTGTTTGCGCAACATTTGATTTTCAAAAAATCCTAACTTCTCCTCACGGGGATGTAGGCTTGTTTTACTACAAGAGAAAATTATCCGTTTATCACTTCACTATATTCGATTTGGCACAAAAGAGGCTTTTTTTATATGTGGACCGAATGCACAGCTAAAAGAGGTGCTAATGAGGTTTGACTATAAAATGTAAAGTCGAAAAGGTGCTAAGACATTTTTATTTTGGTCGGATAACTGTTCGGGACAGAACAAAAACAGAGTTATTTACTCAATGTACATGTTTATGTCACAAAAATACAATGTCGATACGAACACACAGATTTCTTGAACGGGGCCATACACAAAACGAAGGTGATAGTGTGCATGCCCGTATTAAACGGGAGGCTAAAGGAAAACTCATTTACACCCCGGATCAGTGGTATGCATTGGTGAGGTGGGCTTAAGTTGATGGTAATCCCTACAACGTTATAGAAATTACACAGGAGGATATTTCAGACTAAGTTTAAATAATTCGATTTCATATTGTTCCTCATCTGATCAGTGATTTGATGTATAATATCTGTGTGTTTTGTTGGGTAATTTTGTCTACTTAAGTACTTTGATTTTATGTTGAATTTAGTAATTGTCAGGCATAGAACATTTTTAATTTTTTAGCAAGAAAATAACAACTTTTTATTAATCTTCTATCTTTTCGTTATTTAACGATTCAAGTTGTTATTTTCTTTGTAATACATACATAACTACCTAAAATATGAAAGTTATGGACTTTTATTTACTTACCAATAATATTACATTATAACAAAATATTAGGAGTACAATCGAATATGCAGTTTTCTACCACGTAAACTGTAGAAACTACCACTTTCGATTAAAAAGGTATAGTTAAATAAGTCAACATTCCGAAGTAAACTATCGTTACGGTTAGTTTCGATAGTTTTTCTGCCAGTTTGTACGACGTAAGCTATCGAAACTGAAAAATCTCAAAACCTGGTGACTATTTCCTTTTGCGGTTTGTTAGCCAATGTTGTAGTTTAAATTGATGTTGTTAGTCATAAATAATTGTTGAATTGGCTCAGAATATGGAAAAGATATTTCGAAAACAAACTTCAAGTGACTGTCCTGTGAATAGGCCATTTTCAGATTCGATAGTGTACTTAGGGATGATCGATATTTGCACCTAATAAACAAGTAAATTACCTACATAAACATCATCTTCAATGCTCCTTCCAAGTGTCTGATAAGCTGATATTGCCCCTGGCTGGAGTAACTAGCGAACCACACGATTTTCCGATAACGTATCGCCTAGAACTTTGTGCAGGCACTTGATTACCACTGACTGGACATTATCACACTCGGTGTTAGTTATTCTTCATTTACCCACTAGTTTTTCCGCGTTTTTTACTCGACCATATGAATCGTTTTATCTTTGGAACTGTGAAAGTCAGGCAGTTTTAACATATTGGTATGAAGCCTGGCAGGGGCGGATCCAGGATTTTGTTTTGGGGAGGGGGCATTTTGACTATGTTTAGACATAGCTGTGTGAACCTAGCAACCAACTTTGAGTTTCATGGTTATAATTGATTGTACCCGGTTTGTACCCCATTGTACCGACAACATTTTCGTTTGTACCCTAAAAGTTATGGGGAGGGGGAGGTTTTTCAATAGTCGCATTTGACTTCAGTAAGTTAATTGAATGAACCTCAGAATTTGATATTTCGTAGCACTAAGGCATAGCAACAGTCAGACTTGAAATTGCCGACATAAAACACAAATAGTTACAAGTTTTCAGGAGGAAACAAATAAAACACGTCATGCATGTAAACCTGAAACTGTGTTCATAAATTACCATGGTTTGTAAATTGACATGGTTATTTATGAACTTCATTTATTAGTGCTTAAAAAATAAATAAAAAAGATAAATCCCGAATAAAAAAATGATGTTTAGGAAAAACGGAAAGTAACAAACGGGTACAAAGAAAAAATATACTTGAATCTTCGAAATTGTTCAAAAGTTGTCGATTTTCAGAAACTGACAAGGTTTCTTCAGAAGTATTATGTTGTTAATCTAGCTAGACCGATAGCTAACTATATTGAATTCAAATTCAAATTCAAAATGTTTATTGACACCATGTTGTAGGTTAGATAAGAAGTAAACTTGGACAGTTCCCTCGTTTGGGACGCGCACATAGACAAGCTGTGCGCTAGGCTTGGTAGTGCCTGCTTTGCACTACGGAGGCTGGCGAGCACAGCTTCGCGCGACGTGGTTCGGGCGTGTTATTACGCAACTGTACATAGCACCTTGACCTACGGCGTGGAGCTGTGGTCGCGAGCCGCCGACCGCCAGCGAGCATTTATAATGCAAAAACGAGCCGTACGCGCTATAGTGGGTGTCCCGAGTGACGTATCGTGCAGGGAACTGTTTAAAGAATTGAATATTATGACTCTACCATCTGAGCTCATATATCAGGTAGCCCTTTTTACGCACCTGCATTTGGGTTTGTTCCAGCGTCGTGGGGTGAACACGACCCGCGAGATGCGGAGCAATAGCTACTCGCACCGCCTGGTGACACCCGAACACAGACTTCAGAAATCTCAACGATCGGTCTATGTCATGGGACCTTCCGTATATAACCGATTGCCAGAAAAGATACGTGACGCACCTTCCACGCCTGCCTTTAAAATAAGACTAAAAAAAATCCTTACGGAATCAGTGTTTTATGAACTAGAGGAATACCTCGAGCTACCGCTCTTATAATGTATATTTTATATAAATTTTATTAATAATTAATTAATTTTAATACGATATTTTTTTTGTAAATGACATGTTACTTTTGGTGTAATAAATATATTCTGTATTCTGTATTCTGTAAATAGGTACAAATAGTTTCAAACATGGACCCGGTTAGGGCACTACAATATTATTAATATTATTAGTAACATAGTAGGTACATAGGTTTAGGGTAGAATTAAAGAGTTGTAAACTTAAATTTAACATGACAGCAACAAAATTAAATGCTACTATATTTTTCATAAATCAGATTAAAAATGGAATAATAAACAAATAAACACACTAAATACAAATTTATAGATCTAAGAACTCTTGCAAGGAGTAAAAACAGTTTTTAATTTTTTTTTTTTAAAGTAGCTTAAATTATGTAAATTGTTTTCTTTCTTTATATCTTGGGGGATATACCTACCTTGAATCAACAAAGATACTTTAAGCCAAATCCGGAAGGTATTAACGGGTACAAACGAAAATCGTAGCATTTTTACTAAAAATAAATGCGAAATATCCCGTTTTTTGAGCATTGAGGAAAAATGTAGAAAATCCTTACAGAGGTTCTGAAAATGTGCTGATTCTGATAGACCTTGAAACAGGCACGTGATTTAAGCCAAATGTGGAAGATACAAACCGGTACAATCGAAAAAAAAAAATACTTGAAACTTCGAAATTGGTCAAATCATGTACATTTTCGAAAACCTACCTACAAGGTTTCTTCCCCCCCCCTGTATCCGCCAATGAAGACTGGTAGCCCTCTAGCAGATAAATAATGCTGTTATTCTCTTCACAGACATGTGGTGAACGCGTTCTTACTCGTTTACCAGATCGGAACATGCTGCGTATACGTTGTATTCGTAGCAGAGAACATCCAGTTTGTGCTGGACAAGCAGTTCGAGATGACCATCACTGTATTCCATGTCATGCTGTGCATCTTGATACCACTGATTCTGATAAACTGGGTCCGAGATCTGAAGTACCTCGCACCGTTCTCCGCCATCGCCAACGCAGTGACCACCGCCAGTTTCGGAATCATCTGCTATTACATCTTCAGGGAGACCCCGACGTTGGAAGGCAAGTCACCAGCTGGGAAGCTTGCGAACTTCCCGCTGTTCTTTGGGACTGTGCTGTTTGCGCTTGAAGCAATTGGCGTGGTAAGTTTGTGTCATAAAACATTGAATCATCAACTAAACTTACCACTTCTGGATTAAAGCTCTGTATCTGAAGCATAATCAATCAATAATCATTTATTTCGTACATTGCAAGAATAACACGTCATTATCGTACCATAAAAAGTAATACATTTTAGTATTCATCATAAATAATGAATTCAATAAAAATTATACAAATTAAACATTAAATTAAAAATTATAAAAATTAAACAACAGATAATAACTGCCATATCTACATAATAGACAGATACTAATGATTACCTAATAACTTTTACAGGCTAAGAACTCGTCGAAGCTGTAAAATCTGTTGTCAATAAGCCAGTGCTTCAGCTTGTATTTAAAAGTAGTTAGGCTTGTTGCCTCCGTAACATATTTTGGTAGACTGTTGTACACTGTCGGTCCCATTATTCGCGTTAACTTCCCCGACTTCGCGAGAGTACGAGGCAGGGTGGTGAGTTTGACTGATCGCCGAGTATGGTACTTGTGAATGTCATCTAACCTTCGTCTTGTTTAGGTGGGTACCCACCTTGAAAAGAACTCTGATAGACTTGGGTCACACTCCTCAACCCCAACCTCAACAGCCTGTATTGGTCCACTGCTGGATGCAGGCCTTCCCCTATCTCTATATCATTGAGGGTAGTGCCCATAATCCTCACGCGGGTTGGGATCGCAGTTTGGTGGTAGGTATAATTGTTCTCCAGGGGGTGCTGCTGCCCGCCTCTCGTTGGATATCCCTTAGTTTTAGGACACTTGCGAGTTGGGGTGGTGCAAATTCTAAGCCAAGGGCACAGTTTGGATCACACTAGGCGCTGTCAAAAAGAAGAATTTGGTTCTAAGAAAAGTTTAGGTCTAGGTATATCAAACAAGTCACTTGACCGTGGCGACATTTTCAAAAATATGAATGCTGATAGGTAGGTAAGTACTTAAACCAGACACAGAGAAATTAGGTCGTATTTGGATTTATAATACTCAGTGTTTCCTTCTTTTTTCTTAGATCCTGCCGTTAGAGAATGAAATGAAGAACCCTGAGGATTTCGTTGGCAAATACGGTGTTCTGAATCGTGCTATGCTTTCCATCGTCGTCCTGTATGTGGGCATGGGGCTGTTCGGATACTTGCAGTATGGAAACGACGCTCTCGGCAGCATCACACTTAACCTGCCTTCAGAAACTGAAGTGTAAGTACCTACCTACTTATATTTTATGCCTTATGTGACCACGCTAGAAGTGTTAGTTCACCGTAACGCCACGACTCTTCTCTTTTAGAACCATCGAGCTTTTAAAGTACTAGAGCTCTTGTTCATCCTTTGATCGAATGGACACAAGTGTGAACATCATCGACTGTCAAATGAATGGCAATTATTCAAGTGAGAACCAGCTATGTGAACAGTCGTTAGTACAGATTTATTTTTCGGGCATTGAGAGGAACAGGCCATAGTCTCTCTATAGCTAGAATAGTACTATATAAACTCTGTCTTGAACAAACTCTAGTAGGTACCGTCAATCACCCTAAATTCGCCTACTTTTGACACATTTTTGTTTGCTATTCTAGATATATGTAGTTTTGAACAAAATCAAATATACCAGTCACTTTCTTTTACATCAGGTTATCTAATAAGAGTTAAAAAGAGATAAAATGTTAATTATTTGCATACTAAAATGGGTCGCAAAGATGCCAGGCGAATTTAGGCACTTGTGCCTAAATTCGCCTATCCTCATTTTTTCAGTCCCTGTAAGACGTGAGAATTGCGTTGTTAGAGAAGTTTTGTATAAAAGTTTTGCTTCAAACGAATTCAAACTCTAATGTTTCATAAACAAAGTCTAATTCACAAAAAATGGGGTAGGCGAATTTAGGCACGCTTTTGAACAATGCGCACATCAGCTCCATACATTATGCGAGTTGTGGTTAGGGCTGCCAAAAATATTTTTTGTTGTATAATGAGACCAATATGCACTTACTACGTCGTACTCGGTCCCTGGCGCGAATGTAAAGCAAACCTAGTATAACCTATCCAACTGAAGTGTGTCTTTAAAATGAAACGATGGTTGATAATATAAAAAAAAATAAGAATTTTTATTCATAAAAGAAGTACCTTATCCTTCAAAGTAAAGTTGTTCAATTATGTGTCACTTTAGTTTTTTAGCTTATAAAACACATTTAGAGTCTTCAATAAATCTAACAAATATAGGCAGTTTTTAATCAAAATTAAAAAATACTGTCTTTTAAAAACATAACTTTATAATTTTTAAATCATATTTAAATGCGAGTCTTCCTCTACGTATATCACTTGCTGTTCTCCGCCGTTTTGAAATTTTGTTTATTTTAGGCATCGCTATCTGAAATATAAATAAAAGCTTTCCATCACCATTCAAGCAAACAACAAGGCGAACCTAGTACCCACCTACCATTTTAATTAAAAATATCCTTTTGTTACAAATTTTTGTGTTCGTTGTTACAATTGCTTTTACGTTTAAGTTTCATTGGAATATTGTTTATTGCATAGGTAAATCTTTTATTTAAGTTGTACAACGTAACAAACATTTTATAAATGTATTTATCAGAATCAATTGTTATTAAATTATTTATTTATTTTTCATTTATTAATTATTAAGAATTTGGAGAACTAAACCCACCTGTCGGTAAATTCAGGTTGTGGATGATGCTAATGACAGTGGCGATATTTTCATAAAAAATGAATTGTAGATTGTTTATTATGTAAGAACTTTAATAGAACATACAAACGAAGATAATATTATATATTGAAATGTAACATTAAAAATGAAATAAAAAATTCAAAAAAAAAACGCCCAACTGTGACTAAAACCACCCCATCGGCTTAGTACACCCAGTATTATGCATTGCAAATTGTAGATATTATTAAATCCACATATTTTTTTGTTGCATCGCACCTTGGGTATATACATATTTATAGAAAAAAAAATCACCACCGCGATCTGTGCTATGAACCGAGTATTATATAGCATCGATAGTATATCATTTTTCAGTCATTCGATCACAACATACAACAAAATCATAACCCTTAATTTTGCAGTCGGGTAAGGAAACCAAGTGACAACCCTAAACCCAGGCGAATTTCGGAACTAACATGTCAGAAATTTTACCTCTAATTATTCAAATGGATTTTTTGTCACAACCACTTAACTTAGCTTATAAATTAATATATTGTTAGAAAGCCGGCAAAATTCAGCTTAGACTAATTACGGTGCTAATGGTCTTACCTCTTATTTTCTTCAGTTTCCAGATGAAGTTTTGCAGACCACTTAAAAAACTTGCCTTGTTCGACTTTACTCAAAATGTGACTGTCATCTCATACATGAAGTTTGCTACAATTCGATTGCAGAATCTTGTCATAAAATAAAATTGTCTACTTAATGGTAGGTTTAGGAACCGTTATCTATGTTATAGTCCATGTTCTGACCATTTAAAAAAATCAGGCGAATTAAGGTACACCAGGCGAAATTAGGGTGTTTGACGGTACCTCGCTAGGTAGGTACTTATGATAGGCTTTTGTTTGTGCAGCCTCGCCGCGGTCGTGCAAGGTTTGCTTGCGTTTGCCATCTTCGTGACCCACGCCCTTGCCTGCTACGTTGCCATCGACATCATATGTAGCGACTATCTGGGCAACCGACTCCACCACGCCAAGTACCGCTTCGTCTGGGAGTACCTGTTGAGGACCATCATAGTCATCCTCACATGTAAGTAATACGATTTTTTCATCTTATTCTAGATGAGGAAACAGCGATGCACTGACATTGCGCTTGCGCAGGGCATTGCTTAGATCACCATAGCAATCCCCTGCTATACAATACTTAATTCAATCTCACCTACAATTGAAAACTCCGTCTGCCGGTTGGATAGGTACCATAGAATAGAATAGAATAGAATAGAATAGAAAATCTTTATTTGTGTCACATGGATAAAATTAGCATAACTTAATTACAACTAAAATTAAATTATGTCTAACACAAAAAGGTCACCGGCTCAGCATAATGCTGCTATGGTACTAATTGTATCATAGCAGCGCTGGTTTTCAGCGGTGCCAGGGAGCTAAACGCAGCGCTACGCGCTACACCAATCACACGGGAAGCAAATTACATAGAAAAAAAATTCAATTACAAAATCACAGAATAAAAACCGAAATAAAACAATGCATAAATTAAGTCTAATTACATTTAAATCAATAATAAACAAAATGTTTCGTATAAGTGTGTATGTGTGTGTTTGTTTGTGCCTGTTGAACACACACACACACACACGGTGTGTGTGTGTGTGTTCCTTTGAGTGCTTGTGAAGCTCCTGAGGACACCGGTCTCTTGAGAGTCCGGGCAACAGGAGCTACAAGTGCTAGAACATAGGTTAGAATAATAATAATAATAATAATAGGTAGGATAGGGTTAGACTAGAAAATACGAGCCAGAACGACAATGTATCAGTATGATTTTTGAAGAGTTAACAAATGTTTTCTTAGTGAGTGTCTAAAAGTATACAAACTATTGCAATTTCTAATGGGCGGCGGGAGATTGTTCCAACATTTCGTGGCAGCATAACGAAAGCTACCACGAAATGCAGTCGTTCTATGGTATGGGCACATTAAACGTACAGCATATCGGATATGGCGACTAGAGAAGACAATTTTTTCATGTAAGTATGTTGGCACCTTTTTTTTAACTATCCCAAAAAGCAAAGTAGCAAAGTGTAGAGTCCGACGCGACGACATGTTAAGAAGTCCGTGATTGTTTATGTAAGGGGAAATGTGGGCTCGGCGAGGTATGGGAAAACAAAATCTTATGCAGGCGTTTTGAACGCGCTGCACCAGCTTTGTAGAACGGCCAAGTAGGCATTCTCCAAATACATTATCCACATAGTTCAGCTTAGACAAAATAAGTGATTCACAAAGTGTTATGCGTAGATCTGTATCAAGGTATTGGCGAACTTGGTACAGGACGGACAACCTATAAAAACAATTCTGAACTGTTTGCCGAACATAACTCTCGAAGTGCATGGATCCATCCATCAGAAGGCCTAGATTACGGGCTTCATTAACTCGTTCTATAGGGACGCCATTAACTTGAACTTTACCACGATTACTCCCGTTGTCATGATTCAGAATTCACATCCATAAGTAGGTACTAATCACACTAATATTATAAATGCGAAAGTGCGAAGTAATCCAAACTTTCGCATTTATACATCCATACGGATGTATGGATGTTTGTTAGTTCTTCACGCCAAAACAACTGGACGGATCTGGCTGAAATTTTGCATACAGGTAATTCTAATACTGGAATAAAACATAGGCTACTTTTTATCCCGTAAATCTGTTCCCGTGGGATAAAAATCACCTTTTAACGTTTCCATAGGAACAACGCGTGCGAAGCCGCGGGGCGCAGCTAGTAATATTATAAATCTAAAATACCTTACTCTGTCTGTCGGTAAACGGCTGAACGGATCTGAAATTCGAAATGAAGATAGATGACGCATATTGTTACTAAATGTTGATTAAAACGTAGCCCCATGTCTACTACCAATACCATATCAAAGAATTAAGACCTGAGGTGCTAGACAATGTAACAATCGATGTCGAAAGCGATAGAAGAAAAGTCTAAAAATGTATGGGTTTGACATAATACCTTAGATACCTATGTCACATTTTTCTTTTATTGCTGGTGGATTAGTTGGTAGCCAAACGCTACCATCTCACTTTAAGAAAGCGAAGATGTAGCCTAAGATGGAACACGCTTTTCCAGAAGGAACTTATTTACCCTAGATTTGAAGACTCCAAGATTGTAGATACTCTAATGGGAAGACAGATGCAGGAAGGTCTTTCCACTCTTTGGCTGTGGATATTATGAAAGTAGAGCAGAATTTTTTGGTTCGACCCTGTGGTATGTCGACCAGGAATGGGTGGTATGAATTTGTGCGTGTGTTGGTCCTATGATAGAAGGGAGAAGACGGGATAAGGTCGTGCAATGCTTGCGCACAATCACCAACGCGCCAGATTTGTTTCCAATTTTTCCATACGAATCTTTCAATTTGTTTTTGATTCGCTTCATAACAAATGCCGGTTGGCTAAGTCCTTTGGTGTCCCCATGAACATATTCGTGATGATAAGCACAACTTACTGTTATTATTATTATAGTCAGTGAATTACCAATAGCTATATGTAGGTATGGGAAGCACAACCAGTCCACCACTCCTTGAATAAATCCAAATTACTTTTTTATAGTTCTCAAATGAGACTTATTCTTATAATATCTGTTAAAATATGTTTATTTGTTAATTTTTTTATCTGATAAAAATTATACCAAAGCATTAAATAATGCCCTAGATTAACTTAGTATAACTTGTATAATGTTTCAAAAATATTCATCCGACGAAAATTTACAGTGCTGGTAAGGTTTTACATAGGTCGGTACTGTAATCGTATTCCAAGAAAAACTGAAGTTGTCTTAAGATAATCTAATATGTAATTCCGAAAATTGATCGGCGAGATCAGTGATCAGATCACGCGTAGGTATAGGTAGTAGGTTTTTAAAGATCAGTGATCGCGCTAGGCACAAACTGGTGTTATTAAAATTTTGTCATAAGGAATGCTCATTAGTAAAGAAATGTACTTGTGTCATAAAATTGGTTTTAATAGGTTCAGATCAGACCCTCCGTGACTACCAATCATAAACTTCTATTACAAACTTTGTTGAGTTGCAAACAATACTTATACAGGTAGCTCAACTGATCCATTTCAATATCATAGATTCATTGGAATTTTTGAATATTATTTTACAACTACTCTAGTTAGAATTTGTGAATTTAAATACATTTTTATGACATTTGGTTAAGTCTTAGTAATAGGCATTGATTTAAAAAGGGAAGATAGGTTACGTTCTCCCAGCGCTTACTCAAAAATTGGCATGTGTTACAACTACACGCAAACACATACGCTCACAGTTATATTTCCAGTCCTGTGCAATACAAAGAAGAACAAAGACGGAAAGACGTATCTAGGACCGAAGTGAGACTGAGACAACAATATTTCACGCGAATCACGACCGCCCGTGCCGCCGGTCCGACGGTGACAGATGTGGGAGAACACAATTTTACACAATTTGAGGTTGCCACTTTCGAGCAACCAGTGCCTCATCTTCGTTTTTAATAAATCAATGGTAATAGGGTCCCGTTTCACCCTTACGGTACTAAACCCTCAAACAACTAGCCCCAAGCTGTATATGCTATAAATTGTAGCTACCGTTTCTTTTGAAGTTAGAAGGCTTTTTTCTGAGGAATCTTCTGTTTTATTTTGAAGAAAAAAATATTGACATTTAGTTTTTTTTCTAAAAAAGTACGGTTCGCCCAAAAAATGACAATTGTCAAAAAAACAAGCTGGTCTTAATCGACTATATTTCCATCCAGAAACACTTTTCCCAAAGTAAATACCAAATCAAATCGTAAGTTTTGGCAATAATTTAAAAAAACAATTCCCACACATTTTCTAGGAAAAAACGAGTAAAGTGAAAACAACAATATTAATCATTCAATGGTTCTTAATTTGAATTAGTTAGTTACATAACTAGGTACATTATGAGTGTCGTGGAACAAAAACAAAAAACAAAACAAATAGGTAGGTACCGGAAATGGTAAATTATCTCATTAAATAAAAAAGACAATTTGACGTTGAAATTATAACTTGTTTCATAATTTAAAAAAAAATGCTTCTCTCTTGACATGAAAATTATTACGAACTAACATCAAAATTATACGTTATCTTTTTTCCATTGAAAAAAGTCGTTATAAAACAGACATAATAATTCTCACCCCTTGATTTTAAAACAACTGGCGTCATAGACCGCGTGAAAGTCACAAATGCTAAGTATTACCTATATTGAATATTTTATGATTGCATAACATGGTGTTCCTTAAGCACCTAGCCGCTAGGTAGTAATTAGGTTCCTAGGTAGTTAGGAACGGGAACAATTATTTGACGGCACGTGTGCGGGGACCCACGGATGTGTCACCCCACTGTGCACTGCCAGTGGATAGTAGTAGGTACTTACACAAAATTATTGTTAGTTTGTAGTTGGGGAGCCCACGATGCTAAATGGGGATTTACTCGGGGTTGGTTCCACTCAATGCCAGATTTCTTCCCAGAGAATGCCACGAAATATTTTAATAAAAATGATGTACCTACCTAAATTAGTTCCAACCAATGCCATGACAAGCAAATACAGTCAACGGTAATAATCATAGTAAGATCGAAGAAGAAATACAGACCTATTAGGTTGCAAAGCTTAGATGATAAGAAGAAAAAAACATTATATACCTAATACAGTGTAGTCCGTTTAGTACGACTTCGCATTTAACAACCGACCGTTTATAGCGACGTCAGTATAGGCATACGTTTGGTTTTGTTATTAGCAACCATGGAAGTAGGTACATCCGTTTATTGCGACTCCGTTTACAACGACCGACCGCTTTCAACGACGGAATTTCACAAATAATTGTCCTGTTACAACGACCGACGAGCGCTGACATGTGCACAAATAAATCGTTGGTAAGAAGCTAACTTCGTCCCGCGCAACCCCCCCGCCCGCACATCGGCGTTATGGGATTGTTTATTTTACAACAGTGCTTAGTTTGAGGGCAAAGACCAAAGAGTGAGTGCGCGTACAAAAATGGCTTCTACAAAAAGAAAAAGTTTCTCTTTTGAAGAAAAAAGTATTATTGTATTTTTTTCTTCAATAGAGAAACTTTTTCTTTACATTAAACAACGTTTAGAAGCTGGCGAGTCGAATGAACGATTCCGAAGGAATGATTGTGAAATAAATACATTATTTAATTTAAATATGTTTTAATTAATCACCTAAATATTAATAAATACAAAAAATGTCTGTTCGTTTAGTAGGTACGGCGTTCTGTTAGTACGACGTAATATCACCGGTCCCTTGGCCGTCGTTATAACCGGAGTCTACTGTATATATGTAGGTACCTTTTCATCGGTGGGGGAAGCGGCTATAGATTTGTAAATCCCGAAATCCCCGCTTGGAGCCCAGAAGATTTGGGCATTTATTGACTTTCCAATGTCATAACGATAACGTACCTACTTACGAAATGATTCAATAAATACCTAAACCTGAAATTGCTGGCTTCTGGGAAAATGACTTTAATAATAGTTTAGATAAGATCCACGCAGATCGTAGAAAACAAATTAATTGAATACTTTGCTTTTATTTTCAGTTGGAATTGCTGCAGCTGTACCGGAGCTCGACCTCTTCATCTCCCTCTTTGGTGCCCTGTGTCTCTCTGCGCTCGGACTGGCGTTCCCGGCAATCATACAAACCTGCACATACTGGCACTACGTATCTCGTTCAGAACGAGTTAGGATGGTCGTAAAGAATACTGTTGTAGTTCTTTTCGGAGTCTTGGGCCTGATTGTAGGGACCTGGACCTCATTGGATGGTATTATCACCAAGTTTACAGAATCGCACCACAACCTACCCGCTAACTATACGGTGTCTGATTCATTAGATGGTACCGTTAGCCTTGGTAACTTTAGTTTTGGTATTTTTGATAACGACACGAGCGTTTAAAAGATCAGGTGTTCGATCGAAATGATATTAGAACCGCACAAAACCCAACTCCACTGCTTGTAGGTATGTATAAACCTTATGTTTTGTCGCTGTGTGGTTTGGATTGATAGCGGAATTTGTAGTTTTGTAAAGAGTTTGTAGCTTAGCTGGCCTGTAACCGGCTTCGCATGAAACGTAGACCGTTTACTCGGCGGTAGATTTGTATTTAAGTTAAGTTTACATGCTACCGTTAACATAATTTTAACTATTAACCTCGGCGCTGCTAGTGTTGAGCGTTGAGTGGATTTAATCTGACTTTAACCGAACTTGATACTCTTTTCAGTCTGATTAAATTCCCTATAGGATTTGACATTAACAATCAGTGCTATGCTTTTATGTTGAACCGCCTTTACCGATTGCACCAAATCGGGTCGTAGATCGTCAGAAGACGTGCATTGGATTAGGTAACAATAATAACTAACAGTATTATTTTTATTTCAAACAAAACTCTAAATTAGATTCTTCTAATATGTTTAGGTTGGAGTCAGTCGTGTCCACACTCCACGTATATCTAAGACTTGTAAACGCAGCCTTTTGTAAGCGTTGACAGGCCTAAACAACGTTGTAACTGTAGATTCACTTCTAGGGTTGCTACGCTGAAGTCTTCATAATTTTGGTTAAGGCTTGTCAGACTGTGACACGACTCGACGATTCCGTTTAGATTAGATAATACCAGTACATTAAGTTAAACCAGAAGCAGGGTTGGAAAAAAAACAGTTTTTTTATATTTTATAAAACAAACAGTTCAAAATGTTTAAAACAAGTGTATTTTTTTGTTTTATTTTATACTTTTTACCTTTATCAATTTCAAATCAATTATAGCCAATAATAAAATATTTAATCAATTTGTAAACTATTTCCTAATTCACTTTAGTAAAAATTAACAAAACGATAAATATTTACTTATTGTTGCGTATCTCAGTATCTATAAACTAATTATTATTATTATTATTATTAGTCAAAACAAAACACTTTACCTTGTATGTAGTGTAGTGTAGGTAGGTAGAGAACTAGAGAGAGAACGGAGAATACCCACTAATCCAGTGAATTACTTGCTTTCGACGGCCGACATAGGGACTTTTCCTGCGGGACTTTACTGGCCCCAGTTACTTATACAATGTACAGTGTTTAAAACGGCCAACATAGATAGAGACTTTCCACTTTTACATTTATTTTAAGCTATGTAGAGTTCTATATATTTATTTGTTTGGATTTATTTCCATTATCATTTGTAATAAATGGTAGTTTTAAACCCTGATTTTCTTCTTCATGTTTTAAACTGTGTTTTGATCCACTTAATATAAACATAGTTTTATTTCAAACTGTTTTAAACACTGTTTAAAACAACTTGTTTTAATCATGCCAACCCTGACCAGAAGCCATACCTAAAATATCCTTTACGTAAGTGTCAACTATAGTATTTTAAATGTGAAGCATAGCATTTCATTAGTTTTAAGTTTATTATAAGTACAATTAGATTTAATGACGTTATAATGTGAGATAATAGTATAAGTCACCTGAAGGCAAGTTACATAAAAAAAACTATGCCTTTTGTTACCAACTAAAAATTGTTTACTGTAAGGAAGGTTCAAATTCGCAGTTACGTTGTCACTTGTCTAGCGGAGCCCTTACCAATATCGGTAGATCGAATTGAAATTTTATCAAGTAGGTTGTTTTTTCACGGAAATTATACTTAATAGTTTCTTGCATGCATTGTTATCGATGTGAACCGACATTGGTAATAGGATAATTAACTTATTTTCTGTGTCGATGAACCAACTACCTAGTTACTAAATTTGTTTTTTATTATATAGAATCTTTCGACAGCATTCAGAACAATTTATTTTAAATAAGCATTGTTAGACACGCCCGTAGGGCTCATCACTAAATATTTTTATATGTATATACCTAAGTTTATAAATGATTTTAATTGTTAAGTTAGTATTTTAAAAAGAATCAAATATTGAAATGTGCCTATTTTAATTTACAAAAAATATCAAAATCACAGCAAATTTGTATTAATTTGTAGGTACCTAATCAATGCATATATTTTTAAAACTGTTACCGTTTATTTAAGAACAAATGTTTACAAATAAAATGTTTCACAAATGTAAGTAATAATAATATCACAAAATCACGTAAGTACAAATAAGGGTGAGTTTTACAAGATACAAGATTTTATTGTTATAAGTATATTTAAATTTAAATGCCAAATCAGATGTAATAAACTGATTTTGCAAGTTTCTACATTTCGTATAAAAAAGTCCCCTATAAGTGGCGCTAGTAGTCACATTTTATTGCCATGATATCTAGGTAGGTATTGAATTGTTTGTATTTTCTCAAGTTTTTGCTTTAAGGTTAAACTATTCGCTCATTTTTCCATACAAACGTGGAAGGGTAAGTACCTACCTACCTACTACGCTGTTTGATGTCGGCCATCCAAAGTTAAGGATAATATCAATTTATCTTGTCATTTATATCTTTAAAAAAGTACCTACATTTGAAAAATACCTTGTTTATAAACTATCTTATTTGGACACTGAATTTATCACAACTTTGGTCGAAATTTAATAACACACGGAGAAAGCGAACTCTAAATTAAAATTCTAAAGTTGAAATATGTAATTACCAAAATTTATTTTGAAAAGATACACTTCAGAAAGTTTTTCTTTATTAAGCATTGTGCTAAGAGTCAGTTCCTTTGGCCGTTTTACCAATAGATAGATCATTGTGCATTTCATTCTAAAGCGCGGGTAGGTAGGTATGTCTATTATTATGTTATGACACTTGAGATGGCATACATGTAGGCCGCGCCCACTGGCGAGTTCGCGACTATATTTTATAGTGTTGGTACTTACCCGTCCGTGTTAGACTTTAACGTAGCGTGGAATAGTAGGTATGTCGGTTTATTTAGTTTATCTACCAAAAATGGTTTGCTTATTGATTGTTCACCATATTTTAGGTAATTAGCTAATTAGGTAACATGCTACTGTAATCATGTCTTCGCTATATTATTTAGAATAGTTTGAAAATTATAATAATATGACACTTTGTCGGTATGTAGTCAAAATCTTAGTCACTGAATGAATGGACATATTATTGCGTTCTAAATTATAGTAATGTAGGAATGTGGTACATTCCTCTGAGCCCAGTCTGGCTGAAGTATTTAAAGTTTATGTAACCAGCTTTAAGCCGAGCGGAATCGCCCCCGACGCCGACGGACGGGGGCGGCAACGTAAGGAAACTGTGATGTGGAAAATGTGATGGCGCGTGTTGCTCAGAGAGCGGGTATACCCGAGTTATTAACATTAAACTAAGTGGAACAGTACTTGTTATTTTATTACACCTACCTAACCTACCTCCAGTTCCAAGCTGATCAACAACGAACTTAGGTACCGATCGTAAGAGCATTTGGTAGAAAAAGTAGCAGGAAACTTCACCATCATGCATGACATAGCATAGGCATTGTGATATTTTATTGTTTGATTTTATTCAACTTATCCAGATTGAAAAATCAAATAGTTTCTCTTTTTGAATGCAGCATGGTGATCGAATAGTCCCGTTTTAGATAATTCTGATTTTCGAGAATACCCCATTGATTTAAAAAGGGAAGATAGGTTACGTTCTCCCAGTGCTTACTCAAAAATTGGCATGTGTTACAACTACACGCAAACACATACGCTCAGTCAAAGATATAAATCGTTAGATATGCCCCCATACCTCAGTGAGACCGCGCCGCCGTTTTGTGTCCAAGTCGAACCTTACGCCTGCTTAAACCTGCACTCAGTGTACATCTAAGCACAGTATTAGCCGGACGTGTTGTGAAGGACGTTTGCGGGCAGTTTATAGCGTCACAAAATGACGTGTGCCTTTTGCAAGCGCAACAACAATTCTAGAAACACAAACAAAGCCAGAGGTGTAACATTTCACTCGTAGGTATTGCGAGTTAATGAAATAACTTTTATTTTATCGTCCGCATTGTCAAAAATGACTACAATAACAAATTTAAATGGCGAGTGCACGAAAGAGAAAGTTGTGTTTGCACCTAACGTGTGAGAAAAAGAGATGACACTATTTTCTCAGTACGCTTGTTTTGTTTGTGTACATTGCTACAGTTTTTGGTGGTCGGGGCGTATCTAACGATTTATATCTATGCGCTCAGTTATATTTCCAGTCATGTGCAAAGAAGAACAAAGACGGAAAGACGTATCTAGGACCGAAGTGAGACTGAGACAACAATATTTCACGCGAATTACGACCGCCCGTGCCGCCGCCGGTCAGACGGTGACTGATGTGGGAGAACACAATTTTACACAATTTGAGGTTGCCACTTTCGAGCAACCAGTATCTCATCTTCGTTTTTAATAAATCAATGGAATACCCAAAATTACAGTGGAGTGGCTTTATATGATGCAGGAAGCTGTAGATAGAATGGATACCGTACCACCAACCATACCCCCTAGGGGTACGGTAGGAGCACAGCGGGGTTGCCAGCTTGACGTCAAGAAGCAGACACATTGAAAAACCTGAATATCTAGACTGGCTATTCCTCCGAGGCACTATTTGTTTCACTTGGGCACCGGGGTGCTCTATTGATTGGTATACTTGATACCACCAAATCCCCTGGCGGGGCTCCTGATTGGACAGAGACCAGAGCTCTTGGGGGAGGATGCCCGGCAGTAAGGCTGATACGATGTGCAATGCACTCCTAATCAGGTGCCGCTAGGATTCATTAAGACACAAACAGATAATTTAGAAATCATTTATTAAGAATTCTTACAGGCATGATCAATTAATAAGCACATTTATAAAACATTAAAAATAAATACCTACTTGCCCGCTGTAACGCGGAAATTAGAAAATACATTTTAAGCCATACACACCGTGAATTAAGGTTTTATACAAATTCTATAGGATTCATTCAAGATGCCTACTAAAAATGGTACAAATCACTTACAGGTCAATTAAAGCAAATACAGATGGGTAGGGGAAGGACGGGTAACCACTAGTGATTTCACGGCAAACGTGGACAATATAACCTCATTTGAGCTTTCAGCCATTTTTTTTCGTCGCTGTGCCGTTTCGGGCAAAATGGTCTACTCAGTAGTTAGGTAAAGTGACCTAGTAGGCCACTTTACCCGTCTTAGTGGTATTTTTTCCAATAAATTCTAAATAAATTTATTTTTGTTTTAGATATGCCAAATACATACAAACGGAAGACGCAGCAGCAGACATGGGACTCGGAATCAATGGAAAAAGCTGGGCTGTAAGAAATGGGCTAGCAAAGAATTTGAAGTTCCTCGATCGACGCTCAAAAGACGTGTAAAAGGTTTGAACAAAGAAGCTGTTGAAAATAAAAAGATATTGGGTTCTTGCCGTCCAATTTTTAGTCCGGAGCAAGATCAAAACATGGTGGATCACATTTTAGAAATGGAAAAGCGATTTTACGGTTTTATCAGTTGGCTGAACGCAATAATATACACCACAAGTTTAATAAAGAAACTGAAATGGCTGGAAAAACATGGACTTCTGCTTTTAGAAAACGTCACCCGGAACTAACACTAAGAAGCCCAGAGGCAACCTCACTCGCTCGAACACAGGGTTTTAATAGAGTAAGTGTCACAAAATTTTTTGACCTTCTGGAAGAGGTTAGGTCAGAAAAAAGCTACCCACCTCATCGCAATTACAATGTTGATGAGTCTGGCTTCACGACAGTGCAGAGTAAGAGCTCTAAAATATTGGCGCAAAAAGGAAAGAAGCAAGTTGGCGCTGCCACCTCAGCAGAGCGAGGTGTGTTAAGCACCGTTGTAATTTGTTTGGCGGCTGGTGGAAACTACATTCCCCCTTTTATTTTTTTCCCTCGAAAAAGAATGAAAATGGAACTTCAAGATGGGGTACCACCAGGTACAGGATTTGCTTGTCATTCATCAGGGTGGATCAGTTGGATATTTTTACAGAATGGTTTTAACATTTTCTCAAATTCGCCAAGCCAACTGAAGATGATCCAGCTCTCCTAATTCTTGATGGACATAATACGCACACCAAAAATTTGGATTTTATTGATTTGGCATGAAAAAATCACACCACCGTCTTGTGTTTGCCGCCACACTGCAGTCACAGGCTTCAACCACTAGATGTGTCTTTCATGGGGCCTGTGAACAAATACTACATCCGCGCAGTTTTTTTTTTTCTTTTTTTTTCTTTTTTTTTGTACTTATATATCACATTACACTTTTTTTTCTGTTAGTCTTGGTACTTATTCACACAATACATCACTCAGGTCACAGCAAATCACGTTAAAAACGTAGTAAATAATACTCTAAAGATGGGCAGCCAGACCTAATCCCGACAAATACACGTATTATTTTAATATTTTCGTATAGTCGCAACTATTACCGATAAATCCTATTCAAATTTTTGAAGATTTTTTCCTGTTCAGATCAAAAACCGACAAATGTATTTTTTCTTTTCCTCTGTCCTTTTTTTCGAATGAAAACAATAGTTTTGTTGTGGCAACACTTGATTTCACATAACAAAAATTTGGAAATACAAAAAATTTAGTGAAGACTGGAAAACAATGGACATAAAATCATAAGAAGAATATGACAAGAAAGTCGAAGGATTGAGAGACATAAAAAGAATAGTCTTAACAAAACATTTAGTTGCAAGAAAAAGAGGCAGAAGAATGGAAACAATAATAAAGTATTTAATAAACACCTACAGAAATTACAGGAATGAGTCTAATAAAGAGCGTGTACCATTTTGTCTGCTAAAAAGAGGCAAACAGCACTCAACAGAACTAGAAACAAAAATAACTTTAAAGAGCTAAGTGCAGCAAAAAAACAATACGTTAATAATTTAATGAAAAAGCAATTTGGTAATGAATGGAGTACTAATGAGAAATTTAAGTGGTATAAAGATTTAATAGAAAATAAAAACCATCATGAGCATGAATATGATGCAGATATTTTGTGCGATTGCAATGAAGAAGAAATAAGCAATGTTTTAGTATAAGAATATGTTAATTTTGAATAATAAAACGACAAATACATGATTACAAAAATGAGCATGTATTTTACTTGTCTATGATGTATGTTAATACAACAACTAAGTATCGGTAAAAGTCAGAAATTATGGAAGTACCGGGACAAAAGCCGATAAATACAATATAGCCGTTCAAATCCCGATAATTGCAGTATGGTTGGACCAAAACCCGATAATTCCTTTTTTAAAACTTAAATTGTCGGGAAACTATCAACACTATATTTTTTTAATCTAACCTATTTAAAAGGCATTCCTACAAGCCAAATTTACGGTAAATTTCTTTAGTTAACAGCATAACCATTTTTTCGTAAATCAGTCTTTCGTATTTTCTGAAAAAAACACGAAAAGTGTATTTATCGGTTTTTGTTCCGGACCTCCTCACATAATACTATAATCATATAGTATTTAATGTTATATATTAATCAAGTCACCAAGTTATTGAGTCTTGTAATTTATAGTTCGTTTGATACGACCATTCGCGTTTACTCTAAGCATAATTCTAAAGCATATTTCCTATTTAACTATATTCTAACTATTCTTACTATCTATCTATTTCTAACATTCAATCATAATACATACCTACCCTACTTGTTTCGTTTAATAGCGTCCTCCACGATGCAAATGCAAAATTCCAAAAAGGTTGTTCTTGTGTTTTTATCATCTAATATTTCATTTAAAATTTCTTTTTTAAGTTCTCTGTCTATTAATGACCTTAGGAGTAAACAAAAAAATGAATTTACCAAATTGGGCCGAATAATATTATGACATTAAACAAAAAATGACATACACTCAAATTGAACAAACCTCCATGGTTAAATGAGGTCAACATCCATATTATAGATTAAAGGAACCCGTACTCACAATAATAATAAAAAAATATGTTTACTTAATATTAACTTATAATAAAGTAGGTATATTAATAAGATGATGTTGAAACACATAAATTTAAAAATGCATGCTGCTCTGACCCCAACCACTCAGAAACTTTTGTAAACAGTCAAACACTAACCGCAGAGATTGGGCAGTGATGCGATAACAGAACATTGAACAGATTAACCCTACAGTTAGGTACTTATAAAATGCTGAAGGTAGTTAGTTATGTTCTATTTGCATCGTAACCATTCATGACTGCACGAAGAGCCGCCTTCAGTTGGTCATTGGGTCCGATATCTTCCTGTGACATATTATTTCGGCAGCACGGACAGACTTTACTGCCTGCAGCCTTAAAAGCTTGCTTGAGGCAGTTCTGGAATACAACAGTATTCTAATTACTATCCATGTCACAGTCACTGTAATATTATTAGCACAACGGTATGGATGGATGAGTGTTTGTTAGTACTGTGGCTGAAAAGGGGGCTTTTGATTGCGACCTCTAAAAAGGTGGTTGCCATAGACTAAGATGGCGCTGTATGAAACTCAAGTGTCAAGAATTGGTGGAAATCGATTTCAAATTTCATCATTTGCGATCGTTTCAAGGCAAGTGCACACGTCGTCGCAAATAGCCTGTGTGTTTAGGCACTAAGGAAACACAACTGATAGAAGATAATGTGCTTACCATGCAGAAGTTGTGAAGGCACGAGGTGGTGACAGGATTAGCAGCCACCTGTTGACAAATGATGCACAGGAACACGGAGTTCAGGTGCTCAATGAACTCCTGTAAAAACAAATTTATGCTAATATTATAAATGCGAAAGTATTACTGTCATCATTTTTACACCTAAGTTGGCTAAACAGAACTTATTGTAAGTTCTCTCGAGGAAAGCGTGCTCCATATAAGGATATCTGCGGAAGTCTCGGTGACGAAGAATCAGCTGCCAACATAGTTCTGGAATGCTAGGGAGTTACACTGCAACAAAACGAAATCTTTGTCCACTGAAGTCACTCCGTGAAGCCTGTGAAAATACCAGGAAGATTCTCAACTTCTGGATGGAGTAAAGCTGGCTATACTAGCAAACAAACACGCACAATGGACTAACAGTCCCGAAGATTTACTTTTGTATTTACTAATATTACCTATGAGCGATTATTATCAAGTCAAATCGCAGGAGTTCGTAATGAAATACAAGATAAATAAAAGCTGCCAAAACCTAAATTTATATCTTGTCCATTTTCAAGATAGAATATCCTTATTTTTTGCAATTTAGCTTTATAAGGGTTTTTGTAATGTCTCTGTTTACACCAAACATCAGTATTTAAATCTGAGTGTACAAATAACGCTATTTTGTCTCTACACTACTAACCTTCTTTCCCTTCTTTTTACAGATCTCATAGCACTCTTCCCAGAGCTTTGCATTCAATGTATCCAAGGCAATAGTTCCTTTCTCTTCCTCGGTGAGAAGGCTTGTCTCACAATCTTCACTCATTGCCGAATCTGACTCACTGCTTCCGACTATTGATGAGGTCTGTGGGCTTTTTGATGCAGCTTTATTTTTGGATTCTGTAAATTATAATACCAATTAGTTTAATATTGAACATAATACTTTTTGCCCTAGAGAATCGTAACTGACAGCTGTCAATTGGTTCTATTGAACCAATTTCCAACTTTCTATGGTCACTCAATAACAGCGAGATGTAAAGTTGAAATATAATAGTCAAGTTTTAATGATAGAATAATAGTCTAGGCACTAAATTAGTTACTTGCTACCGTACCAATTTACTATTTTTTGGAATAGCATAATGCCAAAACTGATAATAGATTACAGAATGATCCTAGGTGTTCCCTAGGAGACATACAAGAGAAATTAACAAAGCATTTCTTTCATAAATATTTAATTTTGTTTAACTATAAACCGACTTCAAATTTTATAGTTTTGTATGGATTTTCATGGATCCCACTGTCGGAGGAACTGGACCAAATTAACACGGGAAGCACCAGCTTTCATATAAAAAAGAATCATGAAAATCGGACCACCCAGTCAAAAGTTCTAACGTAATAAACATAAAAAAAATACAGTCAAATTGAGAATCTCCTCCTTTTTTTGTTGTCGGTTAAAAAGCAAATGTAAGATGGATAATGGATAAATGTCTTAAGCAAGGAATACTAGGAAACGTTGGTAAATAGGCCATGAATTTTTGTTTAATAGTGGTTTTCGCCGCTTAACTTTATTTTTGTAGCCGAATCTAACGTTTATAGTTGAGCTTGTCTACTGTCAAGGCCGGCGCGAGTAGTAGTTTACTGCCACCCGAGAGACAGTACCAACTATGGTTTGTCCACGTTGAATGGAGCATGTTAGTAAACAAAATACGACACAAAAAACAAAATCTCACTTGCTTGGCGTCGAGTTACAGATATAATTGTAAGCAATTTTTATTGAAGGGAGGATCTAAAATCGACAAGTAATGTAAATTACGATTATAAAAGGACGCGCCAACAAAGTGAATTTTAGGTTAAGTATGGGCGGTTTATTTACGTTTATGCCTCATTCAAAATGGACACGGTATAGTTCGGGGGCAGCGAGCGACCCTGGTGTCGCGACTCACTGACGCTGGCTTAGGCCAACTAAAACACACAGCTAGCTATTAGGTAGCTATTACATCTAGCTCATAGGTAGCCTTTGACATAAGGTGCCTTGTAAACTACGGTTGTCTGGTAGATATCTCTGCAAGGGATAAGACCGCCAATAGGGTATACGCATGTGATTTCAAAATGGATAAAAAATATATACGTATTCTCTATTGATATAGAAACATATCTACATATTTATTTTAGCATTTTGAGATGTTTTTATTGTGAATTTAACCATTGAAAAATTGATGTTTAAATCTCAAACGCAAAGTTTCAAAACGCTACGCCATTGACTAGAGCGGACGTGAGATCACTGTTCACATTTTTTCATTTTTTATTCTGCTTGCTGCACACCATGATTTGACACTGTTCAGCCCACTTCACATTTCGTATTGTCGGTTATTTTCAGCTTTTTCGGAAAACATCTTTCCTGAGATGATCACTACTGAGGTCGTCACAAAAGGTTTTAATCAAGTGTGAACGTCGACGTCAAATAAACATGGCGCCAATATGGCAGCGTTTTTATCACCCGAAAATGATTGTAGTTTTGATTTGTTTTTTTTACCTTGTTAATGCGAAATTCAGTGAGCGTCTTATTATTTCTCGGTTAAATAATGACCTAAAGAATCGATTAAAACAATATAAAAAATCGATGCATATACCCTATTGCAGGATACAGTAGTTAGTTTTTATTTTTATTTTAAGAACTTTCTAAATACCTATTGTAATCTATTTACATTTTACCTGCAATAAAGATTTTTTTTTTTAAGATAAAGATAAATGATTATTTATTATTATGAATACCATAAATAGTATGGTTTCTTTGCACTTCTTCCACTAGTAGACAAACAGAGAAAATCAATGTACCTACACTTTATATTTCATACTAGTTTCTAACCGCTCCCTGCACATATAGTTTATATGGAAACGTTTTATTCCATAGGACCTGATTTACGGTACAAAACTAGCTTTAGTTTCTTTTTGAGCAAGTAAGTTATAAAGTCCATTACTGAAATATTGTATAACTACATAAGGTATTTAGCTACCAGTGATAATTAAAAAAGCCCTTGATAATGTGTAATTTTCACGTGTTTGTATTAATTGTTGTTCTTTAGCCTAATCAAAGAAGTATCCTCTTTTGGTATAATGCAGCACTATGAAATTTTCAAATATTGACAAGTAATTTTCAAATACACAATGAAGTATTTCATCTTCATTTGTGAAAAGAAAGTTAGTCTATGAAATATAAATACATAATGGTGCATTATGCAAAAAAAGGATAGTTTTACGATATTATTTGATTTCATAGAAATTTAACTACCCATAGTTTATACTATAATAAGCAAACACTTAAACAGAGTATAACTGTAAGTTTTCTCGAGTATTCTTCTTTATTATTTATAAAGAAGAATACTATTTGATATGGAATTTCGACCCGATCCGGTCAGAAATTTACCTTGGAGCCTTGCTTTCTTAGTGACTTGCTCAGTCTCTTCACTGGCAGAACAGTTGCTCCCCTGCCGCACCCGCTTAGTTGACTTCCGCGTGCCTTTTGGTTTCGCGTTCTTTTTTTTCAACGCATTCTTCTCAGCTTCAGCTTCTAAGTAGCCATCTGGGTACTGTGGATTATAAAATATGCGTGTCGATTTTTTATTTACATACGAACAAGTATTTTTTACAAGTAATTACTTTTTTTATTTTTCCTATAATGGCGTCTACGTCTGGTCATCATTTTGCCAATGTCTGTAATATTAGTGTTATAAACCGTTATTAAAATAAAAATATAAGAAACCTTGTTCGGTAACAAAGACAAAGGAAGTGAATTCTTCGATAAAATATTGTACAAAAAGACACAAAAATAAAACTTTAGGCAATGTTGTTTGGTGGGCTTGGATTATGATCTCCACAGGTAATTACACAATTCAAGTGAAACAGTCGAGCTAGAATCTGATTAAAAAAGAGAAGAGTCGTGGCGTTACGGCGAACTAACACTTTTAGTCGTACCACAATGACAGATCAGTGTTGTCAAGGCAACAAAAATTGTCAATTGGCACATAAGCGCCCTCAATTCCCACGATTTTTCTCGTTTTGAATAGACTCTAGACGTTACTCTTTTTTTTAAATGTGATAGCGCTCCAAGCAGGAAGTTTACATAAATTTCACATTTCTATAGAAAATACAATAACGCAAACTTGTAGTAAACAGTATGGCTATTCACACTAAGCATACTGATCCAAATCAATACAATACAATTATATGATATCTTACAAAGTTGTGATATTTTTATTTGAAATTTGACATTATTTTATTGCATTATTAGACCAGGTAGACTCTGTTCAAAAAGAGACGAGTCGTGGGGAGTGAGGGCGCTCGTGTGCCAATTGACAAAAAGGGTTAGGTTAGATTCACCGTAACGCCACGACGCTTCTCTTTTTGAACAGACTATATATTTTAATTTTAACATCTAGATTTCGGTCTTGCTTTTTTTGAATTCACATATAATATTCTCTTATTATAGCTTCCTAATCATTTTTTTTTAATTGTATTGTCTTATTTTAATCTTAATTAATCGAAAAAAAGCGATTTGCGAATTGATTTGTTGAAAAAACACCTAACAGTATACATACCATGACGTTGTTGAATTTAGCATGAGCGACTATGGGGAAAAACTATACGCTTATGATACAACGAAACATAAGCGATACAGCTTTTCCCGTCTAGTCACTCTGCTGGTTCTTCGAATTCCGCTGTCCTCTTCTTGCGCTTAAATAACATGAACACTCAACCTTTTTACATCATGAAATAAATAAAACACTTGAAACCACCTATGAGAAAAGTAAACCCTGTGACGCAAGATGACTTTATGTTAGAAAAGCTTTAGTCTCTTGATCAGTACTACCTCTTTCAGTTGACGAATACAGAACAGTCCACTGTAGACGTTTTCTATACGATCATTTCCGGCCCGCAGAGCGCATAACGTAGAGTACTGCGTAGTGATCCGGAGACCAAGGCGACTACGACATTCGTTCACGCGTTTTTACGCGGTTAAAATCTACGGTTAATTCGACGCGTGAAATCGTTTACCAACCACGATTGCTAAGTCTTCTCTTCTTTTCATTTTGATGGCGTCTACGTCTGGTCAACATAATTTGAGTGCTAAGTGAACGCAATCCTTACACATAAATTAAAGAACTGGCTCATCGAACTTGACGAATTTGTGAAATAATACTGTATTTTTAGCCGACTTCAAAATTGGAAGAGGTTCTCAATTCGACTGTTTTTTCTGTTTCTTACCTGAGAACTTTCGACTAGGTGAACCAATTTTAATTAATCTTTTTTTCATTTGGAGAAGAGAAAAATTTGGTCTAGTTCAGACAATGGTATCCAAGAGAAAACTATTATGATTGAAGTCTATTTATAGTTTTTTAAAACAAACTCATCATTAGGTAATTTTTACGATGACATAATTATTGTTTTAACCGTAGATTTTGACGACAAAAACACGTGTTTGTACAAGAGCCTTTTTGAGATGCGGTTTTCTTTGCTCATTGGTAGATCTGTAGGGGTATTGTAATTCATCGGAAATCGGCCGTCGGATTCGATATCGGAAACTTTTGACAAATAAAAATAGCGTTCTCAAGTTCCGTCAGAATAGAATTCTAATTCGCATCTGACGTTTTCGCTTCGGTAACGAATCGAATGAATTAAAATACCCCTTACTGACGAAATGCTGATGTCATTTCGTCAGTAAGTCAGTTACGGGCAAGGCCGGCGTTTTTTCATAGGTCCGACTTCTCGCTAATGCAACTAAGGGGAAAAGCTATACGCTTATGATTAAATCACACATAAGTGTACAGCTTTAACCTTTAGGCACACAGCTTTCTTCACAGCTTCTTGTGGTGATTTTTTCTTCTTGTGGTGTCAATGTCCTTTTCAGTGCCTATGTTATGTGCAAAATGCATAGAAGAATTATCAAAGTAATAAACACTTGTGTGTCACGGAAAGGGCCTTATCTACGTATACACCCGTATTCAAGAACAATACAAAAGGTAACAAGTCAAGTACAAACTTTTGCAGTTTTTAATTTAAACAAAACCGTATTTACCGGCCCTGTGCGTTCGAGTGCACTGTAAGAGCTCATAGTATTATATTGTTCTTGACAGCGGGTGAAGTCTGTCGGTTTTGGTGATCAGGGGATCATATTGAGAATAACAACTTTTTTATTTCGTATACGTACATATTTTTTCAGTCACACAAACTAGTGTTTTGTTGTAAAATTATATCAAAAAAATTATGAAAATCCTTTGGAACTTCTAAACAATAATAATAATTTAAGAATACCTGTAAAAAAACACGAATATGAAGAAAACAATATGTTCTTTTTCAAAAAGTAGGGAAAAAATGATCATCCAAAATATAGTAGGTTCACTCTATCGTTACTCTGGATACGAGTACATACCATTTATCACTTAGAGGTTATGCGGCATGAAAGAAAGGAATATTTATTAATATTTGTTTTTTTTGCTAATACATAGTACATTACCATTTCAACATAATAACCTAGGTAAACATGATGTGATGTTCTTGTGTTTTGAAATGTATCGAAAAATCTATTTGACTTAATGAATAAATGAATTGAAAACCATCCGTCCACAGCTGAACCTGTCCCGCGAACAAATGGGGTTTGCCTAGGCCATAATCACCACACTGGCAGGTTGTTGATCGCAGTAAAGGTGTTAAAAATACACAGAACAGAATGACTACTCTTTCTTCGGTAGATTCCATATATTACATTTTAGGACCAAGGGCCAAGTTTCAGGTGTTGTTTTTAAACTTTTTTTCACGCCTACACGACTGAAGGGATATTAATGTTTGGATTAGATCTAATTAATATATTTATAATATTAATATATAGGTTTACCGCGATTCTGTAAAACACACAACCTCGATGACTAAGTAATAAACACACAATAACCTTCAAAAATATTACAAGAGATGGCGTTAGCTGCAAAAACTTTCTATGGAATATTATAATTCAGCATACTTAAGTTACTAACTTAATACTTTTTTTTACACACAAAATACATAATTGTCCAAAATGTTATAAATAATTACAATTCTACAAATAACTAAAAGCCGACTCCAATTACTTTTTAAACGACTTCAAAAAAAGGAGGAGGTTCTTAATTCGACTGTATTTTTTATGTTTGTTACCTCAGAACTTTTGACTGGGTGGTCCGATTTTCATGATTCTTTTTTTTATTTAAAAGCTGATGCTTCCCGTGTGGTCTAATTTGATCAACCATTTGGCCCAGTTCTGATAATGGGTACCATGAAAAAACTATATAATTGAAGTCGGTTTATAGTTTTTTAAAACAAAATCAATTATTTACCCTGTTCCCTGACCATGCGCCACTGAGGTCGTCGTTTCTTTCAAATAGCATTATAAAGCTTGAGCACCCGAGGGGAGAAACTGTACGCTTATGATAGTTATCGACATAAAACGATACAATTTTTCCCGTTCAGGCGTCCAGCTTTCTTTCTTCTTCTCTACACATTTTTGTTTCTCCTGTTTCGCACACAGCTTTCTTTCTTCCTCCCTTCCAAGTTCCTGTACAATCTCTATGCAGTTCTACCATGTCCAAGGAAGTATTCTTAATTATTATAATGATTCGTTTTCTGGCATAATGCACTATAAAAAAAAATCTCTAATAGGCCAGACGACTAAAAAATTCTCATTAGTCTGTCATTTAATTATTAGAAGATATTGGACTCGTATTATTTATTTTGAAGATTAAACAAAAAACGATGATTAAGCCAGTTAAAGTTCCTCGTGACGTCACGGCTGAGTGTGAAAGTGTGACACTACTCCCCACTCCAAAACTTTGACGGGCTTTATTTTTGTAATTTTTTTTTAGTCTTTAGGCCTTATGTTGACATTGCATTATGCCTAACAAAAAGATACATGGACAGGGTACAAATACGCAAAAGATTTGTACAATACCGAGTACGCCCAATGTGAACACATATGAAGCTAATGGGGAAAAACAATACGCTTATGATATCACTTAACATAAGTCTATACTATTTCTCCCAGCCAGACTCACTGCGTTTTTTCGTGTCCGGAATGTTGAGCAGATTAGGTTTCGTCCAATGTGAGTGTCGTTAAACATAATTATATCAGTTATTCTTCATTGGTAATTAATAAGTCTATTTTTATTCTATAATTCGTAGCAAAAATTTTTCTTTTATTCCTTTGTATTTTTTTAATAAAGATTGTTGTAAGTGAGCGAATTTAATAAACGTAAGGTAAAGCCGACACGGTGAAGATAATATAAAATATATACTATCTTAGAGCATATTTTAGAATATCGCTCACCATAGAAATCCTATGAACCATCACACACGACGAAGTTAATTTATATTTTATCTTCAGTATCTTAAGATACCGAGCGAATACGCAAATATGGAAATATATATTTCGTATCCTAATATGTTATCTTAAGATACGAAATATACACATCTTAATACAAATACATGGTGTTTTTGTGTCGGGCTATGTGCGGACGCAGCGCGGGGTGTTCCGGGAAGGGAGAGGAGAGTTGAGTTTTAGAGAATGTTTCTCTTGACTTATACTAATACTCCTGAAATTTCTTTGTTGACAAATCTTCATAAAGGTTAAATTCGCCGCAGGTTTTTTCTTTTTTATGTGATTCTCTATCCAAATTTTTCTCCTTTTGGAATGTGCTACTGCAATCTGCATTTTACATTCAATATCAGAATCATCATCTGAGGAGCTGTCTAACAAATCAAGAAGTAAGGCAGTATCACTCATACATAGTCAATCACCCTGTATATAGAACTCTAACAAGGAATACGTGTGGCACCAACGCAGACTCGTAAGGAAATGAACATTTTTTTTAATATTATATTATCTTCACCGTGTGTGACGCGCTTTAGGTATCCCTTTAATTACGAACACGAACGTTACACTCTTAATTCGTAGGTATAAGGTATTCTTATACTCGTACCTACGAATTAAGACTGTAACTGTTTATTAAATTTGCTTTATTAAATTCTTTCCAATCACCATTATAACACCCGCGGAGTGGGGGCACTGATGACTTACTTCTTTAACATATTTCTTTGGTGATAGGAACACAATGGAACATTTTCTTAAGTCACAATGGTAAAATTGGTTAAAGATATAAATCTTAATTATATGTATAGAGGTAGATCAACTGATCCATATCAGTACTAGTCGGAAGCGTATCCAAGACGCTAAATAAAATAACTTTCACATAATATTTTGATCATAGGAACACAATAGAACATTTTGTTAAATTACAAAAGGTTAAATTAGTTAATTGCATGCTACAAGTCTTATACATTACTAATAAAAAATAATGTCATAATCAGAACTACACAATACCTACAATACAAAAATGTATTTGCTAGGTTAACACATTACATATAGGCATATATAGGATAAATTATAATTTTAAGTTTAATTTTATAATTTACCTTGATAAGTGTCCATTTATATTATTACGTTTATGGAAATCAAGTTTTTTGATTGAAAAATTTGTTTTATTTGTAGTTTTTACAAGGACAATTTTGTTGTGACAATTTACATTGGTCAATAAATGAAATTCTTTTGATTGTGACGATCTTTGGGAGCCTGTGTCCAGCAGTGGATGTATTTCGGTTGAGCTATAACGTAGGCCGTGGCGTAAGAATCGATCACACGAAACGTGACCATGGAAATCGAAGTCTGACTAAACGCTTATAGATGACACGGACGGCACGTAGTATAGTGACCTATCGTCTGCCGGCGACGGCAGTCGTCGACTGAAGTTGAATGACGGTAGTCAAGGCTTGCAGTCGGCAACTTGCCGTCTGTGAATTTGAGTGTATAAGAGAAGAGGGTAAAAGATCTATGGTGTATTTTTAATGCAGACTGCGATCACACCTGCCAAGTATGGTAATTGGCAGAACCCTCCTGTCTAGCGGCAGGCATGATAAATAAATAATGGTGGATAATTCACACAGCATTATCTAGCCCCAAGCTAAGCAGAGCTTGTGTTATGGGTACTAGATAACTGATATACTTAATACTACTACATAGATGTTTTATTATACATAGTAAACATAAAGAACTCCCAGAAAAAATATCTGCAGATCGTACACACATTTGTTCCGAGGCAGGAATCGAATCCGCAATCTCCTGAGTCGCAGGCGGACCTTCGGCTACCGCGCCACGTTAAATGATCAGCAGTGGACGTATGTGTTAATAATGCTGAATATGCAATTACAAGTTAATATTCAAATGACTCACTATAACATCGAAATGTTTCGCGTTGGTCTCCCACGGCGCCGGTTGAGGATCATCCCTCCGCAGCAGGTACTTCCACACTCGAAACCCTGATTTGCCTTTCTCGGGGTAGTACTTAACTACCTTGTAGATTCCATCGTATCTGTAAAATAAATAAATAAACTATATTGACAAAGAAAATTACATAAAATAATAATAAATAATACGCTATAAATAATATGTTTGTTGATTGTTTGCAACAGTTTGCAGTAAACACATCTGTGCACTCCGCCCGTACATCGCTAGTGTGACGCTTGCTACAGTAACCCCGGATCGTAGAATCCGCCCCATTGTATAGTAGTTAAGTGGTTTACAAAACGGCGCCATTCCGTTCATTGCCCTTGCCGATTGTTGAACGATTAACGTAAGGACTAACCGTCACCTAGCCATTTAATCGGATGATAACTTTTATATTTCCATGAACCTGACACTGGCAGAGTGGTGAACTCTTCGATCATACGGAGTCATATACATATTTACTTCTCAATAACATAATATACTTAGATTCAGTTCAGAGGAATGTATTTTTCTTTGTATATCTAATGTACCTACTTTTAAACTTATTTATAAAGGTTACGCTTTATGACTTTTTTAATATATAGAATTTTTCAAATCAATACACAAATTGCGATATTATAGAAAACCCCTTTGAAATACCCACTGAATAAACAACAGATTTTACGCGGCTTTGCCAGTATGGTCGATTTCAACTCCAACTTCTTATTTCATGGCTTGCTGTGTCTTTGCTGCCACAACTCTGCCAGTGTCCATGTCAAAACAGTCAAACTTTAGTAGAGAAAAAACATAAATTAGAACAAAAGTTGAGCTAACTAAAATCAAAACATAAATGAATCTGAAGTGTTAATGACATATTGAAGTTTAAGAAAAATAATAACCATTTGATAGGACCATTTGGACCATTTAGGACCATTTGGGGGGTTGTTATATAAACACAACTCATCTGTCGGAAAAAAACCTAAAATAAATTTAAAAAAGTACTTTGATGCTGTCAATAATGACCACTATAAACCAGATACAAGTTGACATCAGAAAAGAAGTCAAGTCAAATTAAATAAGTATATATTTTGTAAATAATGATCTTAATAGGGTATATGCATGTGATTTCATAATGGCTAAAAAAAATTATACGTATTCTCTAATGATATAGAAACATATCTACATATTTATTTTTGCATTTTGAGATGTTTTATTGCAGAATTTTACCATTGAAAAATTGATATTTATAATCTCAATCGCAAAATTTCAAAACGCTACGCCATTGACTAGAGCGGACGTGACATCACTGTACACATTTCTTCTTTTTTTATTCTGCTTGCTGCACCTTGATTTGACACTATTCTGCCCACTTGACATTTCGTATTGTCGATTATTTTCAGTATTTTCGGAAAACCTCTTTCCTGAGATGATCACTACCGAGGTCGTCACCATAGGTTTTAATCAAGTGTGTACGTCGACGTCACATAAACATGGCGCCAATATGGCAGCGTTTTTATCACCCGAAAATGATTGTAGTTTTGATTTGTTTTTTTTACCTTGTTAATGCGAAATTCAGTGAGCGTCTTATCATTCCTCGGTTAAATAATGACCTAAAGAATCGATTAACCTCTCCTTTGCCTAAGCACAGATCAGTACCTACTAACTTTGTCGGCCTAAGATCTGATCAGTGCGCTAGCAACCAGCGATACCATTTATTCGTTTATGGTATTTAAATACAGTGCAATACAGTCTAAATTGTTTTATTTGTTTACCTCTGAAATGAACGAACCCACAATCATTGCATTCATTCAGTGAAGTTCATAGAACCGTCATTACAAGCAGTTCAAATTTGAACATCGGCAGGCAAGTGTGGATGTTTATAGCGCGTCGAAAAGTGTCATTTTTTGTGGAAAAAACTTCATGAACTTCATATTATTCTTTACCTATTTTAGAACTGTAATCTACATGAATATAGTTATCAAATGTAACTAGTTTTGAAATATCTTTCGTCAAATGTACTGTACCCTTTGTAACGGCTGTCCGTAACTTATTCCGTTGATGATTTCATACATTTCGCGTATTGTTTTTGTTGAAATAGATATATCATTCAGATGGTAATTTCATTGAGAATATATCATTATATCTAAAATGAGTTATAAATGCGGAATAATTGTGCAAAGTCATTATTTATTACGCATCTGACGAAAATACACGCACACATACACAGTACAAAATGGCGATGTGATGTGTAAATATACGAAGTCACCAATGACGTTATACAGCATGTACTTTTTTCAGGTTCTGTAAACGATGGCATAATGAACATTGGACACAGTTATTACGTTTTAGTTATTTACCCCCTTTTTGACAGGACTCAATATCCCCTGTTGATTGTTTTATAGCTCTTATTTTGTATTGTAATAATTTGTAAGATAAAAGTTATGTAAATATATTAAATTTGTAATGTGAATAAAACCAGTGTTTTTTACATCGTGTGTTTTTTTTATAATAAAAGTGATTACCTCATGAAGTTTTGTAATTAGTGTATATAATAATATAGAATACTAGCGGTCCGCCCCGGCTTCGCACGGGTATATTCTATGGACTATGTTCATCAGAGATATTGTAGGATTCTAATGGTGAAAAAAAAACTCTAAATGGTCCAGTAGTTTCGGAGCCTATTCAATTCAAACAAATAAGCAAATCTTTCCTCTCTATAATATTAGTTTATAAGATATTTTTTTCATTCACTGTTTCCAAAATTAACAACCTGTATAGTGATCCTGATCAGTGCTTAGGCCGTTGACGGACCGCTTTATAAGCGCTGATAAGTGCTACGGCAGTTGTCACTTTCTCTGTACACGCACACATGCAAACAATAATTGAACTAGAATGAACAATGATCGAAATCTATGCCTCACATGTTACCACATTATTCTAAATTATTTTGTATTGGACATTCATGAGTGTTTATTATCTATGAAAAGCTCATTTTGTCTATAATCATTCACAATCATTTCCATGGAGCATTGAGATTTAGAAGAACATGAAATTTGTTTATGAAAAATGCCTTGACAAGTCACGTACCTGTTTTGGTTATTTATCGAAAAAATTGATTATTATTATAATACATGTACTTTTAGCACGTAACAAGTAACAAATAATATATTTTTCACTAACATGCGTACTTACTTTCATGAAAATTTTACCTAGAATGTTATTATCAAATAATAAAAGTGTGGTTTGAACACATGTGAAATGGCGAACTTTTCGGTGTGAATTGTGATTTTCAACATGGTATTTTTAAATGATTTCTAGCTATAAAGATTGTGTTTTTCATATAAATAAACTGCTTTGATATTGAACTAACGAGGGTAATAAATTAAATTAAAAAATGTTCACAGAATTTACTAAAAATATCATTATTTCTACAGCCGGTGTGTTAATTTGATATTGGGTACAATAACCTGTGAAAAATAAAAGCGTAATAATGTTTTAGCAGTAAAAAGTTACATTATAAGGTACAGTAATTATCTAACTTTATAATATAATCATTAGATATCCTTCTACCAAACAATTTATTGAAAATATTCAATAAATTCCGAACCCTGTCGAGTGCACTCTCTGATTCCGCCATTTTGCGGCACACGATGGGTGCAATTCTCTTCCCGGTCCGGCCTTCCACAGGTTAAAACAATAAAAAAAATCGATACATATACCCTATTGAGTTAATGTAAATTCCTCTTTATTTTGATCCAATACAAACTCAACCTCTTTAAATTATATTCCTATTCCTTCGTCTTTGTGCAATTGATAACTGACATTGGCAGAATTGTGTCAAACCATGACGCAGCAGAGCTAAAATAATAAAAAGAAGAAGAAAAAGGCATAGCCATACAACATACTCATTCTACTACGCCTTGGTAACTCCATACAAAAATAATGTACTGTGAACTTCGCTGATTTGTACCAACATACCAATGAGAAACATTTGATCGATTGATTTAACCAGTGAAAAAAGATGTAGACTTTCTGAACGGATATAATCATAATTCTAATATTTCCTTTATGTATTTTTCATCCCCCCATCTCGGAAAGAGTATTTTTGCTCTTCGATATCTGATCTGGTGAAGTGTTAAAGCCGTTTTTATCTGCACTAAGTTTGTGAATTCAAAACAATAAACCTATTTACTTCTACCTCCATGGTGCCGAATTTATCATAAAACCTTTTTTAATTTGTTAAAACCTTAGATTCGGAACCTTCTTGGTGTATCTTTTGATTGCAAATGTTATTTTTTTGCATTTAGTCATTTACTCGTTCAGGTGGTATGAAAAGTTATGTGTTGCACCTCAAGTGAAAATATTTTTCACAGATGATGTTTAACAACAACAAATACTAAAAAACAGAAAAAAATATATATTTAAGGGGTCTCCCATACAACAGACATGATTTATTTGCCGTTTGATAAATGCTGGTACGGAACCCTTCGTGCGCGAGTCCAACTCGCACTTGGCCCGTTTTATATATATACATAGAAAACATTCAGAACACATTGAACAATCTGTATGAGCACCTGCATCTACAGATCGTACAAACATTTCTCCCGAGGGAACTTCGAAACTTCGGGGTAATAGGGTTTTGTTTACACCCTTTGGGTAGGGAACTCTAATAAATGAAGTGCTTACCTGATTCCCTCTTTAGGCGCGTACTTTGGGAAGTATCTCGACGTCTTATAGGAGCGCATGACGCGCACAGGCCGCCCCTGGCGCCAGTTCTCTCCGGCGTCGTCGCCTTTCTCATTTACTTGCTTCACAGCGCAGTTGCGCGCGAGACCCCTGAAGAACATACGGACACTGTGATATTACGATACACGCAATAACATAAACCTAACGGAACAAATTTTAACTTGCTATCCTTGGGAGCATCGGCCATGACCTCATACATTTGTATAAAATGAATGACTCTCAAACCTTCTATGATTGCTCAATATTAGTACTAAGCCAAAATCCCGGACTCCTTTCCTCAATAATTTCGCCCTTCAGTAACACCTCGTTCTACAACCCCATCGTCAGAGTGTCGCCTTTTCAATGATTTACTAGTTAACCACCATGAAACCATGGATTTTTGTCAGTAGTCTCCCCAAATTTAAAAAAACTAGCTCTATCAGCTATGTTAGCAGATTATGATAAAAGATCTCGATTCAGAAATAAGTCTGTTAATTTTAGGTTTGTAGGTACAGTACTGTTTTCTTGTTACTATTACGCAAGTTCTGTAATATTTTGTATTCATTTTTAAAACTTACTGTACTTACTTGTTATTTAATTATCTTGTACTACTAGGTTATTGTTCTATTTATTGTATTACATCGCACATTTAATTATGTTTTAAATATTTTAACTTCTTTTATTTTTAGTCAGAATTTCGTTGCTTTTACTGCTCTATGTTTGAATGATGTTGTGCAAGTATGTCCATCCAATCTAGCATAAAAAATTAGTAATAATTTTTGAAGTCAATGTCATGTCTCGATTGTTTTCTGTTCCAATAAAGAAAATTAAAAATTAAATTAACCTAACCGGCCGGTAGACAATCATCAACAACAACTATTAAAATGAACATATTATCTTAATGTTAGTGCAAAGCCGTAGAGTCTACATGGATACAAAGTGCCGTCTGTAGCAGTGTGGAAGCAACTAAGCTAAGAGAGTGTATATTTGTTCGCGGTTACCTGTTTTCCCTGGTAAGCGTCTGGTCACAAGACTGGCCAGCAGTACGCTTGTTGCCCGAAAGATCGCGCCCGCCGCTACCGGTGTAAGTGAATTCGTTGCCATGATCAACGTCGTCTTCGTAACCACCTGGGAATACAGAAATGACACTGTTCATACAAATAGTTAACAGGCAAATAAGTCGCTCAGCGAGCTATGGAAAGAGCTATGCTCGAAGTAGATATAGGATTCGTAACGAATACATCTAATGGAGAACCAGAGTTATCGACATAGCTCAAAGAATAGCATAGCTTTAATAGTTTAATCATCATCATTAAACTATTAAATGGTGGTATTGTTTTCAAAATTATTACCCACCGAATTACGACCATGGTGGCCCCAGTCTCATCAATGACTAGTCAGATACGCAGTACATTTATTATAGAGCACAACTGTGCGCTAAAGCTGGGGATACACATGCCAGTAAATCGGGAAAGTAGGTGGCATGAAAGTTACTGGCATGTACGAGTAACTGACACACTGCGGATACATTTGCAAGTAATACTGGCATGCATACTGTGCCCTGGCGTGCCAGTATTTGCGTATACACAGCACAGGTCGTGAGAGTATTTCGTACCAATTCTTGCGGGCTAAACATGGATAACATTCGAAGTGAATTAAACAAAATAGTGTTTTTACTAGCAATTGAATGTACTGGCATGCCCGTAGCTGTCGCGTCTGTTTACACGTGCCAGGTTAGCAGCCCCCCCGCGTCCCCCTCCCTCAACGGGCATGCAAGAAAATCAAATGTTGTGCTAGCTACTTGCAACTAGCTAGCTCCCAGTTACAGGCATGCCAGTAAGTGAATACACATGACTCTAGCTGGCACTTGCATGGAGCTGGTATGCTAGTGTGCAAGCTACGGGCATGTGTATCCCCAGCTTTACAGAGGTGCACTCCCAGGACAGCAGGCTGACACGACCAGGGAAAAATCGAGGCATGGGGTGTAACACCTCCAACTTTCTGACTTCGGGCTGCTACTGTCAATTTTTGTTGCTAGAAAACCCCTAAACCCCTCAACTTCAACCTGTATTGGTCCACTGCTGGACGCAGGCCTCCCCGTTAAAAGCGCCCTATTGGCGTTGATCTAAAGGGGGTTGAGCCCATAATCCCCATGCTTGGCATGCGGGTTGAGATTCGCAGTTCGGTGGTAGAATTGTTCTGCAGGGGGCGCTGCAGAAAAACGCCAATAACAAGTATTATTAAACTAATATTATTATATTTACCTGAGAGAACTATACTGTATGCTCCTTCTTTATCTCTTCCATGGATGCCGGACACAGGTGGTCGATGTACTCCAGTCTCACAGAGCTACGGACAACATACATTGAGTTTTATAAATTATAAATAACCCTGTTTTATGACATTACATGTATTTTAGCGAAAGAAAAGGGTAATCTAACCTGGTTTAAAAGTAAAGTAACAATGTTATATATTGACGACCTCTGTGACGCGTTGGGCAAAGTGCGACGCAGGAGGTTGCGAGTTCGATTACCGCCTCGAGACCATCTGCAGATAAGTATTTGTTAGGGCGTTCTGGATGTTTTCTATGTATAATAAAAAATAGCTGTTTGTCATCACATCAGTGAGCGCGGCCTAAATGCATGCTATCTCACCTGTCGTTATAGACATAAAAAGAATGAAATGCACAATGATTTATGCCGCCGAACAGACTTTAGCACAAGGGTTATCATAGATAAACTATTGAATGTATCTCTTCAAAATAAATTTATTTTTACTTATTAATAACTAAACTATGTCGGCAAACCATTCGAGTCAAAAGACGTCACGCTTCAGATACCAATAGCGTTGCGTTTAGACATTTTGCGGTCGAGATTTCAAATATCTACATTTCAATGATTAAATTTTACAATATAAACCATCATAAAATACAAAAATGAATATACAGATATATTTCTATATCAATAGAGAATACGTAAAAAAATATTAGCTTTTTTGAAGTCACATGTATATACCCTATTATTACAAGAGAAACTGTAATACCTGCATCCTGAATCGCCAACACATGCCGACATCTATTCCGGGAATCGGGCCGAAATGGTTTGAAGGCATCGAACAAGTTTTTGTTTTACCTGAAAAAAAAGGACTGCTTAATAACTGGGATTTGAAATACATAAATGTGATTGTCGGGAAGTTGTCTTACTAGTAACAGAAGTTTTAGATCCGTATTATGAGAGCTTGCTCAGTCATTATGTAGATATATTCTTGTAAAACGCTTTTTTTGGAATAAACGTCACTAAAGCTTAGCAGAGCGAAAGCTACAGGTAAATGAACGAAAAGTGTCAATTTTGTTCAAAATTTATCTATAATTTTTCGTATTATTGAATTGATTATATTATATTTATGTATCATGTGTTTAAATGTGCCTTAATTAATACTTAAGCATCTTTTATAGATTGTATTATAATACAGGGTGGGGCAAATTTTTGCCCTCTTCAGGGTAGCTACCGTTTCTTTTGCAGTTATACGGTTTTGTTCTTAGGAACCTTCTGTTTTATTTTGAAGAAAAAAAATATTGCCATTTTTAGTTTTATGAAAAAAGTATGGTTCGCCCAAAAAATTACATTTGTCAAAAAAAACAAGTAGGTCTTAATCGACTCTATTTCCAACCAGGAACACTTCCCAAAGTAACATACCAAATCAAATCGTAAGTTTTGGCAATAATAAAAAAAACAATTCCCATACATTTTCTATGAAAAACGGTAAGTGAAAACGACAATGTCACTCATTCAATGGTTCTTAATTTAAACTCGTATGTTAACTTCTTCAAGTTGGTTGGATACGACACCCACGAGAAGAGTTGGGGTGATGCAAATTCTAAGCCAGCACCACACTGCTATAAATATATGAGTATGAGTAAATACGACCAGAGTATGACTTACCAACACACGCCATGCCTCGGCCCCAGTCCCGGTCGGTCTTGGTCTCTTGTTTCTTCTGCTTAGCTGCTCCGGGTGCCACCACCAGCTTGTTATCTCGCTTGCACAACGTGCAATACCAATCTCCCACCGGCACCTTTAACAGTGGCGGTTTCAAACAGTCCATGTGATAGCCTAGGTCGCATTCGTCGCAGAGCAATATCTGTAAGTAATATGACTAATTAGCAACGCTGTGGCAGGGAACTTTATATTGGTTAACAGAATTTTATATTATAGTTAGACAGTTTATGTGTAAAAACCGGTCAAGAGTGATTAGGACTTGCAGTGGCAGAGTTTCGCAACAACTTCTTGTTTTACCCTTTGGGTACAGAATCCTAATAAAAAATATATATCTATGTGTAGTGTATTGTATTAATTAACCCCTTACTGCATGAATTATGAAGGAGGTTCAATAAAAAATTGTTTTATGCAAAAAGGTGTTTAATTAAGTCTTACTAACAATTAAAAACATATAAAAAAAAAATAGGATTATTATATAAGAAGTTATGACACGAAGCCATATATGGCTTCGTATGCATTCTAGAGAAAATAAGTGTTGGCATACATGGCTTCGTATGTGATCAGGTGAAATGGCATTTAAACTTTATGAAAATCTATATTGATATTGATATAGATAAATTTCTCTATTTCTTCACCTGAAATGCATGCGGGCTTGTTGACATTATCTTGGACATTTAATGTTAGATTGCACAACAATTGAATAAACAATATCATCCGTGAACAAGAACTTGAAAAAATCTGCTGGTGTATCTAATTGTTTTATTACTTCCGGCAAATCTGTGTTTCCTTTGAATTGAACGTTGTTTTTATCGTAAGTGTCCATTTTTTCATTCTTCCATATAACTGGGTCTTTTTGGCTTTTTTACCCTTTGCCTTTGATGTTGATAAATCTTGCAAAGCTATATTATCATCGGAGCTATCGGAATCAGACTCAAGTATGATAACATGCTGTTTTTTAGGTGCACGTGATGAATATGGTTCATATTCAGGGTCAGAATCGGAAGCAAGATCATCATCGCTCAATAAACTATCACCAGGTATTGGATTTACATGCTTGGAAGTACCATAAAAGCGTGAAGGATCCATATCTGAAAAAAGCAGAAAGAAGTCTTATAGCATACGAAGCCATAAATGGGTGACAATGTATTGAACGCAAACGCATACGAAGCCACAGATGGAGTTTGCAAAAAACGGGTCAAAAACCAAACAAAAACTAAAGTAAATGTATAAACAAGTTGCAACCCGTATGGTGGATGAATCAAAGACTGTGCAATTATTTTATTGGAAGATTTTACTTACCGTTTTACATTTGTTTTTTACTTATCAAAGTGTCACTATTTTATTTTCACTTGACCGGTCGGATGCTCTGCAAATAACCTCAAAAATATTGACAGGTATGACACACCACAAACAAAAACAAATACTTTCCGTTTCACAAAGAAATGCTTGATAAGATTCAAGTGAGTTATTTTAAATATAATCTTTAGATAAACTGTAAAAAAATAAGAAACTTTGAAAAGCATACATGGCTTCGTATGCGGTAAGGGGTTAAATACTAATCTATCCATAACAGAAGCTCTACCTAGCTTGGGGCTATATAATGCTGTGTGAATTGTCCTAAATTATTAAAAATATATTTTAATGTTCACAGTTTTGTTAACGGACTCTACTCTTTTTCACTTCTTCCGCAAGTGGACAAATAATTGCGCAGCCGCTGTGTGTAAGGAATCACGCTGGAATATCGCCGAAATTGCGCTTTACAAGACGCGCTAACTAATTAGCGGCTGTCTGCGGAGGGCTTTAATTTTTTTTGGTATAAACTCTTTTCAATTACTTCATTTTGGTAATGGTTTGGATTCTATTGCCAAAAACCTATACTTAACTACTAGCCTTAAAATGTTGCAGATTGAAGTTATTTCTTTGTGATTAGCAAGTTTTGATGCCATCAGAATCGACACTAATATCATTGTTTGTTTGTAGTCAAAATGAAATCTGTTAAGCACGACACTGCAAGAACCCAAGTCAAATGAGGATGTATGTAAAGTGACAGTAAAGCATGTGCAACAAAAACTCACACTTTCAGGTAAATTTTTGCCTGCGCAGACACAGCAGCCGCATTCTCTGCAAGGCATATTTATGTCGTCTATACACTCGCGGCACTTCGGCGGAAGCGGCCCTGAAACATCAGCTCATAAAGACACCACAAGTACGGAAATATAGAAACAGGCATTTTTATGGCCTGATTTATTACACAGACGATAAATAATGTATGCACTTGACCTATTTCACCTCAACAGCCTATATTTGTCCACTGCTGGATGCAGGCCTCCACCAGATAAGCGCCTTTATTGGCTGTTTTCTCATGGGGGGGTAATGTCTATAATCCCTAAGCTGGGCATACAGGTTGGGGATAGCAGTTTGGTGACAGAATTGTTAAGCAGGAGATGCTGCTGCCTGCCCCCGGTAAATATCCCTAAGGAAGGAATCCCCTCTTACGACACCCGCAGGAAGAGTAGGGGTGGTGCAAATTTTATGCCGCCGGCACCTCACGGCGTTAACCTACCTATTATCCAATTATAGTGCCCAAGAGTGTGTGCAAATACAGGTGTACTATTTATTAGCTTAGCCGCATAATAGTATGAGACCGACTTGACCAGGGAGTGATCAACCGCAGAACTAACTTACATATAATATGTCCTGCGCACCTAGCTCTCCATAATTAGGCTCCCTCCGTTGGTAAAATACCTAATAAATTTATCGTCATTACCGTATTTATGAGTATATGCATTTAACTATCTCAAAAAAAAAATGGGCATAGATCAATGAGAACTATCATTTTCAGCAGCCTTCGTTGTGGCTGCCTCCAAGACACGGAGCATAGTGTGGTACACTGCATGGCTACCGAGGCAGACAAAACATGGGATTGAAGAGTCTCATAGAGGATTCAAAGCCATCCACACATAAAGAAAAGCTGAAACGAGGCTATCAATCACTTTAAGTCCTGCACCTGTACTTCAAGGTTCACTTTCATTCAAGATGTCAGAGTAGCTCTTAGTGAGAACTGCTCTGAACTGGGATGATCCCGCTTTTAGCCCCCTATTTAGAGCCGAAAGAAAGACAATTGAATTGTTTAGATTTGAAGCCAAGTTACTTTCAAATGAACTTACTCTTTAAAGTCTCTGTTGTCATCAACATATTGTACTCCACTGTCCTGTCTTTCAAAGGTATTACTTCTTCGATTAGATACACACAGCTGCATATTCTCATTCTGACAGTAGTTTCGGGTATAGGGTTTGAGCCGATGTAGATTGTACCAATAAGGTCATAGTTGCTATCATCATTATTGCGACCTATCCGCAATTTATCTTTCATTTCGAAGTCGTACCTGTGAAAATAATAAAGCTTGTTAACATCCATACTAAGATCATTAATGCGAAAGTATCTCTTCTTCATTAATGTGATGTGACTGTCTATTATCATGACAGTCACACACTTAAAAAAGGAAAGAGTTATCCAAGATACATATTTATGCTAATTTGGGATGAAGTTATTTCATATTCTGATGTAATAAACATATAAACCTTCCTCTTGAATCACTCTATATATAAAAAAACCCACATTGAAATCCGTTGGCTAGTTTTAAACTTCTAAGCATACATAGGGACAGACAGGGGGAAGCATGTAGTGATAACTTCATATGCAGTTGATTTATTTGAATTCATGTTTACTGCACCACTACATAATAAGTTATTACTTCGTCAGAAATAGATGATAATAATTGCCTTTAGATAGCCGGTCATTATGCTGTTAATTTTATTTAATCTATATTATGAACTAGCATAGAGAGCAAGAGATCAGTTTAACACGCCAACCTTGCAGAGGTAAAAATAATTTAATTTTAAGTATATGATGTATCATCTCATTTTGTATGTTGGAATCAAAACATAATATTCTAAATTCATAATTTTATTTATAAGGTAATATGTTTCTCTTTTTGCTCTATTTTTAGTTTAGTAATTGATGATATAAAATTAGTACTCTTACACTGTCTGAGCCTTGCAATTGGCATCTTGCAGTCGGTGTTTACGAGCCTTTACTAATAATAACAATTAGTACATACTACTTGCAAATTAAACTTAATTAACTTGGGGCTAGATAATACTGTGTAAATTGTCCAACATTATTTATTTATTTAATATTGAACTTTTTGCTATATTTTAGAATCTTGCCACTAAAATTGAAATAAAGGGTTATTTTTGAGCTAGTCTAAGTTATAATATGTATTTTGTTATAATAATACTAACCAGTATCCTACTTCTTGTTTTATCTTAAGATTGTGGTTGAGCATTACTCTCTGGCCAACCTGTAGATCTTTTGCGCTGATTTTGTTCCTGGCCCTTGGTCTTATATCCTCTAGTTTGCAGCAGACGAAGGAGTCTTCATCACTGAAATGTTTTTTGTTGTTGACAAGTGGCTCTGAGGTTTCACTGCACATTCATACCTTATATGAGAGAATAAATTATTCTTATGCATTAACTGTACCACATACAGTTTCACAATCGAGGTAGTAAAGATTTGCGCATACTATATAGCACCTCCGTTAAATATGAGATATAACTTGAAGAGGTCAAAGTTTTGGTAATATTTACAAAAATGCTTGAAATTGACGATGGTCTCCATCCTCAACAAGCGATACAACTGTAATTAAAAAACCTCTGCTAGGTGAAGTGTTAATATTACACCATTAAGACATTTTTGTGCCTCTGTGTTCTTGATTTTGTGTTGTGAAAGATAAATACTATTTGAATTTTGTTTTTTTTATTTCATTAGCCCATGGCAGGGCGCATAAGCCTAGTGCGCATAGTGCAAGGCACTGTAGTCCATCTTACTATGAAAAAAAAAATTATAGGTTAAAAAATTTATAAAAATTTTAGGTAAAGTATGGGCGGTTTATTTACGTTTATGCCTCATTCAAAATGGACACGGAATAGACATACATCATTATGAATAAATAAATTTGAATTTGATTTTCTTTCTTCTATAGCATTACATGTCCTACAATCGAATTGAGAACCTCCTCCTTATTATGTAAAAAAAAAACAATGTAAATTTTCCTACCATTCGGAACAGGTTCAGACAAGAACAATGATATTTCACTGAAGTTATAAGCCAGAAAGCCCGCTGGAGACAGTTGCAGGGCTATGCCGAAAGGCACACCAAAATGAGATACATATTGTAGATAAATTAGAGGCAACACAATTCAGCTAAACATAATTTTTAGTTAGTTTGGCAATAACTTTATATAATGTAACAGTTTTGGAAATAAAATGCTATATTATTATTATTTTTATAAGCCAGAAACTAGTACTTCTCATGATAAATATGATAAACATTGTTACAGAAATTTATGTCAATTTATTTCTAAAATGTAAAAAAAAAACTAACTTACACACTTTAGGACTTGGAGCAACATACAAAAAATGAGGGTAGATTAGTATTTATGCCAATAAAAACTTACCTGCAGTTCTATTGCTCTTGCAAGCTCAAACCAATCATGGAAAACATCTTGTTGTAAGTGATGATGAAGACTTTATATTATTGCGACAATTACAATGGTAGATAATCTACAAATTTAATCCAATAAACTTACCTTCTCATGTGAACTTGAAACAGCAAGTGATCTTCAGTTTTAATGATTCCATTCATTTTACTTTTTTGATTTATTTTAATCAAGTACTTTTCTATACCAGTATTTGTCTTATCTCTATTTACGGGTGTTTGTTTAATTTCTAGATCATTCTCTTCGCTCGGTGGATCTTCATTCTCTTTGTTTGGACAATCAGAGTTTATAACAGGGTCAGTGGTGCTGGGGTTTCTGACAATGCGATTGATCCTGCCTTCGAACCAGGCTCCGTGCTCTATGTCTCTCATGTCGACGAGATCACCAACAGCATAGAACTTACTTACAGCATCTACATTGATATTGACAAAAAATTATTAGACAAAACTGTATTCCAAGATGGATGAATCAACATAACCTATAAAATCAAGTATCTGAACTGATTTGATCTATATTTTTCATGTATTTTAATAAAATATTAGGATTTAAGCAACAATCAATAATCATTTGATAGAAAACTAGCGATTATTGTACCTTTGTATTCTATTTTGGTCTCTTCTTCATCTATCTCCACATTTTCAGACTCTGAAGTATTCTTCTCAGGACCAATCGGATCACGCACTATCAGCTGGATGACGTCATTAAGTTTGATATTGTAGTCATGAAATGTGTAGCCATTCTCCAACTAGAAGAATACAATCAAACATACAAAAGGAGACCTACATTCATCAATGAACCGTGTGGCTACGTACGGATGCATGGATACATCGTCGCGAACCAACCACGAAATGAGATGATACAATAAGTTCCATTTTGAATACAGATGCGTTACAACAAGCGGACTGCAGATATAATGCCAATGTTCTAGCCCACGTGTTTTAGCAACAAATATGTGAAAGTAAGCATTTTACCAATTTGCCGCCGTATAACAGGCGCTGTAAGTTTGGTTTCACGCCGAATTTCTCATGAAGATGCAGTCGGAACCTGTCTATCTTTGTCAATTTGGATTCAACCGACACTATAACTTCGGGTTTGCCGCATAAACGGACGCGCACGTGCATTGTACTAGCTTTTTATAAAATATCTGCTAAAATCGCAATTGCGTCGCGTCCACGACAATAAAATTCACCGAAGAGAATACAGTATTACGGAAATCACAAAAGAATTGATTTGATTGACAAGAAAGAAACGACAGACATGACGCATTACAACAAGACTTATAATAAAAGAAAAAATAGCGCGAATTTCTCCTTAGAACTAGTGATGTCTCGTGTAAAATAAAATACGATAGGAATCGACTAAACAGAACGATCGAGTCGAGTCAAAAGACTCGATTTACAGGTATGTAGACTCATGCACACCACGGCGCGGCGGAACCCTGAATGCTATAAATTTCAATAACAACTTATAAAATTGAGCATTATTTTCATTGATCGGTCAACGATGATGCTCGTTCTTTGTAAGCCGCCATCATAGCTGCCAATCCGAGAAGACCGCCCGTCAGATATTAAATATTGTATAATAATATAATATTGAACGTCGTATCGGTTTCCTAAAGATTGTCTGTGACATTCAGAACCTCTTTAGACGAGTTTATTTTGACGAACAGTACCACATGCTCACAAATCTTGCAAAGGCAAAGTGGTTAATCAAGCCGAATTATTTTTTTGTCATACAACCCCCGTATGCTCATTGATTTAAAAACGTTTTTAATAAATCAATGCGTAGGCTACCTAAAATACAGGCCTCGTCTACAGGTACGACAATTTTGTTGGTGAATAATTTCATTCTGTTTAGTCGATCCCATTTCTAATTACTCTTGTAAAGTTGTGTCCCTCTCCTTCGTTAGTGGCTTTAATAATATTAAATAAATTTGCAAGGTCAGGGGGTGGTCAATGGTGGTATGTAGAATAGATGGGCTTGGCAGTTTATCTTACATAAATGATCTGTTTATTATACAATGACGGCTTTATTATTATAAACCCATCTGAAACCAACTGTCCAGTTTTTTATTGACTTAGCGTAGATTCTGCTTGTTTTGAAGAGTAATATACTGGATATATTGTAAAGATTTCGACGTGATATTATCCAAATACAATAATCAATAGTGTGTTTTTCTGATGTGTTTTCTGCTAAGAACGCTCGTAGGATACCCTTTATTTATACTCATCCAAAGAGATAATCAAAGGAATTCAAAAGAAGTTGTAGTATGAATTTGCTACTCGAAATCGCATAAAAATAGTATTTATCATAATTATTATATTATGCAATTGGAAGTGAAAACGAATGACACTCGCTAGATTTACACTAAATTAGAAATTGGTGAAAAAGTAAAGTAAGTCATATTATGAACAACACTAGTGCCGCCATGTTTTCGTTTCGGCTTGGTTCGGTCGCTTGGTTGGTTGGCGTGTTCGCGGCTATACTCACGTCACTCGGTTAAAGGAAAAGACAATGGCAACAACTCAACAACTTTATTTATTGTTTCAGAAGATAAAGTCAGTAAATTGAAACTTTATACATAGGGAAAATAATGTTGAATAAATTAAAAAAATAGTTTGAGTGTTTCTCCATAATGATATTGTACGGTACCATTATAGACCTTACTTGTAGTTTAGATGTGCGATGGCGCGAAATTCATGCAGTTTCCAGGTTTTGATAATATTTTACGGACCATTTTTTATGTACCTACCTACCTATGATAATGAACCTAACCTGGATTAAACTGTTATGATTTGATTAAACTTTAGGTCATAAAAATTGAAGCTTGGGAGTATTTTGGTAATAGTAGGTACATTAAATAATTTATTAATAGGTAGGTATTGTGTTGCACGTTGCACAGTTACATTTTGTGGAAAATTCAATTCTTTTGCAGTTCTACGTTCCACTAGTATCCTACCTAGGAATAAAACTAGCGAAAAAGTGAATCATACATTGATTGCACATTGCATATTAAACAAGTTAAAGAACTCCAATATCATCCTGACGTCTTATTAAATTCTACAACCACCGGAGTATCGAGACAAATCAATCGATAGGTACTTACGTCATTTGTTGAAATCCAACCTGTAGTTGCAGCTGCTGAGTGGTGCTGGCTTAGAATTTGCACCACCCATCTCTTCCCCATATTCACCAGGGGGCGGGCAGCAGCGCCCCCTGCAGAACAATTCTTCAACCGAACTGCGATGATCCCTAATCCGCATGCCCTGCCGAAACGGAACGCTTCTAAGAAGGCTCGTATCATGAAAGCTCCCCCAAGCATTACTTATGCAGTCATTACGTAAGTTCTACTCAAGCTTAGAATGTCTGCTCAAGTAAATCCTTATTATTAATAAATAATAAAGCTGGACAATTCACAACTTACACCTACACCTACCTACCACCTACCTACGTTGATTGTATCGTCGATAGGTACACATAATTACCTACTGTTTACGCCAGACAGTAAAACAACAAGCATTATCCAATATAATTTAAGTACGTACCTACTTATATTATCTTGGATAATGCTCGTTGTCCCTATAAATAAATGCCTTGCAATAAATAAGTAAGTACCTACCTAGTTGAGTGAGTTTATTTATCGCAGGCATTTATTTATAGATTTTGTTTCTTGTTCAATTACATAGAAACGTCGACGTGGGGTTATAATAATTATAACAATGTTTTATTTGGAACTTCTGAGTACCTACACAGCCAGGTGTGTCGCGAAAAAATACCGGACAACCCCAGTGGGGGGGGGGGGGGGGGGAGTTTGCTAAGTCGAACAAAAAATAATGCAGTCATTAAAATTGTGGTCGCCAAGTCTATGCTGCCAAGTCTATGCTCACTTTGAGTAAGTCTTTATTAAATAATGGTATGTTTCACAAATAATAAAGTTGAATATTTCTTCTAAAACTAATTTACCTATGTTGTACTGTACCTAGGTAATTTTAGGTAGTACCTACCTACTTACTTCTTTTTAACATACATATTTGGCATTTGACGCAACCGCTTTCAATAGTGTTTAATTTGATACAATACGTTATGTAAAATCAGTGCAGCTCCAGTTTATGTAAAAAAACGCACAAATCACTTTTCACAATCTCTAGGCAGGTGTGTACTTTTGTAGGCGCTTGTGACCATATTCCCCATTACACTGAAAATGCGCTCGATGAAGGAACGTATCGAACATACCTACGTGCGCGCGAGTTTTGCGTTTGAGGGATTTCGTCTACTTTTGTAGGCGCTTGTGATTGTGACCAGTATAGTACCGACTTTCATCAAAATACCGGACATTGTTCTGTCCGGTGTGACCATTTATTTCTTACCGGACAGGCCTAGAAAATACCGGACTGTACGCTTAAATACCGGACATCTGGCAACCCTATACACAGCTGATCAATCACCGTTTTAAGTACCTACCTACTTTGTTATGAATTGGGTAAAATATACAAATTTATATTCCTTATCAATCAATTAATTCAAAAGGAATCGATATTTTTTTTATATTAGTTTTATTTTGCTTGATCTGTACCACAACACAACCGTAGTGAGGATGCATAGTATCGTATTTGTTCCGTATTGATTCCGTACCGTGAAATTAACATTAAATAATACCCAGGTAGGTATAAACCTCTTGGAGCTGTATAAAGCAAACCTCTGACAACGCAATAGAAATACACACATGCATACACGTACGTACATACATGCTGCTCGCATTTTTTAACACCATCCATCTCATCGATCAAAAATTTCGTCGGCCTTCGAGGCCGCGAAATTTTTGATCGATGCACTAGCTGTATGAAATTTGTCAAGAAGCAAGGTTTTATAGCACAAGTAAAGGTAAAAAATTAATTAACAGTGTAGGTATTTACAAAACAAAAATAAAATGAATAAAAAAAGGAGGTTCTATGTTTTTTTTATTTATTTATTTATTTAAATAGGACATCCAACATGCATGAGTTCACACAACGTAATTAGTAGCAAGTAATATGGTTCTTAAATCTATGTGACTCCATAATTTAGGACGGCTCAGCTAGGGCTTGCATTCGAATATTCGAATATTCGAATATTAAATCATTTCGAATATTCGAATACTGATATTGCAATATTCGAATATTCGTTTTAAGTAAAAAGTCAAAATTCTGATGTGGATAAAAGGCCACTTATAAGTTCGCGCGGTATATCCATACAAGACAATACAAGTTTACGTTGTTCAGGTAAAAGTTAAAGGGTTTGGAACACGGTTCGGAAACACTCGGGAGTAATCGGGAGTAGGGCTTGCACTCCGGAACTCCGGTTTTGGTGTAACTCCGGAGTTTCGAAAGATTTCAGCATCGTTTGTAAAACCGGAGTTATCGGCACCAAAACCGGAGTTTCGATTTTCAGAACAAAATCCGCGCCACGCATTGCTTTTGGAATTAATATTCAAATTTAATCGGCCTAAAGCGCGGCGCATTCGTAGATCTCTTAGAATATCAGACATCGAAAGCTTTATCATCATCATTAACCTATATTAGTCCTCTGCTGGACATAGGTTTACCCTAATGAGCTCCATAGCGCCCTGTCTTCAGTTTGACGCATCCATCATCTGCCTGCAGTCTGTCGCAGATCGTCATCCCACCTGGCCGGAGGGCGCCCTACACTACGTTTGCGAAGTCGCAGTCTCCAGTCTCTAGAACTCGTTTACCCCATCGGTTGTCGGTTTTGCACGAGAGCGCGAGATATGGCCGGCCCACCGCCACTTCATTTAGCTAATTCTTTGAACTATGTCGATAACTTTCGTTCTCTGTCGGGTACCGTGTGTTCGTTACGAGTCCTATCCTTCAGAGAGATAGATCCGAGCATAGAGCATAGCTTAGCATAGGTTGCTGAGCTTTGAACTAGTGAACAAATCCTATCGTGAGTGTCCACGTCTCAGCTCCGTATAGGTCATGCATGACAGGTAGGACGCATTGATTGAAAACTTTGGTTTTCAAGCATTGCGGTATGAATGACGAGAGGACTCGACGTAGTTTTCCAAACGCTGCCCAGTAGCTGGATCCTTATCTCGGCCTCCTTCTCAAAATAGTTTTTACCTAACTGCAGACTTTGCCCAAGGTAAGTGTACTCTGAAACAATTTCGAGGGGGTGGCCATGTACGACGACCGGCCCCGGATCATGACTGTGGTTTTATCCAAATTCATACCAAGACCGATGCGTAGCGAGGCTGAAGCTAGGCCGTTCAGCATCCGGTTCAGCTCCTCCAGCGACTTCGCCATTAAGACTATGTCATTAGCGAACCGAAGGTGTGTGTGAGATGAGATGTTATGTGTATTTTGCTTTGGGGACAGGCAGCTGACATCCTCAGAAAAGGGCGGTACGCGCTATTTATAAATTAAATCCACGTGACTCGTTGAGGGAATTATTTAAAGGAATAAATATTTTAACAGTAATATCGCAATACATCTATGAAAATCTAATGTATACACACAAAAACAGAGATAACTTTATGAAAAGGTGTGATGTTCACGATAAAAATACAAGAAACAAGAACAAATTACACATCCCTTCATATAGATTACGAAAGGTAGGGAAATCATTTGTGGGCAATTGCGTAAGATTCTATAATAAGCTTCCATCTGAAGCAACTGAGCTCCCTATTCGTAAATTTAAACTGTACATAAAACGAAATCTTATCAAGAAAGCCTATTACTCCGTAGATGACTACGTAAATGATGTTAATGCTTGGCCGGATGTCGCCCAGTTCCATACAGACTATAGTATATAAGACCAGTTAGACTTAGTTATCCTAAGATTGTATTAGTTGATAAGCGATGGACTTGCTAGTGGTTTCTTTTTTACTTCTTCCGCTAGTGGACAAAAAATTGAAGTGAATTAAAGTCAATTGCACATTATTTCTTGTTGATAGTAATAACTATTTGAGACGTGGACACTCACGATAGGGGTGGTCCACCAGTTTAAAGTCGCTCAGCGTGCTATGGAAAGAGCTATGCTCGGAGTCTCTCTGATGGATAGAATTCGTAACGAATACATCAGACAGAGAACCAAAGTTATCGACATAGCTCAAAGAATTAGCAAGCTGAAGTGGCAGTGGGCCGGCCATATTTCGCGAAGAACCGATAACCGCTGGGGTAAACGCGTTCTTGAGTGGAGACCGCGACTCGGCAAACGTAGTGTAGGATGCCCTCCGGCCAGGTGGGATGACGATCTGCGAAAGACTGCAGGCAGATGCTGGATGCGTCAAGCTGAAGACAGGGCGCTATGGCTCTCATTAGGGGAGGCCTATGTCCAGCAGTCGACTAGTATAGGTCGATGATGAACAATGAGTACACCGAAATTCTATAACAATCAAAACGGACACAGAACGAGAGAAGAACATAATAAAGCTCTACAGCGATACCACGAAGAAAAGCAAGAGAGAGATCGAAACTTGAGAACCTTGTTGGAGACCTCAAGAACCAAATTAGCATTCTACAGCAGCAACTGAAATGCGTTGCAGATGCCACCGTCAATCCATTAAAAGCACTTTGCTTTTCGTCTTTTAACCGACTTCAAAAAAAGGAGGAGGTTCTCAATTAGTCTGTTTTTTTGTTTTTTTATGCTTGTTATTGTTACCTCAGAGCTTTTGACTGGGTGGTCCGATTTGCATGATTCTTTTTTTATATGAAAGCTGGTGGTGCTTCCCGTGTGGTCCCATTTTAATTTTGTTCAGTTCCGACAGTGGGATCCATGAAAATTCATGAAAAAACTGTAAGAATTTAAGTCAATTTAAGTCAACAAAAACACTAGTTTGTAATTATTTATTAAATATTATCAATAGTAAATTTTGTAGATTTTTTTATTGTCTTGATTCATTATATTAGTTAGCATTGATAACACAGAAACAGTTCTGTAACTAATTAACGGCGCGGCGGGCGAAGGTCTGCCTGCGTGCGACGCAGGTGGTTGCGAGTTCGATTCCCGCCTCGGGACAAATTTGTGTACGATCTGCAGACATTTGTTCAGGGCGTTCTAGATGTTTTCTAAGTATGTATAATAAAAAAAAAGACGTGTGGCACTCGGGGACTGCCGCGGTAAAGCTATTGCAATGCCATCTAGAGGCGAGTTGCTGAACTAAAGAGACAAACGTCATATTTCAAAAAGTCATTAAAAGTTCTACTATTCATCGATAGATGGCAAAACTAAAAAGTATCACCGCTGTTCCGGTCGGAGTGGGGAGCGTAAGGTTTTCTCGTTACGGAATTTCTGGATTCGGTCCCCGCGCTCAAGGCCCGCAATAGAAGCTATGCAATAGCTTAAAAATATATCTATGTAGTGTATGTATTGTATTATGTATATCAGTTATCTAGTACCCATAACTCAAGCTCTGCTTAGCTTGGGGCTAGATAATGCTGTGTGAATTATCCAGCATATGTATTAGTTAGTTTGTTGGAAATTTTATTATAGATCTTCCTATACCGTGTCCATTTTGAATGAAGCATTAAAGTAAACAAACCGCCCATCATCATCATCATCATCATCAGCCTATAGTAGTCGACTGCTGGACATAGGCCTCCCCTAATGAGCGCCATAGCGCCCTGTCTTCAGCTTGACGCATCCAGCATCAGCCTGCAGTCTTTCGCAGATCGTCATCCCACCTGGCCGGAGGGCGTCCTACACTACGTTTGCCGAGTCGCGGTCTCCACTCAAGAACTCGTTTACCCCAGCGGTTATCGGTTCTTCGCGAGATATGGCCATTGGCCGGCCCACCACACTTAACCTAAAATTCACTTTGTTGGCGCGTCCTTTTATACGTAATTTACATTACTTGTCGATTTTAGATCCTCCCTTCAATAAAAATTGCTACAGCTACAGTTATATCTGAAACTCGACGCCAAGCAAACCATAGGTCTAAGTACAAATTAATCGAGAAATCTGCGAAAGAATGCGTCACAACAGCCCCCTGACGCGCGGGACGCGAGGGGCTTGTACCGCCAGCCAGTTTAGACGCATATCAGGTTACAGATCACGCCCGCTGAGAGGTTATTATTTAATTTTATCTCACTACTAGGTATTTATTATGGATGTAAGCGGGTTAACTACGAACCTTATTTGTGTTGGAATAACTCCAACGTTTCATCTTCAGGGCGAGTGCGGTTCCAGACGCGCGAATTCCGCATCCCTTCGAGCACTGCGGGTGAGCGCGCGTTGAGCGCGTGACGTGACGTGACGTGCCCACCGGGGGTGGGGGTGGTGGGGGGTGCGCCTCTTGTAGATGCTGCAGGGCGTGAGAGTCATCTACTGTGTCGGGTGTTGGTGTCCTCTGGGTACATACGAAACTAACAGTATCTACACCCGGCTCTAAACTCATACGGCTGTTCGACTTCCCATGGAGACACGGCTTCCAGGCGGGTGGTAGGTTCCAACCTCTGTTCCTCAATACAGTGTTTTACCATCGGCCACAGAGATAGCACCGCCGAGCTATTGGTGTCAACATTTTTCACAGCGCGTATATGTTCCGAGAGCCTGGTGGATATGTTCCTCTTCGTCTCCCCTATGTAACATTTACCACAGTCACATGGGATCAAGTATACTCCGGGGACGTCCAGTGGTACTCTATCCTTCGGAGAGCGTAGTAAGTGCCGCAGTTGTGTTTGAGCACGGAAGATAGTCTTAATGCTATGTTGTAGCACATGTTGTAGCTTACTATCTATGTATTGGGCGTCACATATTCTTAAAGCTCTATTTATAAGAGTGCGCGGTACTGAAGCTAGGTGCGACGGATGATGGTGGGTGATTCTTCGGAAACTCTGTTTTTGTCTGACTTTCGTGGCACATTTTTTTTTGTTGAAATTACACATAATGATGAAATATTCTACATGTAGATTTGATTACTAATTTATTGGTAGTGGAGGGAACTTTATTGGCCTAGCGGTTTCGAAGTTATTCAATTTTAAAATTATGTTGTCCATGGAAATCAACATTCATACCAACGAAATCAAATATACAAAATTATTGAACTTGTGTGTGTGTCAAATGTACGTTTTGTTTGAACTAGCCTACTACAATCATTCTAAGAAGGAATTTCGGGTAGCTTTATAATAAAAAAGGTAGTAAGCAGATAAAAATATATTAATTTTCTTAAAACTAAAGAACAAAATTAAATATTGTTAATAAATATATAAACTAAGAGAGTATTACAAAAAATCTAACATCAATTATTACGTTTTTTCAATCACATGATCAGATCAAACAATCTTATAAATAATCAGTCACGTTTCTAGATACTAACGATGGAGTTATACCTATATTACTAGTAAAATAGGCTTATCTAATCCCTCCCATATTCATTGGTTATAAGCTATATGCATTTACTTCGAGCATTGCAATTTGAGCAAAGCTGGCAGAAGTTATTTTGATTGAGATAAAACAAATTATTAACAAAAATCACAATAACAATAATATATTATCTATGTATGAAAGTTTATATAATCAGTATCAGCTGGTCGATTAAGATGTTTTCGTGAATATATAATTTACTTATTTTTCCCGACCTTTCAACAGGTTTACACACTGTCACAGTCAGGGTGTCATACCGTGAACACGTCAATGTGTAAGCCGTGTTATACAATTAATTAACAAATGTTAATAAGCCTGCAAATTTGATTTTCGTGGGTTTCACTGACCTTTCGTGTTCTTTTTGTCCACGAAAAACATGGAAATCAAAACCACGAAAGTCAGAAAAAAGTTGAAAATCCTAAATAATTTCTTAATTTGCTGGTTTATGTTACATTGATGTCTGCAGTAGAAATTAGGAACACAAAAAGCATATATTATTAAAACAATTAAAACAATAGGATTAGTATCAACGAATTTATAGTCTACATGGTAATCAGAACTTTCGGTATACCAAGCCACGGAAATTGATTACTTACCGTAATTTCGAAGCGACGCGGAGATATGGACACGTGCTGTTCTCACCACTGATGGATCGCGACTGACAGTTTGTCTCTGTCTAACAACTATTCACGTAGTTACTAAAGTACAGTTTTTATGAATGAATTAGCGCGCGCCATGGATATCAGAGCTAAACGTCGGACGCAAAGTTATCTAGTTGTATCTTATTAACTAAAGCTAATTTTTGCGTAGTAATAGTGTCAGTTAAGCTAGTAACTATCTGGTTTATTTTGAACCAGTGTGAAATAGTGCTATTATTTATAGGAAATGAGATAAAAAATTATTAACACTAGAACATGAGGTCCGGACGCACCACAAAAATCAGTATTTCCAAGGTTTTTATTTATTTTTACTTATTTAGAATAGAATAATTAAAAAACTAAAATAGGCCCCCCCTATTACTTTTGGCTAATCTACTACCTGAAAAAGAATCATAGGGCTACGGATACTTTTTATGTGTTTTTTCGAGTCGGACACGTATTTTTGAGCCCTCTGAGAATTACCCTGGTGCGAGTCAGCCTTTAGGTACCTATCTGTATGTGTTGGTTTGCGATAGACGAACAATCGTGTCTTCTACACTCGTAATTATGACTTCCACTGGCACTCTTTGAGGTAGGTGCGAAGTTTAGCCGTCTTGACAGAGCACATTCCAGATCTTGAAAGATTGGTTGAGATGAAAAATTGATCACGACATTCCCCACCCAACACAAATAAGGTTCGTAGTTAACCCGCTTACATCCGTAATGAATTCGTCAAACTACGATAGTTTTTTATCATACTATAGTTAATTTCAACAATTTCCTTAAAATAACGTAGATTTCGACAAAATATTTACCATTCTGAAATAAATAATAATGGTAGAATAGTTCTCGGTATTCTACCATGGTAGAATAGCGAGCGAGAGCTACCATGGCTATATTCTGCCATCTTTATAGAGGATTTTATATGACTAACGTCAAACCAATCTTCATTTCATTTTTCGAGTTGTATTATCAAGAATAAGAGTTTTGTGTAATTATTACAATGAGTTCAGACATTGATATATACATAGATTTAACGCCTGAATTTATATAAGAAGAGGCTAAATAAAGTAATAGTAATAGAAGACTTTAAATAAATAACTCACCTAAGTTGTTGATTTATGTAAAATAAAATTTACTTATATTTACTTTAGCTCATTCATATTTTTATTTTTACTTTCCTTGTATTCGTAATGAAAAGCACAGTGTATAACTCGGGTGAAAGAAACATTTAGTCCCTCGAACTATAAATGGCCGTCACGGCCCGTGACCCAAGGGATAAAAGGCACTAATTTAGTCCCGTGACTCACGGGACTAAATTAGTGCCTTTTATCCCTTGGGTAACAATGTACTATTATTAGTAGGATGCGAAAGTTTGTGTGAATGTTTGTTGCCTTACATAACTACTTAACCGATTTAGATGATATTGGTGTGTAGATAGTTATGGTCTTAGTTATAATTATAACACATAGGCTAATCTTATTTTCAAAATCAACCTCCGAGGAGGTTACAAACGATGCGGTAGCGGCCGCGGGGCGCATGTAGTCAGGTCATAAATGCTTTTTATTAACATAAAATATCTTGGATCCTAGAACCAATCGCATGTAGGAACTTAATTGCCTATCGAAACTACCATGCGCAGACTTATCACAAGTTTCCGAAGCAATTAAAAATAACGAAAACTGAAACGGTTTCAAACCAATTACTCAGTCCCTGCAAAATTGTATAACCGGATAACTGGCCAACAAAAATGCTTCTTGTTTCTTTATTTCTTCTAATTTTCGGTTTAAGAAATGTTGTGTCTAAGATTCCTTCATTGGTAAATATCGTCAACTTTACCGGTTTACAATACCGTAAAACTCATTTATTTACTCCTTCCGCGCAAGTTTTCTGTACATAGTAATTATAATACCGATGGGTAATTGAACACCAGTGCTCTGGCAGAACACATTTTTGTAACCTTTATCTGTTTTGTATGTCAAAAAATGGGTGGTACACAAGATAAAGGTTACAAAAATGGCCAACACTCAGCAAATGCTTATGGCATTTGGCATACCTATACCTACTAAGTTACAGAAAACGTGAGCGGAAGGAGTAAATAAATGAGTTTTGCGGTATTGAAATGGTAGCAAATAAAACGCCTCTTTACTTTTACTTTACTTACATATAAGTTATTGTAATTTAAAAGAATATTTGTTTTATCAGCATCCAGTGTTGGTGGCACGGTCCACACTCGATTGGATGCCCAGCAGAATAAATTCGCTGTACTCGGATGTCGGCGCGTGGAGTGGAAAATTCGTAAGTTATATTATATTAAATAACATAACCTAGTAAGTAATTAGCAAGTTTACTTCAAAGTCGACCTTCATATGTAGGAAAATCTTACTTCGATCTTTTATCTTGAGTTACGTGTTTTAAAAACACGATTGGTGAAAGTTTTCTTGCTAGTTAATTTATATGAAAAACAGATGTTTTGCACACATTTTGCTATTTATCTCAGGAACAGCACACACTTTTCTTCGGTGTTTTGGTAAGAGAACTAGAAGTATTTATTTAGTCACGACTTGAAATTTTTCGATAAGTTATTAACTTTAAGTGTAAAAACAGTTTAGGCGCATAGAAAATTCGGTGCACGTCTCTGCTCTGTAGGTACATCTCACCCGCGAGAAAACCATATCTTGTCATCCCGCTTGGAATCCGTCTCGTAGCGTTGTTATTGCACACTCCTGACCAGTATAGGTCAGACCTGCAGGAGACACTGCCTCTTGGGCTGTGAAGGTGTTAGTTTAAGGCGCATACCCGAGCCAATCTGACAGCAATTCCTATTTTATCATATTTTTACGTTTATCATAGGAATTTTTAAAAATCCTACGTTCAGTTTGTGGTATCTATTATAAGCTATTTTTTAATACCTCTTTTACAATTTTAACTCATATAGTTTAGGAGGAGATGCAAAAATAGAGTTTGGTGGCCAAAAAGCGCAACTTTGTATCTCTTCCTAAGCTTTACAAAATGAAACTATTACAGAGGCATTAATAAATAGCTTATAATAGATACCACAAACTGAACGTAGGATTTTTAAAAATTCCTGCGTTCAACGTAATAATAAGATATAATAGTTGGGGGCGCCACTTTCGGTGGTGTATGGGCCTTAAGAGATTCACTGCCGAGCCTTACAGACCAGCAAATGGATAGTGTTTCTTGGGCTATGAAATTGTTAGGTTTTGTGTTTTACTAGACTGAGCATGTAGCTTCGCACGCGGTTCTCGCTATAGAAACTATCCTGTAACTATCTTTAAACAATAAATAATGCTGGACAATGCACACAGCATTATCTAGCCCGATGCTAAGCAGAGCTTGTGCTAAGGGTATTAGATAACTAATATACTAAATACAATAAATACATGGATAATTGGATATATATGTTTTATTATACATGGATTCGGATCGTATATCGTTTATTTTATTATCCATAGAAAACTATGGATAATAAAATAAACGATATCGAAATACAGATTTGTCCTGAGGCGGGAATCGAACCCGCAACCTCCTGCATCTCTAAAGGACCATAACACGCTGCGGCACAGAGGTCGTCAGAGTCTATCCGAAAAAGATGTTTTCATTTATGAATATGTAACTTTAATTACCGAATAAAACTTTATTATTATTATTTCTAGAGACCTGTTATGGACGAGATTGAATCGGACGAAGCACTGAGATTCTATCAATTTTTGAACTACCTGGACGGTGGTAGTTTTGGTACAGGTATGGTGCCCATTTTCTTGATGTTTTTGACGTTTTTTAACCGACTGCAAAAAAGGAGGAGTTTCTCAATTCGACCGTTTTTTATGTTTGTTACTTCAGAGCTTTTGACTGGGTGATCCGCTTTTAATGCTTCTGTTTTTATTTGAAAGTTGGTGTTTCCCGTGTGGTGTCACGTTAAATTTGGTTCAGTTCTGATGGCATTAATGAGTAAACCTTAAAATTTAAGTCGGTTTATAGATTTTTTTAAAGAAAACCCAATTATTTTATTGCTTTACCTTCGTTTGACTACAATCTTACCTGACGGTAAGTGACGATGTGACCGACGACGGTGTATCACGACACGACGGTCTAGAAGACACCTGACGGAAGATGCAGCGCGAGCGTATCATCGGCATCGGTTGCATCTATTCGGTCGAATAGTGTGTTTTAATATCTGACTGAAGACCATTGATTAATTAAAAAGGGAAGATGAGGTACTAGTTTCTCGAAAATGGCAACCTCATATTGTGTAAAATTGTGTGCTCCCACCTCAGTCACCGTCGGACCGGCAGCGGCGGCGGCACGGGCGGTCGTGATTCGCGTGAAATATTGTTGTCTCGGTCTCACTTCGGTCTTAGATACGTCTTTCCGTCTTTGTCCTTCTTTGAATTGCACAGGACTGGAAATATAACTGTGAGCGTGTGTTTGCATTTGCATGCAGTTGTAACACATGCCAATTTTTGAGTAAACGCTGGGAGAAAGTAACCTTTCTTCCCTTTTTAATTAATTAATGCTGAAGACGCGTCGGGCGAAACTTCGTCTTGCCACTTATACACGTCTATTCAGTTTCTGCATCCAGCATCTACCTACAGAGTACACCGACAATGCGTTGACGGAAATGGAACCGAACGCTGCACCTACCTACGCTCGACGCACTAACGCATCATCACTCATCAGGGCGTCTACTCTACAAACCAAATAGCGAAGTTTCTTTTTCTTTTTCGTGTAAATCGTACTCTAAAACGAAACGATAGTATGAATTTGACAGCTAAACTTTGTGTCAAATCAACCCATATTACTAACATTGCAACGACAACTATTTACCTATCGTTTCAATTTTCGTTTGGTGATTTATGATAATTCTGCTTGCTAAATTACTTAATACCATTGGCCCTGGCTATTCTTTTGACTTTCCGCATTCTCTATCGTTCGACTTGGCTTGCTTTTCCGAGTAAGGTATTTCCGTAAAATACGCAGAAGTATCGTTTCGTCTGGTTTCGTCCGTATATTTCGCTTTTGATTTGCAGAGTAGAGGCCCAGGTTAAATGTTTTTTCATATAATCGTCTGTGTGATATGATAATAGTATTGTATTTGTGTTTTTCTTTTCTGTATTTCTATATCTTGGTGTGCAATAAAGAGTATTTGTATTGTATTGTATTGTATTGTATAATACGCGACGCATCTTCTGTCAGATTTGAATCACAGATGCGTCTTATTACTAAGATTTCTGTGAACCGACCCATACTTATGCCTTGAGGGTTTTGAGGAGAAATAGCGATATAGGTATAGTCACCAAAAATTGCGCCTTACCACCATTAGGGTGATTTTTCTGTGAAGTGAAATGTTGTTTGAAACTTGCTTTGCGTTAAAAACAAAGGATATCGAGCAAGCCGGGGTTGGCAACTAATAGCTTCATAGAAAAATCACCATTGTGGTGTTTAGGCGCATTTTATGCTGATTATACTATACATAATTTATATACTATGGATAATCCATTTTGAATGAAGCATGTTAGTAAACAAAGTACGACACAAATAACAAAATCTCACTTGCTTGGCGTCGAGTTTCAGATATAATTGTAAGCAATTTTTTTGAAGGGAGGATCTAAAATCGACAAGTAATGTAAATTACGTATAAAAGCACGCGCCAACAAAGTGAACTTTAGGTTAAGTATGAGCGGTTTGTTTACGTTTATGCTCCATTCAAAATGGATACGATATAGAAATAAACATAAACTCACTGTACCCACAACTAGGTACGCTTCACATAACGAATGTCTTTTAAATGGCAATGTATACCTACTACGCTTTTACAACAAAACCCCTACTGAGCTGAGAAAATAATCAGTAAATAAATTCAAACAAACTGTCTAAACCTTGTTGTGCAAAAAGGCTTAATATTATATAATAAAGATAAAGAAGATATAATAGAGATAAAAAAATTATAAAAAACATTAATAATAAAAATTAATATAATAAAATAGCTAGTGATAAAAAAGCTTATACAGGGCGTCCCACCCCACCGCCATGACATGCCACATGGAGGGCATGAGGACATTTAACTGAAAGAAGACTTCGTTTTGATTTTAAAAACAATTTAAACTAGTTACTTATAAAGATTTTGAAAATTCGCCTGTCGGAACCGGGAATCGAGCCCGACAAATTGTAAAAAAAAAACTCCGATAAATTTATGATTTCGATATAAAGGCTCAATAGGAAAAAAAAACTAGGTAACATACAGCATCTACAATAAAAGAAAGACCATGAAATTTTATATTTTTTAGATGCTTGGGACGTGTTTTGCTCCAACTCGAAAAATAACATCTAACATGCTAAAGGTTTCTTTGTTTTCATTTCTTTTCTTATAATACCGAAGTGCCTGAAAAAAAATCCCACTTTATTTCCGCGTCAGTGTAAATTTGTAATATACTCCTAATTATCACACTAATAATATCAGTGTGATAATTATAGCGAAAGTTTGTATGGATGTATGGATGATGGATGGATGGTTGTATGTATGTTTGTTACCTTTTCACGCCAAAACTACTGAACGGATCGGGCTGAAATTTTGCAAACAGGTATCCTAATCCTAGAATTAAACATATAGGCTATTTTTTTTCCTATAAATCAGTCATGGTTATAAATCACCTTAAAACGTTTCAACGCGTGCGAAGCCGCGGGGCGCAGCTAGTAATAAATAAATTTGTAATTGGACCTTTCCTGTGTACATTTACTGACTTAATTTCTTAGAGATGGCAATTTTATGTCTGGATTGACACTTTGCTGCCAATATCGTGTTCATGGAAATTTTATGTTAATTGTATTCGTTGACTCCCACCTGTTCTATCGAGTAGTTCTGTTGACAGAACTACATAGATTTTTCCCCCATTAGTTCTGTGACTTGAGGCCCATACACCAGTGAAAGTGGCGCCCCCAACTATCTTATCTTATTATTAAGTTAAACGCAGCAAGTTTTAAAAATCCTACGTTTAGTTTGTGGTATCAATTATAAGTTATTTATAAATGCCTCTGAAATAGTTTCATTATGTAAAGCTTAGGCAGACTTTTTTAAGTTGGTAGGCATTTTGAAAGCATCTCAGGAATTAAATTTTTTACTTATTTTTTATTTTTATTACTAATCAAGTAGGCTAATTTTGAAGGCCCCCTAGCCATGTTCGCTCTAACGACGATATAGGTAAAAATGTCTTCACACCAAAATAAGAAACATAACTACCTAACTATTTTTAGACATCCGTCATTTTTAATTGAGTTTAATTTAAAAAAAAGTTTGGTAACTTGATTTTTAATGAAAATTAAAAAGTAAGTAAAAATTAAATTCCTGAGATGCCTTAAAAATTAGCCTACCATTTAAAAAAAGTAGTTACATACGAGTTTAAATTAAGAACTGAATGAGTGACATTGTTGTTTTCACTTACTCGTTTTTTCATAGAAAATGTATGGGAATTGTTCATTTTAATTATTGCCGAAACTTACGATTTGATTTGGTAAGTTTCTTTGGGAAAAGTGTTCCTGGTTGGAAATAGAGTCGATTAAGGCCAACTTGTTTTTTTTTGACAAATGTCATTTTTTGGGCGAACCGTACATTTTTTCAAAAAACTAATATGGCAATATTCTTTTCTTCAAAATAAAACAGAAAGTTTCTCAGAACAAAACCTTCTAACTACAAAAGAAACGGTAGCTACCCTTAAGGGGCCAAAAATTTGCCCCACCCTGTATAGTAAAAAAATTCCTTGTCTAAGTGATTATTTTTTAAGTCTAAAGAAATAAACGATTTTACTCTGACTCTTCAAAAAGCACGATTTCTGGAAATAACCACTTTTCTTAATGATAAAATTTTAAAATTGATCACCTTCTAAATGACCGTTTCACATATTGATTATGCTTTTGAATAAAAGACGTGTGGCACTCGGGGACTGCCGCGGTAAAGCTATTGCAATTAAAAGTTCTGCTATTCATCGATAGATGGCAAAACTAAAAAGTATCACCGCTGTGCCGGTCGGAGTGGGGGGTGTTAGGTTATTTTCGTTACGGAATTTCTGGATTCGGTCTCCACGCTCAAGGCCCGCGTTAGAAGCTATGCAATAGCTTAAAAACCAAGTTTATGAATGAACCAATGATGATGGTGGAATCTTTCCCAGGTCCCATCGATGAGTTCGTCGATGCTATGGGCAGATTGTCTAATTATATGAAGCAGCAGAACAGTAAAGAGACACAAGCCCGAGGAATGCGGGAGCTGGAAGCAATCAATGGTGAAAAAGGTAAGTAAGACAGAATTCACCTACGAAGAAGTATAGTTATTTGTTCAACAAAGTGAGCAAAACGGTTTTTTGTTGCACGTGAACATTTTAAATTCCGAGCTAGCGAAGCAGTCTAGAGTAGAGTCTCTAAAGGTGCTGCTGAGCTAGCGAGGGATTTAGAAACACCATTCTAAATTCAATTTACTTTCTTGAACTTAGAAACTATCGTAATCTGACGGATTAGTTACCTCTTTGGCGCGGTGAGTGAAGGTCCACCTGCGACGCAGGAGGTTGCGTGTTCGATTCCTGCCGAACAAATATGTGAATGAATCCTAATGGGCAACACATAAAAATAAGCGAAATAAGGTGCTTTCATACTTTAGGATAAACCTCCGGTTAAGGAAGCTGGCCTACGGGAACTAGGCAGGGTAGCCCCGCTGATTTGGGAGATGCCGGTCGGGGACGGGGAAAGGTCGCGGGCTGAAAGTTACATTTTTCGTCCAGGGATGAAAAGTGAATATAATATTGTTGTATTATGGTAGTAGAGTTCCTCATCAAAAGTACCAGGTTATCAGAAATAGAAAGAGGGGCACATGTGACCAAAATGAAATGTATACTTAATTCAATACCCACTGTCCAGGAAACAGCATCAAGACCGTTTTGGAAGTCAGCACGATTATAATGAGGAAGAAAAGAAAATTCTTCTGCACGGGTGAAGTGAAGGAGCCGATTGTCAACAACAAAATCATATGCAAGGTTTTTATCTGATTTTTAACTGACCTTAAATATTAATTTTGTTTAAAAAAACTATAAACCGACTTCAATTTATATCTGATGTTTAACTGACCTTAAATATTAATTGATTTTGTTTTAATAAATTAATTTTGTTTTAAAAACTTTAAACCGACTTCATTTTTTATAGTTTTTTCATGAATATTCATGGATCCCATTGTCAGTCAAATGTTCTGAGGTACCAAACATAAAAAAGGGAAAAAAAGAAGAAAAATACAGTCGAATTGATAACCTCCTCCTATTTTGAAGTCGGTTAAAAAGGAGGAGGCTTAATTCGACTGTTTTTTTATGTTTGTTACCTCAAAACTTTTCACTGGGTGGTCCGATTTTCATGATCTCCTTCCTCCTCATCTTTTGTTATATGAAAGCAGGTGCTTTTCGTGTGGTCCCATTTTAATTAGGTTCAGTTTCATGAAAATATATGAAAAAACTATATTAAAGTCTGTTTATGGTTTTATAAAACAAAATTAATTATCATAAATCAAACATAGAAAATACCCGAAAAAATATTTGCAAAAACAATCCAATTGTCTTTTGAAAACATTATAAGATACATAGCGATAAAATTAAACTCAGCAAATTTTCAGGACAGAATTCTTCTTCCCATAGCTGGGACTTCGTGCAGGGATGCCATCATGTACTGGCACCCGGACCTGACGGAAGAACATTACTGCGTGGGGGCGCTGGAGTCGAGAACTCCGGTCCATATAATGGAAATGGAAGGTACATAAGTACTTACTTTTATTATAAACTAGCTTTTGCCCGCGGATTCGCACGCTCTATTCAAGAAGCTATGTCCGTCCCCGGGATACCGTCATCAGGAAAACGTTCGTGAAGACATAGGGATGAAAGAGTTCTTACTTTTATTTCTTTTATACGGAGTTAATAGCTGTGTGCTGGCTTAGAATTTGCACCAACCCATCTCTTCCCGTGGGTGTTGTAAGAGGCGCCTAAGGGATATTCAGCGGGGGCGGGCAGCAACGCCCCTGCGGAACAATTTTACGACCGAATTGCAATACCCAACCCGCAAGCCTATTGTGGGGATTATGGGCATTACCCCCTTAGATAAACCCCAACAAGGCGCTTATCAGAGGGAGGCCTGCGTCCAGCAGTGGACCAATATAGGCTGTTGAGGTTGAGGTTGAAGATATGGAGTTATTGGTAAGTAATTCACATGAGCTACAGTTTCTGTCCATCATCAGGAAAACGTTCGTGAAGATATACAAGGAAGATGAAGATTATATAAGGATAAACGCTTTGCGATAAAATGACCAGACATCTCTGATTGGACTCTGCCGTTGTTTGGCGCTCTCAGTGTCAAGATCGAGTGGTGTGGTGTCCTGATGATGTCTACTGGAGAGCCGAAACTAGTTGACGACTTACTTTGATAAAGGTTCTTTAATTCGACTGTATTTTTTCCCTTTTTTAATGTTTGGTACCTCAGAACATTTGACTGACAACGGGATCACACGGGGTCCATAAAAAGTCGGTTTATGGTTTCATAAAACAAAATTTGTAGTTAGAAGGTTTTGTTCTAAGGAACCTTCTGTTTTATTTTGAAGAATTTTTTTTCTTATTTTTAGTTTTTTGAAAAATGTACAGGTCGCCCAAAAATTTACATTTGTCAAAAAAAACAAGTTGGTCTTAATCGACTCTATTTCCAACCAGGAACACTTTTTCCATAGTAACATACCAAATCAAATCGTAAGTTTGGGCAATAATTAAAAAAAACAATTCCCATACATTTTCTATGAAAAAACGAGTAAGTGGTTTCTGTAAAACAGCGTTTATTATATTCAGGTACAAAATAAAATAGAATTCGACTCTACTAAATACGCGAAATACCTGACGGATCGGAGCCCTACACACAAAAACATAACCTATGTTGTAGACGATTACAGACTCTGTAATCGACTAATTATCAGTTTGAGTTTGTAATACAAAGTCAATCAATATTATTCCCGATTCAACGTTTACTAAACGTAGAACTAGGAGAGTATTATAAAGAGTATATTACCGGACGACAGCACGAGAACGCGAGAACGTGACCGTGGTGTCCATCCTTACAAAAACTTTGAAGCAGAGGACATTTTGACTCTTCCTGAGACTGACGATCGAAGTACGACAGGAAAGCCGTTCCGAACCCGAAACGCTTCGTCACCGCGATTCAGCGCTCGTCCACGTGTAGTAGCGACACCTAGTTATAAAACGGAGAACTAATATTAGTTCCGCGCTTTGCACGCCCTAATTTTCAATCGAAAATTCTCCCATCAAGATATCAGCCTTTTTCAAAAAGTCGGTGGTCTTTTTGTTCCTTGAAATGTTTTCCTTCTGATGGTATAAAAATACATACAATACATTAATCTCGGTAATCGTTCTCAAAAAATGCAAATAAACTAAAAAAAACTCATATTTAATGTAACAAGTAATACCTATATATTATTTATTATATATTTATTGTGAAACTATGAACTTGTCCGAAATAGAAACTTATAATTATTATTATTATTTTTGAGGTTTTTTTCGATTATGGTAAAACAAATTACATATACCTATACATCAAATTACAGTGTCTTTAGAACATAATAATTAATTTTGTTTTAAAAACCTATAAACCAACTTCAATTTTTATAGCTTTTTCATGGATTTTCATGGATCCCATTGTCAGAACTGAACCAAATTAAAATGAAACCAGCTTATAAAACAAGAATCATGAAAAACGGACCACCCATTCAAAAGTTCTGAGGAAACAAACATAAAAAAATACAGTCGAATTGAGAACCTCCTCCTTTTTTCAAGTCGGTTAAAACTAGGCCCCCAAGCGCGGCCTACTCGGAAAAGAATAATCGTAGTTTAGTTTTCATTGTCATGCAAAACCAACTCTCATCTCGCTTGCATACGATTTGCGTCGAGTACGGGCGCAGGTATTCATTATTAATTCTGTATTCTGGTAGTAAGTTCCCCACTGCGTGCGTGGTTTAATAATAAAATAATCTAATTATTTTATTATGGGCCTAGCGGTGTGCGGCCGTGGGTGTCGTAAGAGGCTACTAATGGATATCCATCGGGGGCGGGCATGCGATCCCTAACCCGCATGCCCAGCGTGGAGATTATGAGCACTACCCCTCATTACATAAACGCCACCAAGGCGCTTATCAGGGGGAGGCCACTACAGGCTATTGAGGTTGAGATTGAGAGGGGCTATAATGGACACTAAACCTAAAATCAATTGTACAGTGTACTGGGGCAAACGCGGTCTTGAGTAGAGACCGCGACCCGGAAAATTAAGTGTAGGATTCCCTCCGGCCTCCGGAAGACGATCTGCGAAAGATTGAAGCTGTGCCTGAAGACAGGCCGCTATGGCGCTCATTAGGGGAGGCCCTCAGGCCCCCTATGTCCAGCAATGAACTAATATAGGCTGGTAAAGGTGAATGAACTATGATACTGTATGCAAAAAAGAAGACCAGCTGGCGTCTTCACGTGTTCGTGATGAATGGGCAGAACCTGCAGTTCACAAAACGCCAGAGAATTGCCGACAAAGTAGGTACTCTGCTGCTATCTAATTTTAAAAGGAATAATCGGGGAAATAATCCGGAAATCCATCACGTGGAATTTTCGGTATTTTTCCTGATTTCCCCCAAATCTAAACAAGCTAGGCTCGTGGGGGATTTCCGGAAAACAGCTTTGGGAAACCCCACATAGCTCGAGCATTCAATAGTACAATCTGGTGTGAAAACAAATAAATATCCGGAAACTATCAGGATATACCATAATTCAGTATGCGGCCGGATTTTACAATCCGGAGATTGTAAAATTCGGACAGACAGACGGACAGCGGAGGCTTAGTAATAGGGCCTCGTTCTACCTCTTGGGTACGTAACCCTAAAATAAACAAAACCCTCAAGATCAATCATGGCCGGTTCGAGGTAGGTAAAAAGACCTACCGGAGTGGACAAAGTGCATCCGAGAAAGGCTGATTGATATTGACAAAGAGACGGTGCATAAAGCTCCATTTAAACCGATTACACCCCCCTCTCCACCCACCACCCCATTTCGTTCGCGCGGGGTGAGAACACCCTATCGCACGCAGCCATCCTCAAAGTTTACCCCGCATAGCGAGACGGAGCTTCGCGAAGCATCTGTAGGGTCTTCGCGACAATCGGTATAAAGAATTTATTCTCATAAAAAGATTAGGTACGTACTTCACTTTTGTGACGACCTCAGTAGTGATCATCTCAGGAAAGAGGTTTTCTGAAAAATCTGAAAATAACCGACAATACGAAATGTGAAGTGGACAGAACACTGTCGAATCATGATGCAGCGCCGAACATAAAAAAGAAGAAATGTGAACAGTGATGTCACGTCCGCTCTAGCCAATGGCGTAGCGTTTTGAAATTTTGCGATTGAGATTTAAAATATAAATTTTTTCAATGGTTATATTCTACAATAAAAACATCTCAACATGCTAAAATAAATATGTAGATATGTTTCTATATCAATAGAGAATACGTATATATTTTATTAGCCATTTTGAAATCACATGCATATACCCTATTATTATAAAAATAACATTTACTAACTTGCCTAGATAATATGCAAACGTAATTCGTTTAATTAAAAGTTAAAATAGAAACTGGTCATAATTAAAAAACAAAGGTTTAGTACTTAAACAAGGTTGCAGACAAAATTATTCATTTTGCGACATTCTTACGTTATACATTTCTAATCGTCTTTTATTAAATTTTGAGGCTCGCTGTGCTAGCCTCGCCTATCTTACAGTATTTTCTTTTACAATACATTTTTCCAAATATCACTAAGCGTGTTAAATTTTCGAGGCTCGCTTCTCTCGCCTATTTTAAACACAACGTTACAAAGCGACCAAACAGGTCGTTTGTATCTCAAGATTTCCATTAATTGCTATAAAGTATTCAAGAAATTTGAGGTTCACTATTCTTAATCCATCTTTGCTACCACAAATTTCCCAAGAAAAGCTAAAAAATATTCGAGGCTCGCTCCGCTCTCCATTGTTTTATTCGTTTAGGTAAAGAACTTATTAGTTATACCTACTGCGTCAAATATTTCGATGTTCAAAGGGGTCGTCGCTAAACAAGTTTGAAAACCGCTGCATCCGTGTAAAGCTCGCTAACAGGCTTTTAAAATAGACTTTGACGTTAAAATTTATTTAAAATTGTTTTTGTGCGCACTTTCAATTAATATTCAAACGTTTTCCTTGATACAAACTTTATTTTGTTACAAGTAATAAATGTAGGTACATAGTTATTTTATTATGACTTTTAGGTTAGTTTGTTTTGTTGAAATATGGAACTGATATCGCCTGATGATCATACTTAGGAGTTATAATGACTTATGTATGACTCTCCTCTTATTTATAATACTTAGTTTCTTTTAAACTAAGAACCGACGACATCGCATCTCTTAGATTCACACTGTTTTTAAGTTTTGCATGGTGAATGCTATACCTACAATTTTTATGGAGCACTAGCGGCGCCACGCGGCTTCGCATGCATGTCCTATTTAAACTGATAAAAAGTATCCTTTGTGTTATTCCAGGCTTAGAACTACCTGTATGCAAAATCTCAGCCCGATCCGTTCAGTAGTTTTTGCGTGAAAGAGCAACAAACATTCTAATCCAAACACCTCTGTAGTCCGAATGCCAAATATATCGACGGCAGAAAGCGGAAGTGGCGTATCTCAAAGACTTTAGGCCAATCTTTGAGATACGCCACTTCCGCTTTCTGCCGTCGATTTAAACATGTCTGTTTGAGCTGACCAAGTGGATATTTCTTTGCCAGAAAAAATCTTTCACGTGAATTGCGAGACATAGTTTTTTATTTGTAATATCAATATTTAAGTTTGTCGGAAGATATTTAATGACAATTGACAATAATTTTTCAAAATAATTCAATCAATAAAACGTTTATAGGTAAATTTGTAAAATTTCTTGAAATAATATTATTTAATGAATAGGTAATTTATATATTATAAATTATCTGTAAGTAGGTACTATAATCCGAACGCTCCACGAATCCGAACTTCTAAACTACGAGTAAACTGTCGTAGTTCGGATGAAAGAGGTCCTACTGTACATGTTTACAAACTTTTGCGTTTATAAACCTCCATTTGAATAATTAGTTTATTTTAAACTAAGAACCGACAACGTCGCATGTTTCGCATTCCTTAGTTATACTCGTACACTGTTTTTAACTTTTGCAGGATGAATGTGGGAATATCTACAATTTTTATGGAGCATAATATACCTACGATGAATGCTTTTAAACTGCAACAATAGCTCGGTTTTTCTCTCCTCCTTATTATACATACATCCAAGGTATTTACATCTTCATACAAAACTGGAAATGTATCGCCAGCGTTGATTGTTGAGGTGATTTTTAACTACCCCGGGTAACTTCTAGGATCTTCTATCTTCTGGATGTATGGATGTATGGATGTATGGATGTATGGATGTATGGATGTATGGATGTATGGATGTATGGATGTATGGATGTATGGATGTATGGATGTATGGATGTATGGATGTATGGATGTATGGATGTATGGATGTATGGATGTATGGATGTATGGATGTATGGATGTATGGATGTATGGATGTATGGATGTATGGATGTATGGATGTATGGATGTATGGATGTATGGATGTATGGATGTATGGATGTATGGATGTATGGATGTATGGATGTATGGATGTATGGATGTATGGATGTATGGATGTATGGATGTATGGATGTATGGATGTATGGATGTATGGATGTATGGATGTATGGATGTATGGATGTATGCATGTATGCATGTATGCATGTATGGATGTATGGATGTATGGATGTATGGATGTATGGATGTATGGATGTATGGATGTATGGATGTATGGATGTATGGATGTATGGATGTATGGATGTATGGATGTATGGATGTATGGATGTATGGATGTATGGATGTATGGATGTATGGATGTATGGATGTATGGATGTATGGATGTATGGATGTATGGATGTATGGATGTATGGATGTATGGATGTTTGGATGTATGGATGTATGGACGTATGGACGTATGGATGTATGGATGTATGGATGTATGGATGTATGGATGTATGGATGTATGGATGTATGGATGTATGGATGTATGGATGTATGGATGTATGGATGTATGGATGTATGCATGTATGCATGTATGCATGTATGGATGTATGGATGTATGGATGTATGGATGTATGGATGTATGGATGTATGGATGTATGGATGTATGGATGTATGGATGTATGGATGTATGGATGTATGGATGTATGGATGTATGGATGTATGGATGTATGGATGTATGGATGTATGGATGTATGGATGTATGGATGTATGGATGTATGGATGTATGGATGTATGGATGTATGGATGTATGGATGTATGGATAAAAATAAAAAAATATGATCGGATCGGATCGGGCTGAAATTTTGTGTACAGGTTATTCAAATCCTGGAATCAAACATAGGCTAATTTTGATTACAAAAATCAGTTCCCGTGGGATGAAAATCTCCTATTAACGTTTCCATAGGAACAACGCGTGTGAAGCCGCGGGGCGCAGCTAGTTTCTTGTAATTTTGAAGAAGTTGGTAACAAATCTAAGCATTTCGTTCACCTACGTCATCGGCCAGATACTTTGCAGACTAATTAGCATAGACCGGAGTAGGTAGTATGATTTTATGATAGATATTTTTTTATGGAAAATTCCGATATTTACCGGTACGAGCTAAATATTATCTGAGATCGTGTCTGTCACTCATCCTACCTGGTACTGACTGAAAATCAGCGCTCTTTCACAAATTACCTACCTAGGTTTTTGTGTAGAGCAACAAGCTGAGTCAGCACCTGTTAAACCTACACACACGCGCTCGTTTGCCTGCTGAGGGGGCTACTTAGTACCAACCCAATAGGTTCCTACCGACTTGTGTTAGTTTTCCAATTCTTCCAATAATTGTTCAATGTGTTTAAGTGATACTAAGTAGTGTATGATCTGCAGATCATATAATAAAAAATATCTATCTATGTAGTGTAATGTATTAGGTATATCAGACATCTAGTACCCATAACACAAGCTCTGCTTAGCTTGGGGCTAGATAATGCTGTGTGAATTGACCAACATTATTATTTATTTATCTAAAATATTATCATAAGATAAAAAAACATATCAGATTATGGTTATTCAGTTATTATTGATTATCCAGGAAAACTATACATTAAGCTACAAAATAACACAAACCAAATTGAACTTTTCAAAACATTAAGCAAAACATGCCATACCGCCTAAATTCAAAATAATCAGTTGGCAATTTACTAAAATATCGTAATTTTCGTCATACATGTACGAAGCAGGTAGATAGTTACAGACATTGATTAATTAAAAAGGGAAGATAGGTTACGTTCTCCCAGCGCTTACTCAAAAATTGGCATGTGTTACAACTACACGCCAAGACATACGCTCACGGTTATATTTCCAGTCCTGCGCAATACAAAGAACAAAGACGGAAAGACGTACCTAAGACCGAAGTGAGACCGAGACAACAATATTTCTCGCTAGTACGACCGCCCATGCCGCCGGTAAGACGGTGACTGAGGTGGGGTGGGAGCACACAATTTTACACAATTTGAGGTTGCCACTTTTGAGAAACCAGTACCTCATCTTCCCGTTTTATTAAACCAATGGTTACAGATATTATTTTTGTCATATTTTGTTTCGCTGTCAAAAGAAAATTAAATGTGTCCAATTTTTAAAAACCTGTAGTTAATAAAGGTAAAGCCATAAGGTAACACAAGGAAACGACCAATAATTATAGAGCTGTGTATCTTCTATAATCTAACAGACTGCCGTCGTCTAGCCTATTCAAACAACATTGTAGACGATTCTGTTGTTTTTAGAATTAGGCAAGTACATAAAAAAAATAGTATACTAGCTGCGCCCCGCGACTATACACGCCTATCCCACGGGAACTGATTTATGGGACAAAAAGTAACCTATATGTTAGTTATTCCAGGCCTAGAACTACCTGTATGCAAAATATCAGCCCGATCCGTTCAGTAGTTTTTGCGAGAAAGAGCAACAAACATACATACAGACATGTTTGTTTACAATCTTTCGGGTTTGTAATATATTAGTAGGATAATGTATAAAAATTTGAGTAATTATTTTGGGAACAATGTTAGTTTCTTAATTATAATACATTTTTTATTTTACCGATGTATTACTATTATTTATTTTACAACTTCAGGTAGGAAAACGAGCAGTTGGGGTAACTTTTTACAACTTCAGGCAGGAAAACGAACAGTTGGAGTAACTTTTCACAACTTCAGACAGGAAAACAAACAGTTGTATATTCCTTTGTCTGAGCAGTTTGGGTAACTTTTCACAACTTCAGGCAGGAAAACGAACAGTTGTGGTAACTTTATAACCGTGTGTTTATAACAACATACCTACCTAAATGAAATTATCAGTAACAGTTCCGTACCAATATCTATAAAAACGGCGAAAACTCATGTCTGTTGTATGGGGAAGCCCTCTTTAATATATACTCGTATGTATATTTTATTCAGTTTTTAGGTATCTGTTAAAATTTCATCGGTCTAACTATCACCTAAAAAAAAACAACTCCTGCCGTTAAACATTTCCATAGAAACAACTCATGTTGTTAAACATTTCCATAGAAACAACTCGTGCTGTTAAAGATTTCCATAAAAACAACTCCTGGCGTTATACATTTCCATAGAAACATCTCATGTTGTTAAACATTTCCATAGAAACAACTCGTGTTGTTAAACATTTCCATAGAAACAACTCATGTTGTTAAACATTTCCATAGAAACAACTCGTGTTGTTAAACATTTCCATAGAAACAACTCGTGATGTTATACATTTCCATAGAAACAACTAGTGCGAAACCGCGGGCAGAAACTAGTCTATTATAATTCTAACTGGCTTACCTACTCGTAGGTATCGATGTAAAAAATGATATGTTTATGTCGCAGCCGGAACGTAGAATGAGCCCATTTGTAAAACGGCTAGGCCGTTTACAAAACGTGCGGCGTCATTCAGCTAAATGCCTAGGCCGAACGTTGAGCGATCGGTGAAATCAACGTTCTACAATATCGTCATCATGACCAGCCTATACTAGTCCACTGCTGGACATGCTTCCCCTAATGAGCGCCATAGCCTGCAGTCTTTTGCAGATCGTCATCCCACCTTGCGAAACCTACCTATGTAGGCTATGTAGGTACATATAAAATTAACTTTAAAAAAATGCAGGCTTGTAACGAAAAAGTGATTACTTAAGGCGCAAACACCAGTGAAAAAGGCGCCCCTACTTATTTTATCTTATTATTTCGTTAAACACAGGAGGTTTTAAAAATCTATCGTACAGTTTGTGGTATCTATTATAAGTTATTTATTAATGCCTCTGTAATAGTTTCATTTTGTAAAGCTTAGGCAGAGATACGAAGTTGCGCTTTTCAATCACCAAACTCTATTTTCGCATCTCATCCTAAACTATCTTATAATATAAAAATAAATCGCTAAATGTGTGCGCATAAATCAATAACGCCTGGACCAATTTGGCCAATTCTTTTTTTTAAATGTTCGTTGAAGTTCAAGGATGGTTTTTACGGCGAGAAAAATTCTAATAATTACCGGGAAACACCTATAAATATTTCCATAGGAACAACGCGTGCGAAGCCGTGGGGCACAGCTAGTATAGGATAAAACTATTACAGAGGTATTAAAAAATAGCTTTTAATAGATACCACAAACTGTACGATGGATTTTTAAAATGTACTATGTTAAGTGTAATAATAATGATAAAATAGCTGGCGCTGTCATATTGGCTCCTGTGTGCGCCTTAACCATTTTTGTGTTCCTAATGCAACAAAGTTGTGACCTCCCTTAGCTGTGACGTCATACTACACTGCTTCGTTTATTTCATGAGCTGACGTCATCCCGCCGCCGACCCTTTTGTGACGTCACTCAAATAATTCTGCTCACGTATTATATCGTTAGTAAAATTTACCGAGCCCTAGATCGAGCTGACGAGAACGCACGTCATCCGCTACCTATGCAACGTCAACCTCACCTCAACAGCTGTATTCGTCCACCACTGGACGCAGGCCTCCCCATGATAAGTGCTTTACTGGCTTATATCAAATGGAGGCTAATGCCCATAATCCCCACGCTAGGCAAGCGGGTCGGGGATCGCAGTTGGCTGGTAGAATTGTTCTGGGGCACTGCTGCCAGCACCAGGCTATCTCCTTAATCGCCTCTTACGATACCCACGGAAAGAGATGGGGTGGTGCAAATTCTAAGCCAGCTCCACACAGCTGTTTTACTGACACAAAGATCGCTTATAGGGTATATTCATGGTGATTTAATTGATTTGTTAGCCTAATACATAAACGATTTAAATTATTATCGTGAAACTCTAAAGTAAAACTGCACAGTTTCGATTGATAAAAACGCTACCATTTTATCCCTTGCATTTTATGATGTAACGGTTCATCAAATCACCTAGTTATGTCTACTCAAGGTCAAAGTTTCATGACCTACAAAAAAGTACAAGTGGGACGTCACGGTTCGGCTGCCAATAAAACGTTGCGTTTAGAAATTTTGCGGTTCAGATTCAAAATATCTAATTTTCAATGATTAAATTTCACAATAGAAACATTAAAAAATACAAAAATAAATGTACAGATATATTTATTTTCTATATTAATAGAGAATATGTTTTCAGCTATTTTGTAGTCGCATGCATAATACAATACCCGATTATTATCCGCCGCCGCCGCCGGTCCGACGGTGACCGAGGTGGGAGCACACAATTTTACACAATACGAGGTTGCCATTTTTGAGAAACTAGTACCTCATCTTCCCTTTTTAATTAATCAATGGTATATTAGTATTTAAATGATACCAGCCAAGTGTGAGTCACGCTCGCATTCGGCTGGTCTTATTCGGAATCATTTTCCAGGTGAAATGTTTTGCAAGGGCGACGACTACTCCAAGAGAGAATACCTGCTGGCGTGTGACTTCTACGAAGACCAGGAGGCAGCCGTGGCTGACCTGATGCAGTACTACCCCGATCCTGACCCGGAAATAACGCCGAAACTCTTCTAAACCGGGAAATAAATTTTTTGTTGCGATGCTTGACTTTTATGAATGCCAAATAGACGAACGCTTAGCAAATCAAAAACATAAAATAGTCCTTATTTAGGAGCATAATCGAGGTAGAATAATAGAGTGCCACGAACCACGAACGTACGAAGATCTTAAAAGTACAACTACCACAGTCAGAGTCGAATCGTTTATTTCTTTAGACTTACAAAATAAGCACACAGACGAGTCAATTTTTTAATATATAAACAGCTTGATAAATAGTTACTACTATCAAACAAGAAATAAAGTGCAATTGACTCTAATTCACTTCAATTTTTTGTCCACTAGCGGAAGAAGTGAAAAAGAAACCACTAGCAAGTTACCTTAGACTGTTACTCGGGGTGCGCGCGTGTGTGTGTGTGTGTGTGTGTGTGTATGAGGTGTCGGAACACTTGGTGCTCCTGAAGACACCTTGAATAGTTATCTTATATTTGACATCAAAACTAGCTAAAATAAGAATTTAGGAATCGTTAGGAATCGATTGTGGAATTGATCCCCAACCTGATTATGGGCATTACCCCCTATGAGATAACAGCCAATAAATGTTATCTCATAGGGGGTAATGCCCATAATCAGGGGGATGCCCGCGTCCAGCAGTGGACCAATACAGGCTGTTGAGGTTGAGGAGGCACCACCACGCGCGATCAAAATGGATACTACCTGTACCTACATACAAACATACCTACGTACCAACGTGTGGGTGCGAAAGTGCGAAAGAAAATAAAAGTGACTACAAAATAATTTGAGTTAAAAAGTCACCACCCACTAGATACTAAAAAGTGTTAAAAAAGCAGTGATTTATTAAAAACGAAGATGAGGCACTGGTTGCTCGAAAGTGGCAACTTCAAATTGTGTAAAATTGTGTTCTCCCACATCAGTCACCGTCTGACCGGCGGCACGGGCGGTCGTGATTCGCGTGAAATATTGTTGTCTCAGTCTCACTTCGGTCCTAGATACGTCTTTCCGTCTTTGTTCTTCTTTGTATTGCACAGGACTGGAAATATAACTGTGAGCGTATGTGCTTGCGTGTAGTTGTAACACATGCCAATTTTTGAGTAAGCGCTGGGAGAACGTAACCTATCTTCCCTTTTTAATAAATCAATGTAAAAAAGTCATGTTAAGCCGAGACTCATTAGTAAGATCGGCGGCGCGGCGGTGGTGTTACAAGTATATCGGAAAAAAATAAAAAATAGGCTTTCCAACAGGGCTGTTCATTAGAACACCCCTGTTGAAAAGCCTATTTTTATTTTTAATAATTTATTTTTAACCGTATAAATTATTATACGGTTCGTTTCCGAAGCGAAAACATCAGATTCGAATCTGAATTCTATTCTGACGGAACTTTAGAACGCTATTTTGATTCGTCAAAAGTTTCCGATATCGAATCCGACGGCCTTTCCGACGAATTAAAATACCCCTCTGGGATAAAACCAAGCTATTGCACTTGGCTCAATCTACCCCACTTCCAAATGACAAACGTTGTGAAACGTTTCAAACACACAGGTGAGATTTTAGTGAGACAACAAATTACATTTACACACTATGAATTTTTTTCTTTTCTTTTTTGTTTTCTTTCTTCTTCTTTCTTTCTTTAAAAATAAGTAAGAAGCATTTATTCTGTGACAAAAAATTACAAGTAAGTCCTACCAATCTACTTAGAGTGAAGAATACCTATAATCAATATAATACACCTTAAATAATAATAAATACCTATAATGTATATTTACCTAATATAAATATACAATATACATATAGAAAATACCTAGAACACCCTAAACTAATATTTGCAGATCATCAAACATTTGTCAAATCAAAGCTAAAATAAAAACAATAATTTAATAAGTAAAACAATAATAGAAATGGAATTCAAAAAGGGATATTTTATACATCGGGATCATCCTACTAATATTAAAAACACGAAAGTTGTGAGAACGTTTGGATGTATGTTTGTTACTCCTTCACGCAAAAACTACTGAGCGAATCGGACTGAAATTTTACATACAGGTAATTCTAATCCTGGAATCAAACATAGGCTTGATAACCCATCCCTGTTCCCTTGGGATATAAATTACCATTATAACACTTTTTCATAGAAACAACACGTGCCAAGCCGCTGGCAGCAGCTTGTATATGTGTTTCAAAACGGACAGCATGGTGTTAAGAAATTTTGCTTACAAATTTTACACCAAACAACTGTTGACTAGCAACTTGCGTACGTGTTTACCTCCCACAACAAATTCGGAGAGGGGCTCCGGTAAACACGTACGCTGACATTCGCAAAAATAATTTGTATTCATACGTACTAACACTAAACCAATGTAGTAACAACAAACAATAAACACGCACACGAACAAACATTTCTTCGTACATATGCAAGTTGCTAGTCAACATATACAAAAACTAATGCTAGGAAGGTATTACTACGAAGTAAAACAGATTATCATCATCACCAATGAAGACTGATAATTATCCTACTAATATTATAAACGCGAAAGTTTGTTAACATGACGTCTACAAACTACCTACGAGGCCGAGGTAAGATTTTCAATGGATGAAGTTATCGTTATCAGGTTATCACGTAAAATTATCTTTCCTAAACCCGACTTTAGAGATAACCATTATTTCAATAAAGTTAGTTACCTAACCTATTTATTTATTTTCTACAAGGTCAGCTAAGAAACGTGAGCTAAGCAAAATAATAAATCAAATAACATCCCAAAAATTGCTGGAGTCCCGTCGAAGCCGATTTTTTTTTATGTGGTTAATTAGGAATCAAAATTGTGAAGCTTACGCTATAATCCTAAAAAACAAAATTATACTACCAACTTACGTAGGAACGCAGCCTACGTAATTTGGCAAAGGTGACTTCCCATTTCAAGAGATTTGTAGGCACTGACCTATATAAATCACCGTTATTTTATTACAGGGTAACAAAACTGACCCTGACCGACTCGGTCAGACCGGGTCGTGAAGGCCAAAGCTACGCCTGCGCAACTAAACGCCGCGGCCACTGTGGCCTACGAAGGTAGAGTGCGTTACTTGCAATCGGAAGCCGAGCTGCTCGCGTTCAGAAAACTCGAAGCTGTTTCTAACACCTATCTATCGCCTATCGTGATTTGTAAAAAATGGAGTCTAGTGAGAAAAATATACCTGAAATGCATTGCTCTGAGGAAGAGAACGTTGTTAGTTCTACTGTTGAGGATGATGTTTATCCGTAAGTTTTACATTATATTATGAAGCCCAATAATTAATTTTGTTTTAAAATCCTATAAACCGACTTCAATTTTTATAGTTTTTTCATGAATTTTGATGGATCTATTGTCAGAACTAAACCAAATTAAAATAGGATCACACGGGAAGCACCAGCTTTAAAATTTATATATCGAAAGACATAGAATCATGAAGATCGGACCACCCAGTCAAAAGTTCTGAGGTAACAATCATAAAAAAATATTAATAAAAGAATAAAAAATATAGTCGAATTGAGAACCTCCTCCTTTTTTCGTATTCGAATTGAGAACCTCCTCCTTTTTTGAATTCGGTTAAAAAAGAATCATGAAAATCATCGATAATAATAGTAAAAATTTCTGAGGAAACAAAAATAAAATAATAATAATAATACAGTCAAATTGAGAACCTCCTCCTTTTCTTGAAGTCGGTTAAAAAGTCTAAAAACCCCATAACCTATTGACCTAGTGATGAGAAGAGCGTAGTTAAACAGAAAGAGTCCACCCTCAATATTTGCGAAAACGAGTCGTAAATGCCAAGGTATTAGATACACTCTCTCCATTTCGAAACATACTCTTCTGTAACTACCTACACATTCAAACATAAGTTTCATTTTCTAATATTATAAATAAAATTATAAATAATTATTAACTATAGCTTTGTCCACCATTTATGTATAAGCCTATGTTATATGGGTACTTAAATGTTGATAAAGTTAGATTATTATTATTAATAACCAAATCTGTTTTACTAATATTATCAAGCTATTTTGACAAAAAGTCCTTAGATAAAAGTTTATCAAAATTTAAAGGAAACTTAAAATGTAATCTACTAAGTACATATAAAAAAATTAATTTAATAATATCATAATTTTTTTTCTAATAAATATAGACCAAACCACAAGATTAATGTATGTAAGGTAATTAAATTCAAACCATGTATCATAATTTTAATTTTAATTAACTCTCTGTAAATCTCTTAATAATTATCTGGTATTGACGGCTGAAAATTTAATAAAACTTACGTGGAAGGGACGTGGTATCTACAGCACAAGTCTGACTTAGTGTAGGTACCACAGAACAAAACTTTAATATACCAAGCTAGTCCGTCTATAATTGTAATTCTTATTGTATCGCACTGTGATTTGATTATGCTTGTTTTTTGGCCAATAAATTATTATTATTATTATTATTATTATTAAGCTATTGCATAGCTTCTATCGCGGGCCTTGAGCGCGGGGACCGAATCCAGAAATTCCGTAACGAAAAAACCTTGACGTTTGTCTCTTTAGTTCAGCAACTCGCCTCTAGATGGCATTGCAATAGCTTTACCGCGGCAGTCCCCGAGTGCCACACGTCTTTTTTACTCTCCTCAATAATCTCCAAAGTCACGTTTTCCATTATATCATTTAGAAGCATTGATTTAAAAAGGAAAGATAGGTTACGTTCTCCCAGCGCTTACTCAAAAATTGGCATGTGTTACAATTACACGCAAACACATACGCTCACATTTATATTTCCAGTCCTGTGCAATACAAAGAAGAACAAAGACGGAAAGACGTATCTAGGACCAAAGTGAGACTGAGACAACAATATTTCACGCGAATCACGACCGCCCGTGGCGCCGGTCAGACGGTGACTGATGTGGGAGAACACAATTTTACACAATTTGAGGTAGCCACTTTCGAGCAACCAGTGCCTCATCTTCGTTTTTAATAAATCAATATTTAGAAGCCAAGGTATTATAGGTCCAATGCGACCACCTTACATAAAACGTATTTTGACTCCTTGGCCGGTTTTATTTGACTCTAGAGCCATAACGTATTTATTAGAACACGACCGTCTAACTGGTCTCTTTCAGCAAAATTTAAATTCTTACTATGTGTTTTATTAAGTTTGTCTAGTAGTAAACAAGGGTATTTTTTAACTTTGCTTTTAAAAATAGTAGCCACTGAAAACACTTTCGTATAAAAAAATATTGCATAAAGGTTTTTCCGATAATTATGGAGCCTGCAATAAATTTAACTGCGATTCCCCAAAACACGTTTTTGGTCGTTGGTCGCTTTCTGTTTGACACCGCTCAGTTATCGATTACCAACAGCTGAGCAGCTCGCCTATCCCGGATGGCCTTGAACGAAATTTGCCCTTGAATTTCCGGTGCTCAACTAAGTTATTGTTCCTGCCAACAATACGGCTCATTCTGATACCTTATGCTATCAATCTGATAAGCATGAATCTATTTTGGACTTTAGAAAACGAGGAGGTTTTTAATTCGTCGCGTATGTTATTTTAGCCCGTAGTAAACCGATTTTGCTGATTATTTCACTATTGTATAAAGAAAGATCCTGAGAGGTGGTTCTATAAGAATTATATGTCTTAAGGGATGCTTAAGGGTTGGTATTTATCCCGTAAAACATAAAAACAACATTTGTGTGTTTAGTTAGATTATTTAGATCTGTTGAGCAGGGCTAGAGCTAGATTAGATATATATAAAGATACTCGTACATTTCTGTGAGGTAGGTAGGTACAGGTAGGTACTTTACTTACCAGGGGCTGCGCTGTAAAAATAGCGAGCGAGCGCGTTTCAAAGGAATAAATGAAAATATATATATGTATTGGATGTAGGGCAGTAGGTAATAATCGATTATGTCCATGAACTAACTATTCATCATACTACTACATATTTTGTAGATATTTAACGGTACCTAAAACGGTACCTAATGGAGTTAACGCAGGGATAGGTTCCTTACCTACCTAGGTACCCTCGAAGACCACTAAGTAGGTACTTAAGTAGACAAATTACTGCCTATCATAAAATTAGACCAATGATCTCGATGCCTTATAATATAAACCTACCTATGTGATTTTAATTAGGTAACCAGGCGCCTTATGAAAGTTTCATAGAGCGTCTTCGGTTTTTCTTTTACAGACTAACTGAATAGTAGGTTTTTTATTTCTTTTATTTCATTTTTATTATAACTTAGATTTTTATATTGTTTTTTTTTGGAATTTTGTAGTTGAAGGCACTTTGTAAAACTTTAAATGAGAAGCCCTGGGTCCTGAAATACAGCCTAGGCTAGTTCGGGATCCTACGGATTCAATATCTACTGAATCTTTGTAATTGTGTCTAATAAACGATTTTTATGTTTTTTATGTTTTTTATTAATAGCGTAGGTATTCATAATATGAAATTCCAATGTGGAGCCTCAATCGTAACGGACACAAAACATCATGTCGGCATTGACATTAATTGACATCAAATAATTTTCCTAGGAACCTATCTACAATACCAAGATATTCAGTATCAAAATAAATTCGACTGATAACAGCGCCGCCGCCTTTTCCTTTGCTGTCCTTCAAAAAGAAGGAGGTTCTCAAAGCTTTTGACTGGGCGCCCCGATTTTCATGATTCTTTTTTTATTTGAAAGTTGGTGCTTCCCGTGTGGTCCCATTTTATTTCGGTCCATTTCTGACAATGGAATCCATGAAACAATTATATAAATGAAGGAGGTTAGAAAATCGATTATTACAACTGCTAAGTGCATTATCACTTAGCAGTGGTAATAATCAATTTTGATGTTATTTGCACCTTATTTCTTGTTTGATAGTAATAACTATTTATCAAGCTGTTTATATAGTAAAAATTTGACTTGTCTAAGTACTTATTTTGTAAGTCTAAAGAAATAAACGATTTGACTTTGACTTTGACTTTGACTTTGATGAGGGGAAGCCAGGACAATCCCGTTGTTTCGAACCGTAGCGAACGTTTATCCGGGTAGGTATTTAGCTTCACACTAAGCCTAACCGTGGATGATGATGATGAGAATCGTATTCGGTACTCCAAGTCGGCTGCACCTAGCTGTTCTCATCACCGCGATTCTGAACTCATCTCGTTGAGTCAGAGTCAGAGTCAAATCGTTTATTTCTTTAGACAGGTGCAATTCACTCTAATTCACTTCAACTTCACTTTATTCGTTGTAGCAGCGACATCGTAGTCATTTTTTTCTCAATTTGTGAATTACCTAGAAACTACTTCCTATTTCATTAGTTATCTTCTTAGAATAAAATATAGAAGAAGCTCTCGAAGCGGATTCTCACGTGAGATTTTTTAGCACACTTTTCTTGTTACCTAGGGTACCTAGCTGAGTATTTTAAATTGATTTGACCAACACCTTATACCTACCTACCTACTTCTTAGTCCGTGCAGTTTGAGGACTCTTGTGGCTTGTGGCTTAGGTGTTCATAAGAAAGAAACGATTAACTATTAGAACATTCCCTATGATACCTACATAGGCCGCCGCCGCCGCCGCCGCGTTTGGAAAACTACGTCGAGTCTTCTTGTCATCCATACCGATGCTTGAAAACCATTGATTTATTAAAAACGAAGATGAGGTACTGGTTGCTCGAAAGTGGCAACCTCAAATTGTGTAAAATTGTGTTCTCCCACATCAGTCACCGTCTGACCAGCGGCACGGGCGGTCGTGATTCGCTTGAAATATTGTTGTCTCAGTCTCACTTCGGTCCTAGATACGTCTTTCCGTCTTTGTTCTTCTTTGTATTGCACAGGACTGGAAATATAACTGTGAGCGTATGTGTTTGCGTGTAATTGTAACACATGCCAATTTTTGAGTAAGCGCTGGGAGAACGTAACCTATCTTCCCTTTTTAAATCAATGTTGAAAACGAAAGTTTTCAATCAGTGCGTCCTACCCGTCATGACCTACGGAGCTGAGACGTGGACACTCACGATAGATATAGCGACCTTGAACTGGTCCACCAGTTCAAGGTCGCTCAGCGAGCTATGGAAAGTGATATGCTCGGAGTCTCTCTGAAGGATAGGCTTCGTAACGAATACATCCGACAGAGAACCAAAGTTATCGACCTAGCTCAGAGAATTAGCAAGCTGAAGTGGCAGTAGGCCGACCATATTTCGCGAAGAACTGACAACCGATGGGGTAAACGAGTTCTTGAGTGGAGACCGCGGCTCGGCAAAAGTAGTGAAGGACGCCCTCCGGCCAGGTGGGATGACGATCTGCGAAAGACTGCAGGCAGATGCTGGATGCGTCAAGCTGAAGACAGAGCGCTATGGCGCTCATTAGGGGAGGCCTATGTCCAGCCGTGGACTAATATAAGCTGATGATGATGATGATAACGAAACAGCATTTTAACTAGGTAGGTAGTTAAAATGCTTCTTGCAAGTTTCGTCTTTCGAAGTCTCGAAAACATGAACGAGTGTTCTTGTATGGCACTTGTAGTACGTACGGGCTGTAACAATTTGATTGTTGAAAAATAAATGAGTAAATTTTCAGCGACATCTAGTTATGTATAAATATTGTGCTTTTGTTTCAGGTTCAACGAGGACCCAACCACTCCACCGCGGCCATATGTCTGTAAGTATTTAAATTAACTAACTATGGAATAGCAACATATTAAACCTTAAAAGCTCGTTATTAGAATTAAATGAAATCATTTAGGGCTAATCGTCACAGTACACAAACTCAAACTCTGCTTAGCTTGAGACTAGCTGCTTAAATTTTTTGATTCGTTGTAAAAACAGTTTAGGCGCATAGAATTAGGTGCACGTCTCTTCTCTGTACTTCTCACTCGCGAGAAAACCATAGGTACTCAGAATATTTCTTCGCCTTTGCGACACGCCCCGCCTATCCGCCTATATACAATGACATTGAACAAGTACTTGACATAAAATTTTTAGGAATTACTATTGACAGACATTTAAATTGGAAGAAACAAATAGATAATGTGTGTAAGAAAATTATTAAATTTATATTTGCACTGAGGAGAATAAAGGACCTCTCTAATATCGAAACCGCATTGACAGTTTACCATAGCCACGTTTGCTCTGTTTTGAGATATGGCGTCATAGTATGGGGCAACTCAACGGATGCTCAAAGAGGATTCGTTGTGCAGAAAAAGTGCATTCTGGCCATATTTGGCATCAAGAGGAGAGACTCCTGTAGACCTTTATTTATAAAACACAAACTGTTAACTTTTCCGTCACTTTATATTTTCGACATACTAAGATTTGTCAGAAATAATACAACACTGTTTGAGATGGATGAAAAGTCCAGGTATAAAAGAAAAATAGTGCAAATATAAACTATCATCAACAGTTAATACAGATGCCTTATTGACTGCGTATTACGGTATGGTAGAGTCTGTTCTACGATATGGATTAATATTTTGCGGCAACTCTACCATTAAAGACATTATTTTTAGGCTACAAAAAAGATGTGTGAGAGCTATGTATAAAATAAAAATCACCGATAGCTGTAAGTAAACCATTATTTTCTAAGCACAAAATTCGGACACTTCCGTCACTTTACATATTAGCAGTAGCTCTTTTTGTAAAAAGCAATCCTCATCTGTTCCCCCGGCTATCTGATTTTGTTATTCAAAACAGACGGGATAGGTTAAGAACACACCCTGTAAAAACAACATTAATTGCGAAAAGTATTGTTGGTGTCGCTACCAAAATCTATAATAAATAGACTATATAGAGACATGAATTTACAAATGTTTAAATTAAAACTTAAAAAAATATTAATTACACAATGTTATAAAATAATAGCCTTGACGATTTTTTAAATGATAAATTATAATTAGTTGTTAATTTTTTGCATGGTTTGATTAAATGCATGCCATCTCTCTACCTAATTTGCATACCGTAACCGATCAAGCATGTTGTTTCACCTATATTTTTGTCATCATTTATGTGTATAAATGAAAACAGAAAACATGTTTATCTCTAAATTGTCAACAAAACAAACTTCAAAAGAGCAGCTGTATATGGGCTTTGCTGATGAAATGCACAAACAATAACATGAGACCAGGCTTATTCACTTAAGTAATGAATAGTATTGGTGTAGGTATCTCGCTCGAAAGCAAACATTCATTTGACTAAGGATCACATCTCGGTCAGCGTTTAAACAGCATCCGATCTGAAGACGTTTATTAGAAACTCCGGTTTACGTGAAATAGAGTTTTGCTGGGTTAACTTAGAGTTGCATCTTGCTTGAGTATTGCTGGCTTTTAATTTAACTGGCAAGCTCGGTCCAGCTAATTCCGTAGATAGAAGCCTACGAACTAAGGTATTGGTGTTCTATGGGTACCTAGATGGCTAGTCTATTTGAATTGGCTTGAAGCTATACTATCCCTAGATAAGGATCGATCACAAATTTATATACAGTGTGTTTTTTTAGCTGTGGGTTAGAATATGCACCACCCCATCTCTTCCCGCCGGTGTCGTAAGAGGCGACTAATGGATATTCACTAGGGACCCCCAGCAGAACAATTCTACCACCGAACTGCGATCCCTCAACCCACATGCCTACCGTGGGGTTTATGGGCATTGCCCTTCATTAAACGCCAATAAGGCGCTTATCAGGGGGAGGCCTGCGTCCAGCAGTGGACCAATACAGACTGTTGAGGTAGGCACAGGCACTCGTATCCAGAGGTGGCAGTTGCTCTTTCAGTTATAATAGAAAATAGAATAATCCTTACAAAGGGCTGAATCCATTGGCATCAAAATAAATGTTTACCAACTTGATTCATATTAAGACGCTACTCACGCTTGACCAAAAAATAATAATGCAATAAAGATTTTCTTAGAAAAGGAGCTGATGTTTCAAAAGAAACTACACCGGTTTCTCCTCTGGTTATAGTGGCCCAGTTAACTGTCCTAGTTTAAAAAGACCTGCATTAAATAAAATACTTCGTTAAAAATTTTCCTACATCAAAGGGACTTACAGGAAAAATATTTTTACTTTCAGACCTACTTTAATTACTACTAGAAGTAACTTACCTAAGGTAAATACCTACTTATAATTATTCAATTTCATCTCACAGCATTTTTATGTATGTACTTCGCGGCTTATGGAACTTAGATTAGAGCTTTATATTTTTGATCTGTTAAAAATAATATACTAATCACACTAATAATATAAATGCGTAAGTTTGTAGGGATATATGGATGGAAGGATGTTTGTTAACTCTTCACGCGAAAACTACTGAACCTATCAGGCTGAAATTTTGCATACAGTTAATCCTAATCCTGGAATCAAACATAGGCTACCTTTTATCCCATAAATCAGTTCCCGTGGGATAGGCGTGCGAAGCCGCGGGGCGCAGCTAGTACTACTACTCTACAGAGTTTAAAATCTACATAATCGAAAAGGTATCACTACCTATAGATCCGATGCGTACAAAATATGTATCTATAAGTACAGAGGAAAACCCTAGTTTCCCTCTTTCTCCATGTAGGCATACGTCAATAGTACATCATGCACCCTGTACTGAAGGGCACTGCAAAGCTTCTTTCGAACAATGTTCCCTTTGACATTTATTTATTTCATCCCGACATGACCTACTTACTAGCTTAGATGTGGACACTCACGGTAGGGTTGGTCCACCAGATCAAAGTCGCTAAGTAGATCGATCTCATCGTATGACCGCAGTTACTCTGAAGGCTGAAGGATAGGATTCGTCAAGCTGAAGACAGGACGCTATGGCGCTAATACAAAGCAATATTTACTACCAATAATATTAGGCTATAGGTATTTTTATTATATAGCTGTATTAACTTTTATTAAAATAAAAGTAAATACAGTTACAACAATCAAATAAAAATAATAACAATCTTAAGTTTAACCTAGATAACTTATATTGCATTAAATTTTATAACTATGGTTTATCCATCCAGCATGGAGCATGTTAGTAAATAAACCACGATACAAATAACAAAAAATCACTTGCTTGGCGTCGAGTTTCAGATATAATTGTAAGCAATTTTTATTGAAGGGAGGATCTAAAATCGACATGTTATGTAAATCACACTATCACACTAATATTATAAAGGCGAAAGTTTGGATGGATGTATGGATGGATGTTTGTTACCTCTTCACGCCAAAACTACTGAACGGATCTGGCAGAAATTTTGCATACAGGTAATTCTAATACTGGAATAAAACATAGGCTACTATTTATCCCATAAATCTGTTCCCGTGGGATGAAAATCACCTTTTAATGTTTTCATAGGAACAACGCGTGCGAAGCCGCGGGGCGCAGCTAGTTACGTATAAAAGGACGCGCCAACAAAGCGAATTTTAGGTTAAGTATGAGCGGTTTGTATACGTTTATGCCTCATTCAAAATGCACACGGTATAGGTAAGCCATGTACATCAATAGGTAATTTGTTACTTTTAGACTAGGAGTCAGACTCAGAGTCAAATCGTTTATTTCTTTAGACTTACAAAATAAGCACTTAGACAAGTCAAATTTTACTATACATAAACAGCTTGATAAATAGTAATTACCTACTGTAAAACAAGAAATAAGGTGCAATCAACTCTAATTATTCTAGGAACTCCTTGTAGCTGTAAAAGCTTTTGTTACTTGCTTTAGCTTGCTCTTGAATTATGTCAGGCTTGTTGCCTTCGTTATAATGTCAGGAACACAGTTTGTAAACTGTCGGTCCCATTATGCGTGATCCCGAATTCGCGAGAGTACGAGGCAGGTATGAGTTTGTTCGCTCGCCGAGTACCTATTATAAAATAAAAATAGCACAACCATTGATTTATTAAAAAGGGAAGATAGGTTACGTTCTCCCAGCGCTTACTCAAAAAAATGGTCAGATGAAAGGAAATATAAAGGACGGCCTTATCGCTAAAAGCGATCTCATCCAGGCAACCTTGGGGTGGACTGGACGTGAAATAACAAACTAGACGGTGGTACTGAATAAACCTACGTAATAAAGTACATAACAACTTTTTAAGGTAAATGTTTTTTATACATTGCCATCAGCCACCAGAACGAAAGGTGCGTCCCGAGTTTCAGATGAATCTGTCAACAGCAACTGTGTCAAATCTGAATTACTAGATTTGACCCAAATAAACAAACTGAGCAAGCTAAATAAAACCGTTTAAAAAGAAAACAAACAAACTACACACTTTATTAACTCCAAACATAATCAATTCTTACTATCTACTAACAATTCTTACGTAATAGGCTAGTCCACAAATAACAATGCATTCTTAGCAGCTACATTTTACCTAGGTAAACTAACTGTAATAACTATATAATATTATTTAGATTTTATAATGACAGACAATGCCATTTTACAGCAGCACCATTAATTATTATTTGTACATGACTTTAACGAAGCCCATTTACAACTGATCTATTTATTAATTTACCTTTTTATGCGTACAAATTATAAGTAACCTGATTATTTTTCCGTGTCTGTTTCATGGCTTCAAATTTTAAATTATAATTTAAGCAGCATTATATTGTATAATTGACGTCTCCAAGTGTGCCTTGTGCTCCTCGACGAATACACGGCGAATATATGAGTATGAGTACGCTACCAGCTTACTTGGCTAGGAACCCAATATAATTTATTGCAAAACTGGTTTTAAAAGGCATCTCGGGAAATGTTGACGACAGAAATAGATTTTCAGGGAATCAGAGCTGTATCGCTCTATCAATAAGACAGAGTTAGGTAGGTAAAAAGCGATTCGCTTAGCGCAGGGGTGCTCAAACTTATACTGTCGGCGATCGACTAGAATATATTTTGAAAGCAAGGGATCGACTAAACTACTAGGTAGGAACTAAATGTAAATTTTTATAAAAAACATCCATCCATACATCTATACATCCATACATCCATACATCCATACATCCATACATCCATACATCCATACATCCATACATCCATACATCCATACATCCATACATCCATACATCCATACATCCATACATCCATACATCCATACATCCATACATCCATACATCCATACATCCATACATCCATACATCCATACATCCATACATCCATACATCCATACATCCATACATCCATACATCCATACATCCATACATCCATACATCCATACATCCAATTTCTCGGTCCCTTAAGGGTAGCTACCGTTTCTTTTGTAGTTAGAAGGTTTTGTTCTTAGGAACCTTCTATTTTATTTTGAAGAAAAAAAGATTGCCATTTTTAGTTTTTTGAATAAATGTACGGTTCGTCCAAAAAATGACATTTGTAGAAAAAAAAACATGTTGGTCTTAATCGTTCTATTTCCAACCAGGAACACTTTTTCCAAAGTAACATACCAAATCAAATCGTAAGTTTTGACAATAATTAAAAAAAACAATACATTTTCTATGAAAAAACGAGTACTAAGTGACAACAATGTCACTCATGCTCATTCAATGGTTCTTAATTTAAACTAGTATTATTAGTCGATTAAGACCAACTTGTTTTCTTTGACATATGTAATTTTTTGGGCGAACCGTAATTTTTTTCTAATAATATTTTTTTCTTCAAAATAAAACAGAAAGTTTCTTAGAACAAAACCTTCTAACTACAAAAGAAACGGTAGCTACCCATATGGGGCCAAAAATTTGCCCCACCCTATATAGTAAAAATTTGATTTGTCTAAGTCCTTATTTTGTAAGTCTAAATAAATAAACGATAATGACTCTGACTCTGATTGATGGCGATCGACTCTAAAGCTTTCGCGATCGACCGGTCTATCGCGATTGACCGTTTGAGCACCGCTGACTTAGCGCATCTACCGGTCACGCACGTCATCAATGCACTGCGCTGGCGCAGCTTAGAAAGCATAGTGCGTGACGAGGATTACTCGCGAGCGGTAGAGCGCCGGTCGGTCAGTATGGACACGTGGGGCAACCCTCCATTCCCGCAGATAATTTACGATGTGGAACCAAACACGCCCTTCTCCAACGAGAATAAAGAAGAGTTTCTGGAGCCACCGATGCCGGGATCGGAGCGTTTCAAGCCAGGTAGGCTTTACGTTTCTACCAGCTACTCTAGAGAAATTCTAGACACCTGGATCGCTAGCTTCGCGTTTTGTTAGGATATGTTTATAAGGGTTATTTGTAGTTGCCGTAGCAACCTGCTGGTTAGTTTATATAGTGTTATCGCTTATGATAAATATTTTCTTGGGTCAGATTTTGACCAAAATTTTACAAAAGTCAAAATATCTTTTGAACCAGTGAATATCGCAGAACATACATGGGGGTTAAATCGATAGGTATTGAGGACCCTACCCCCCAGCCACCGATGATCCACCCCTTATGTTACCCCCCCATAATTCCTACCCTGTCCACCGTATCCACCGGTGTGCGGTGGTGGGGAGCAGCGCCCCCTGCAGAACAATTCCACCACTCCCATGAGATAAGACACTGAACAGGGGGAGGCCTGCGTCCAGCTGTGGAACAATATACCAAGGCTGTTGAGGCGGTTCAGTATGTTTAACGCAGACAATGCAATTTTCTAATTTCTTATTGTTATTTTACAATATTAATATAAATTAATACTACTCGTATTAAGTTACAAGAAAATAAAACTCTATGTACCTATGTACCTACGACACGGCAATTTTCAATTTATTTATCTTGGAATGAATTTAAAATATTCATTACGGATGTAAGCGGGTTAACTACGAACCTTATTTGTGTTGGAAGAACACCGACTAGAGTGCTCGAAGGGATGCGGAACGCGCGCGTCTAGAACCGCACTCGCCCTGAAGATGTCCCTCGTTAAGGGATGAAACGTTGGTGTTCTTGCAACACAAATAAGGTTCGTAGTTAACCCGCTTACATCCGTAATGAATTCGTCAAACTACGATAGTTTTTATAATTTAAAATATGCTCGTTTTTGCTTCACACGTTTAATGTGTGAAGAAAACGAATATGTTTTCGATAACGTAAACGAATGCAAAAGCCATAGTAAGTACCTATTCAGGATGATTGGATTCTGGCACCAGCAGCGCACTGCGTCCTTATTTTGTCATTGATCTCAACTGCAATTTTCTCGTTAGCACGTTGCATATAGATATCCGCTGCGGATCTGGGAAGTAGGTATATAGTCAGACATCCTGGGGTCTGATTTCACTAACACAATTGCCTCACTATGAAACTATTATCGCGTAGCAATCGCCGCTATTGTCACCGTTTGGTGTTCTATTAACACGATTTTTTTTGTTTATGCCATAGCTATTACTATTACACTTTAGACTATTACAATTATGACAACCGTTTGACAATTTGACCGTTCAATGGTGTAGTGGGGCAAGTGTGGCCATAGTCAACATTAAATAAATTATAATACGGGATGTTTGGTACAACGTTTGCCATATGAAAACTGTGTGTAGTTGGTACCAAATGCAATAGCCTGGCGGCTGAATAGTTCAACCAAATAGGCAAACGTTGTATTATACTCCATAATTTATTTAATGATGACTATGGCCACACTTGTCCCACCACACCATTGACACGCTATTAAAAGCCCTAAAGATTGTAATCTTATGGTAATACAAATAACCAAAGTAAATTGTGCTTTTAGAAATTATAGTAGTACTATTCGCTAAAAGATGGCAGGAAGAGTCATATTTTTCAGTTTAATTCTTAAGTTGATCGGGATAAAGGTGAATATTGAAAACACGAATAAAATAGTACTTCTATTCGCCAATAGATGTCAGGAAGAGTCAATTGATTACGATAAATCTAATTATTGAAAAAATAATTAAACTAATAAAACGACATTTTCTGAAAATGAATCCTAGCTAGATCGATTTATCACCCCTGAAACCGCCTGTATACTAAATTTCATGAAAATCCCTGAAGCGGTTTCCGAGATTCAGATTAAATATATGCAAGAACTGCTTGTTTAAAGGCATCAATAAATATATGTATTGAGTATTGAGAACCTGTATAACTTTGTAACAGCGTTTTCTAGCGAGTCAGAATCCGTGATCGGATATTTTACTAGATGATAGGTTTCTGTAATCTTTCTCGACACAATACCTATCCATTCTGGGTATATTATTCGAACAATAAATACATTAATGAAATTTTAAAATATGGTTATCTTTTTTCAATAGAATTCTAACTGGCATAGACGTACTCTTTTGACATTTGCTGTCATTTTTGTCATTAACTGTCATTTTTGACAGTAGCTCTTTTGCATCATGGTATTCTCAGTATTTATCGGGATTCTGTGCGTCGCTATAACATTCTGATAACGTTTATGTTATGTGTTTCGTCGAGATTGCGTTCATTTTTTGTTTTTTGTAGGGATAGCGTGTGTCAAGGATACCGTAGTACTGCTTTCTTAGCGTTAAAAAAAACTGATTGACGTTACAAGAAAATCGTGCTAGAAAAATTTCACGAGCTCTTTAAAGGGAATCCCTTTCGAGAGCTTCTTTTATATTTTATTCTGAGAAGGTTACTCATAAAATAGGTAGAGAGAAAAATAACAAACCCGATTATAACTTCAAAAAAAATCGACTGTCACAAAAAACCAATCGCATTGGGATGAGTCCACGGACGAAGGAAATCACCCTCCCCCCCGATCGTAGGATAAATAGAATGAAGGTAAATGATGAACTTCTAGCCGAATTTCGACCACGGCCGGCGGCGGCGCGGCGGCGGCGAGTCTCAACGGAGGCTAGCCAGATGCGCAACGCAGGGCGCATTCTCATAATCCGGTGGGACGGCGCGGCAGGCCGACACGATGGGAAGAGGTCAGGCGCAGGACCAACGGCTTATCATGCTTTCCGAGGATGAGAATAAATATTCGTGGAATGAGTATAATTTTTACCACCCCAACTCGTCCCGTGGGTGTCGAAAGAGGCGACTAACCGATATCCACCGGGGGCGGGCAGCAGCGCCCCCTGCAGAACAATTATACCACCAATTTGCAATCCTCAACCCGTGCCCAGCGTGGAGATTATGGGCATTACTCTCAAAAATTAAAAGACATTAAATTGTAATGTTACAAATAAAGATTTCTTATTCTAAAGAAATAATTCTTCTAAGTTTCTCAACAAAACAAAAACCGACTAAAAAGAAAAGTGTGCTGTTCTCGAGATAAATAACAAAACGTGTGCAACACATCTCGGTATTTTCAAAATAAATCGCAACGTGTAAAACACGTAATTCAAGATAAAAGATCGAAGTAACAGTTCCATAAATATGCAGGTTTTTGTTTTCACCGATTCTGAGATAAACAACGATTTTGAAGTACAATTTTGAAGTAAATTGCTCATGGCTCTTAAGAAGAAGGTGTGTACATGTACTATGTAAACTGGTAGTTGAATAAAAAATAAAATAAGTAAATAGATGCTGTACAATTATTATAGCAGCATCTAGTCTTAAGCTAAGCAGAGCTTGTGTACTGTGACTATCAATAATTAGCCCTAAGTTCAAAAGTAACATTTCCCTAAATATGAAGGTGGTAGCTTTCACAGATTCTAAGATAAAAAAAGATTTCGAAGTACAATTTTGAAGTATATTGGGGTGTCAGACGATATTGAAGGTCTAACGAAATAGTCTAAGTTATGGTCGATTTTTTTTAATAAAAACCACAATAGGTGAACGCCTTAGTCGAGTAAGTATACCTAAGTTAATTTTATTTTGTTACAAGTTTTTATTTAACTTAGGATAATTAAGTCAGTATGTTTGGGACAAATCTAGCAACTGAATTTTACCAGTTATCCTCAACAGATTGTGCTGTTTGTAAATTCGGTGATAATACAATGTCCGAGCTGAAGACTCATTCTATAATTTTTTTACCGAGCTCACTTCGAACGTCATTACCACGCTCGTCACTGAGGCGCTACAAGCATTATCGAGTTTTACAGAAAACAAAACGTATAACTCACTGCGGATTCAGCTTAGTGAGGTTCGAAATGAGTTTATAGAATGAGCCTGCTGGTCTGATGATGGAGACAGAAGGTTGTCAATGGTCATAGGAATTTCAAGACGAAACGCCGTCACCCCGTCGAGTTTGTGTTTCTTGGATTTATGCACCCAAGCAGTTTGATCCAAGATGATGACCACGGTTCTGTCTAATGATGGAGCTACAGGGAGGAAGTAGTACGAAACGATGACGTAACATCATCGAGTTTAGAATAATATCTGAAGGGTTTCACACGGCAGCTCAAATGTATAATATACATTACCTTCATATTTCTGTGAAAATATACATTATAACTGCCGTGTGTGGTCTCCTGGCTATTTCTTTGGGAAGGTTTAATAAGATGTTATAAATATAACATGCTATAAATATAATATAGGTACATCTTTATAAAGCCGCCACACACAGAAAACGTGGTCAGGCCAGAGGTGAATGCGTGCGGGTTGTAATGCGTGAATTTAAATGAGAGGCGGCGTTTGTGTAGCAACACAAAAAATATGTATTATTGGTAGGTACATTCACTATAATATAAATGATTAGATTTACGTACTTATATATTAACTAACTGTTTTCTTCTTTTTTTGGTTTGTGTATTCTATTAGAATTTTCTGAGGTTAGATTTAATTTGGTTCTCTGTTTCTTGCAACTCACTAAGTACTTTATTTTTTAATATATTTTTTTTTCTATCCATATTGTTGAGTAGGTATTATCTTGTTTAGTTTAGCACATTTAAATACTATTCCTGCATTGTTTTTTCCATCACTATTTTTTAGATAGTTCTTCTACATAGTCTAAAACTTGTTATTTAAGAAGAGAAGCCTTGGGTCCTGTAATACAGCTTAGGCTAGTTCGGGATCCTGCGGAATCAATATTATATTGTAAACATTTTATTGTGTCAGAAATAAACGATTTGTATTTGTATTTGTGTGCAGTCTTATATAAATTCGTATGATACAACCCGCACGGTTTCGCCTCCGGCCCGACCACGGTTTTTGTGTATGGCCGCTTATAAAGATGCCGTTTGCAGCTCTTTTCAGAGACCCCAACGTACGCGCTGCAACAGCCTTTGCCGCTGCCTTCGCAATTGCCGCCGCTCCACACATGTTGGGTCGGGACCCATATGGTGAGTTTGCTTTTTGCTACCTATTCGTTGTCAGGTTATCATAAATAAAATGATATGTTTATTGCAAAGAAATTTACGAAAGTTTCCAATCAGTGCGTCCTACCCGTCATAACCTAAGGAGCTGAGACGTGGACACTCACGATAGGGCTGGTCCACCAGTTTAAAGTCGCTCAGCGAGGTGTGTAAAGAGCTATGCCCGGAGTCTCTCTGAAGGATAGGATTCGTAATGATTACATTCGACGGAGAACTAAAGTTATCGACATAGCTCAAAGAGTTAGCAAATTGAAGTGGTACTGGGTCGGCCTTATCACGCGAAGAATCGACAAGCGCTGGGGTAAACGAGTTCTTGAGTGGAGACTGCGACTCGGAAAACGTAGTGTAGAAAGACTGCAGGCAGATGCTGGATGCGTCAAGCAGAAGGTCATTAGGGGAGGCCTATGTCCTGTCCAGCAGTGGACTAGTATAAGCTAATGATGATTATGATGATGGTGATTGCGTAGAACATGGTATACAAGACGTATTGTTATAAATGTTGCGAGTTTTGAGCTCGTGTTTAGTTGAACTGACCGTTTATTAATTGCATGCTATAGGATAGTTAGCATATAATTAATAAGGTTATGTCTAGTCTAGGGTTTAATATTAATACATTTATTGATGTCATAAAAGTTACACTCATTCAGTCATTTCAATCTTTTTTTCGATGTAGTCGTTTTATCTTTAAATTCAGTAGGGTACCAAATAAATAATTTACACTCATAATCAAGCAGGTTTTTTGATGTCTCGCTGATTTTGAGTCTTAAAGTCATGCTCCGGACCTGGTTTTTTGACGTGATAACGTCTATCAAATCGATGTAGGTACATGGGTAGTATGACTGAAGCACTGAAGATTAAAGTTTTTAATTTCGTCTAATAGATAGCGCTGAGAGCTAGCTCACCTAGCTAGGCTAGCAACACCAGAATGGCAAAAACAGTATTTAAACTACGGGATAAGATTTTAAATAGATCAAGTACATAAATGACATTAGCCTAAACCAACTTTAGAGACAACCATTTTATTAATGCATCGATGGAACTAGGATCAGTTTAGGGCCACATTGAAACCGTTTTTCATTTATCGCGCCGACTGTACATTTGACATTTAAGCCGTCAAATAAATTCGCTTCGAGATGGAAATATGTCATTTTAACATGTGACGTTTTTATTCAAATATACTTGATTATGGATTACAAGTTGGGCATGGTTTCTGCGGCTTTATTGAGATCGATCGTAATTTTTTTTTATTGTTTGTGTAAGTAATACTTTTAACATTGATTTTAATTTAGGTATGGTTAGGAACCCTTTTCGAATCCTGTATCGTGTTCGCAGCCTGTTTACATTTCGCTGTCGTAGTAGGAATATCGCATTTTATGTGCAATTTTATGTTTTTATTTTTTTATTCGGTGCACTGTGATTCTGCGTGCTAAATAAAACATTTTCCCGCTGATTGTATTTCTTGTTCTTGTTAGTTACTCTGCTACATGACTTGACCCATTTTCACGACGTTGAATCTTTTTCTTAGAATTTATTTATTTTCATGCACTTCTCCGATTGGGGAGCATGGTCCTCGAGCAATTACTTTACTTTAAAAGCTGTTCTTCTGTAGAAGCCAGTTTGGAAAAGACTGTATTTATTTTTAAGAATCAATATTTTATTATAGGGTCTAAGTTTCACCACTCAGGTAAAATTAAGTATTAGTTACACAAATTATTTTGAATCAGGCATGTAGAGATCAGGAAATCATTGGACATGAGAGAAGGTCAAGCTTCCGAAGACGACGACGTCGACATAGAGCCTCAACCTCAACCTCAGCAGCCTGTATTGGTCTTCCCAATGATAAGCGCTTTGATGGCGCTTATCTAATGGAGAGTAATGCCCATAATCACCAGGCTGGGCATGCAGTGGGTATGCGGTGGTAGAATTGTTCTGCAAGGGGCGCTGCTCCCCGCCCTCTGTGGATATCCCTTAGTCGCCTGTTAACGACACCCACGGGAGAGATGGGGTGATGCAAAGTGCGATTTTTTGCCGGTTTTTAATTTTGATTCGATCACCAAATAAAAAATTTCCTCTATGCCTCTATGGATTATTATTGTAGACTGACAACACTGAAATGTTCTTTCAAATAAACATACACAACATCCGGTGCGTGTACAGATTATGCGTACTTTTGACCGATTTTGTGAAGAAACAAAAAAATAAAACGAAAAACCCATCCGTGGCTCCGGAGGAGAGGATATGGGATAACAAGCTTAGGAGATAGAGAGTGAGAGGCATGTAGAGATCACGAAAGGTTCGTCTTATAATTACAATGAATACTAATTACATTTTTTTAATATCGTCTAGGAATTCACTTACAGAGTAGTTATATTGTTTGGTAACGAAATCTGAATTCAATAATTTTTAGGTACTACAAAAAGGTGAATAAGTAAAAATTACATATGTAATTAGTATCTGTTTTTTTATGTTTGGTACCTCAGAACTTTTGACTGGGTGGCCCGATTTTCATGATTCTTTATTTACTCGTATATGAAAGCTGGTGCTTCCCGTGTGGTCAAATTTTAATTTGGTTCAGTTCTGACAATGGGATTTCTCCGTGAATAAAACCGATTTTAAAAATAATTCGTTGTCATATAGATAATGAACTCCTTGAGCACCGTCGCAAGGTTGCTTGCCTAAAAAATGATTAAATACTAGGCACCCGCGGCTTCGCACGCGTTTTTCCTATGGAAACATTAAAAGGTGATTTTCATCCCACGGGAACTGATTTATGGGATAAAAAGTAGCCTATGTTTGATTCCAGGATTAGTATTACCTGTACGCATTTCAGCCAGATCCGTCCAGTAGTTTTGGCGTGAAGAAGTAACAAACATCCATCTATCCATCCATCCTTCATTGAATTGAATTGGATAGATTAGAACTGAACGAATATATTGAATATGGAACCGAGTTAAGCCACTATTAGGTGCGTACGAATCTATACGATTGTCGAAGAAAGCATGTCACTGGGGTAATTTTCCTAGCTATTACCAATTACCTATATGTACCTATCGTTGCCTACGAATCGATATGCTTGGGTAGCCATGTTACACATTTCTATGCTATAAGTATTAATTCTGTTTTAAAAAACTATAAACCGACATAAATTTGTATAGATTTTTCAAGGATTTTCATGGATCCCAGTGTCAGAACTGGACCATATTAAAATGGGACCACACCAGCTTTCATATTAAAAAAGAATCATGAAAATCGGACCACCCAGTCAAAAGTTCTAGGTTAACAAACATAAAAAACTAAGAACCTCCTCCTTTTTTGAAGTCGGTTAAAAAATCAGATATTAGTTTAAACATGAGATTGAACCATGCTACTTGGGTGCTAAATCATGGTTAGGTTACGCACTTATATACACTTATACGTATTAATATACAAGTTAACAAAAAGTTTTATATCTAATAAATTAATAAAGTTCAATGTACCTACTTAAAAGTTTCTAAACAATAAAAAAGTAATTTTTTTTTTTTTTTTTTAGTAACTGGACAATTCACACAGCATTATCTAGCCCCAAGCTAAGCAGAGCTTGTGTTATGGGTACTAGATAACTGATATAATATAATACAATACACTAAATAGATAGATACTTTTTTGTTATACATATTAAACATCCAGAACGCCCTGAACAAATGTCTGCAGATCGTACACACATTTGTCCCGAGGCGGGAATCGAACCCGCAACCTCCTGCGTCGCAGGCAGACCTTCGCCCACCGCGCCACAGAGGTCGTCAGAGGTCTTGGACTGCTACATCGAGCTGTGTCTCTGAACAGATCGATATAAATTGTTTTTAAGTCCCTACACCTACAAAATAAAAATAGGTGTATCGTCCGTAAATTATCCCGTTATTATCATAACAAATTCCAGTATTTTAATATATGCATAAAGGTATGCCATGCCGGGGCTGTGGGCTGTAACCTGTGTGTGTGTAAATAAAATAAAACTGTGTAAGTTATAAAATAGAAAAGAGAGGAATAGTTGAATTGAAGAAGATCAGAGTCAGAGTCAAAACGTTTATTTCTTTAGACTTACAAAATAAGCACTTAGACAAGTAAAACTTAAATAGTCATTACTATCAAATAAGAAATAGGGTGCAATTGACTCTAATTCACTTCAAATTTTGTCCACTAGCTGAAGAAGTGATAAAGAAACCACTAGCAAGTTTATCGCTTATCAACTACATAATACAATCTTTGCATAACTAAGTCTAACTGTTCTTACATACTATTGTCGGTGTGGAACTGGGCGACATCCAACCAGGCATTAACATCATTAATGTAATCAAGTAATCATCTATGAAGTAATTTGGCTTTTTTGATAAGATTTCGTTTTATGTAGGTACTGTTTTATTTACGAATAGGGAGCTCAGTTGCTTAAGATTCTTAGAATCTTACGCAAATGATTTCACTACCTTTCGGTATCTATATTATGATGGGATGTATAATTTGTTCTTGTTTCTTGTATTTTTATTGTGACAAGTATTTTTATCATTTGTGTGTTGAGGTGACGGAACCGGAACACTTGGTGCTCCTGAGGACACCGATCTCTTAAGAGTCTGGGCAACAGGAGCTTTCAAGATGCGTCTGTGTTCTTGACGCTCTTGTTTGTATATAATTTGTGCTTTTTATGATTTCGTTTGTTCGCTTGCCGCTTTCGAAGACACAAATACTCTTAAAGAGACCGGACAACAGGACTAAAAACCGACACCGTCGGACGTGGGGTCGAAGATTTCCCCGCTTCCGCCCATAGGTGCATTCGTGGTGCACCTATGAAGCGTAACCTCCATGCCCTCTTTAAGCATCTGGCGAAAGCCCAGCCGAGGCTCGCAACTATCCAGCCAGTGGTGGCCCTTACACGTGTCGCTTCAACCTAATTTTACCGGCGGGGCGGCGAGGCGCCTTCTGCCCCCGCCAAAAGTCCGGCATCACTAATCGCTGTCATGGCCATCTGTGGTCAACAGCTTTTTAGTGCATGTAAATAAAACACCGTGTGTCTCGTATCATCATCATCATCATTAGCTCGTTAAGTGTTTTGGAATCAATCGATACCTCATTTGTTGAAATTGAGCGAGAAGTTTCAGCGCTACGTAGGAAAACAAAAATTGGCTACATACATACAAACAATATGTATGTAGCCAATACGGTGCCAACCTCATAACACACCTACGTTGGTAGTCGGATAAAAGAACTTATATCTTCATGTAGTATTAAGTTACAGAATACTGCTGTGTGAATTGACCAGAATTATTTATTTACTAGTTGCCGACTGCTGTTTCGCTAAGGTTATTTCTTTCCCAGGCCTAGAACTACCTACATAATATATGCAAAGTTTCAGCCTGATCCGTTCAATAGTTTTTACGTGAAAGAGCTATGAATATCCACAATAGTACGAAGTGGGTTAATATGATAGAGGGAAGCGAATTAGGATCAGAGTGGCGGCCGGCGGCGGCAGTAGGGTGATTGCATTAATCAGAATACCTATATATAGTTAGTTGCTTCCAGCACAACTGTAGAATTGATATTGAATTTGAAATCTGGTTCGCATGAAATCTGATGTACAGATTGGATCATGAAATGTAGGTATTTGTAAAATCACAGTACCTACTCGGAATAATATTATTACGAGTTCTGTAATTTTACCAATACCTTTACATAACTCGTAATAATAATGATTACGAGTTCTGTAATGATAATTATTACGAGTTCTGTAGGTAAAATAATGAGGCCAAAGGACTTGGGAGTTCAGGTCCAAAATAAAATTACCTGAGAAGTCATAGAATATCTACCAAATAAGAGCTCTTCTTATGCCGTGTGGCTTAGAATTTGCACCACCCATATTCTTCCCGCTGGAGTAGTAAAAGGCGATATGTACCAGAGGCGGGCAGCAGCGCCTCCTATAGATTTTTTTTACCTGCGACCCCCAACCCATGCGGCCCAGCATGGGATTGTCATTGTCAAAGAACGCATAGAACGAGAGTGTGTGCGTCTAGTAAAGATTATGAAACAAAACATGCTATATTAGAACATAAATATCTTCATCGTCATCTTCAACCTATGTTAGCCCACTGCTGGGCATAGGCCTCCTCTAATGAGCGCTAAAGCACCCTGTCTTTAGCCGGCCGCATCCAGCATCTGCCTGCAGTCTTTCGCAGGTCGTCGACCTTGGGTTATTTCAGTTTTTCCCCCTGAAATCCCCCTTAACGGGGAAAACTGGACGTTAAAAAAACCAGTTTTCCCCGTTACGAAAAGTCTTCGGGGGGACTGGAATGGGGAGGATTATTAAACATGTTTGATAATTTTACATTCCGGATCTAGACTTTCTTGTGTAATTTGTATTTTGGTGATCTACAAAAAAAAGAAATAAGACTTGAGTCCGTACTTTCAAAAGCAAAATCTAATTTGTTTTCGTCTTATGCAAGCTCAGACCAACAAATATATGGTCTGAGTATGCATGCGACCGACACTAAAAGAGAGATGGTTTTGCACGACCGACAGTGAAAACTAAACTTCGATTTACTTTTCCGAGTTGGCCCTCTCTTCACGAACTTGTTCGTACGGATGGATGGCTTGCAGTTTAGAAATGTGTAAATTATGTATACTTCCAAATAAATAAAGTAACGCAAATTTTGTACAAGTTCGGATTGTTTTCGGACGCAGCAGTCTGCATACAACGCCCGAACACAATCCGAACTTGTTGGGATTAATTACGCAGTCGCACGTACGTTCAGTTGTACTTCACGAACATACAGAGATATCACGGTGCACTGTCTATTTGACGGAGAAAAACGTATTCAGTTTGCGCACTCAATTAGTACGGGGGTCCTCTTTTGAAAACTCTACATTGAAAGTAAATTCGTCACAGAAATAAATACGTGTTTCTCAGGAAGCCTTAAAAGTTTGTTTGAAATAAAACTTTGTCGTTTAGAATCGCCATTACATTTGTAAGGAAACTCTTGATATATTTTCTTTGCTTTTACAATTTATGAGTCCACTAGCTGTGCCCCGCGGCTTCGCACGCGTTGCTCCTATGAAAACGTTTAAAGGTGATTTTTATCCCAGGTAAAATGATTTATGGGATAAAAAGTAGCCTATGTTTGATTCCAAGGTTAGAACTATCTGTATGCAAAATTTCAGCCCAATCCGTTCAGTATTCTGGCGTGAAGAGGTAACAAACATCCATCCATACATCCATACAAACTTTCGCATTTATAATATTAGTGTGATGATGAACTAAAGTTCAGGTAAAATTTGTTGGTTTTTGATACTGAATTTGTTTCTCCAAATTTAGATGTCTTGTTATGATTGAAACTAGATATACATGATACCTAATTAGTTATAAGTTTCGAAGAAGGATCTGTTACAACGGCATAATCACGTAAGAGCGTTTGTATGAAAAGTAAGTCGGGTTGGCGTCTGAGTGGGGCATGATATAGACATGCACCCTCACGTCTTCGGATTTTATTATTAGTGCAAGGTGAGTCCCGAGTCGATCTGATTTAGGTCACACACACACAGGTCACAGCCCACAGCCCCGGCATGGCATACCTTCATGCATTAAAATACTGGAATTTGTTATGATAATAACGGGATAATTTACGGACGATACACCTATTTTTATTTTGTAGGTGTAGGGACTTAAAAACAATTTATATCGATCTGTTCAGAGACACAGCTCGATGTAGCAGTCCAAGACCTCTGACGACCTCTGTGGCGTGGTGGCCGAAGGTCCGCCTGCGAAGCAGGAGGTTGCGGGTTCGATTCCCGCCTCGGGACAAATGTTTGTACGAACCGCAGATATTTGTTCAGGGCGTTCTAGATGTTTTCTATGTATAATAAAAATAATAAAAGTCTATCTATGTAGTGTATTGCATTATGTGTATCAGTCATCTAGTACCCATAACACAAGCTCTGCTTAGCTTGGGGCTAGATGATGCTGTGTGAATTGTCCGGCATTATTTATTTTTTATTTTAAGACCAGGTTCAGCTCCAACGAACTTAGATCTAAGCTCTCTCACTGCAGCTTGTCGGACACGTACAGGGGCGGGGCGAGGACGCTGCTGATGTCCAATCTGTTAAGAACATAACGCTGATAGTATAATATGCCATCTTTGTCAAATTAGGACTCATCCATCCACAAGATATTGTTTAGAAAATCTGCTTCCTGGAGCGTCCCAACTACTTTTATCCACGAAATGTATTACGAACCCTAGATTGTTATACCTCGTTAGATACCTGATGAAACATAGATATTTTAAAAAGCATCTGCCGAATAACTGGCATACTACTAATAATATATTAGTACACACACAAGTTTCACTTGTCTACTACGGTCTATTCAATTAACTTATGCACTATTTTAATGATTGACGTCCTAAAGCATCTTATTACACGTGTAAAAATGATAAAAAATAATAAAAATAAGACGCACAAAACTTAATTTTAAAGCCTAAAAATCGGCAATTTTCAATAAAAAAATTAAAAGTCAAATATCTCTAAAACGGTTAAGTTTAGGGTAGAGTGTTTCATAGTGAAATAAATCAGAAATGATGGGGTACTCCACGCCCGCAATGGATCTAGCACGATTTTCCCTGTAACCCTGTATAAAGTGATAGTTTTATTATTTAAAATTCAAGGAGCGATTCCCGAACAGAGAACAAGTTTTGAGTGAATGCAGTTTTTTTGTTACTAAAATCGATGACATGGTTCCTAGATCTTCGTAGGTATGTCTTAAATAATAATAATAATAATAATAATTCTTTATTTCAGATAACTTAATCCATATTTTGTTAGTAGGTTTCTTAAATTAAATGTTAGTCATACTTATCGCTAATATTAAAATTATCTTAGACAACTACCTAGTACATTTACACTAAAACAAACAAATTTAAATATGCAATGAATTGAATTCGATTAAATAGAAATAGAAATTAAATAGAAAAATGAATTACAGTCAAATAGAAAAATCAATTACAATCAAATAAAATGTCAGAATGAATTAAATACTATCAAATTAGATTACATAAAGTCAAAATATAAATTTAATTTAATCAAGTAATCACTTTTTGCACAAAGCGCTGCCATATCGGCGCAGTCATTCTGCCAGCTACTGTTTGTAGGATGCTGTTGGGGCTATCCCGCACTCTGCGCATCAGGGATGCTGTCTTTTTCCTAAGAATGGCAATTAAAATAAATTAAAGTTTCTTTCAGACTTTTCCATACTAACCGATCTTAATGTGCCACCCTGTACAGAAGCTTGCACAGCTGCAGTCGATCTGGTACACCCTACTACGCATATAGTGTATGATCATTTTCAGCGGTTGATTGATTTTTGGTTGAAAATATTTTGAACGCAGGCCTCCCCCTGATAAGCGCCTTGTTGGCGTTTATCTAATGTGGATATTCCTTAGTCGCCTTAGGACACCCACACGGGAAGAATTGGGGTGGTGCAAATTCTAAGCCAGCACCACACAGCTAACCCGATATACAGATAAGATAGCTATGTACAGGGCTATGTAAGATAGCTATGTACAGATAACAAATGTACTGTGTGTCCCTCAGTCGTGGGACATGGAGGGCAGGTACCAGAAATATTGAAGATAGTAATACAAAAAGTATTTAAGTAAATAAATAAAGAAGGATGGCAACACGCGCCCCTGCACGAATAAAAACAAACAAGGGATGTGCAGACATGTAATAACTAATGACGGATAAATAATTTTTTAAAAGATTTTTCTAACCATCATTTACATTTTTTGCTGTTGGGAGTCAAAATATATTTTTATTTTGTGCGAGAAAGAAACGCTAGGTAGCCGACATGAAGCTTCTTCTACTTCTTTTTATTTTTGGCTCTGCTGCGTCATGGTTGGACACAATTCTGCCAATGTCAGTTATCAATTGTATGTATAAAGACGAAGGAATAGGAATTTAATTTTAAAGAGGTTGAGTTTGTATTGGATCAAAATAAAAGAGGATAATTTACATAAAGCTGTCTACCATAGAGTTTATATAATACCTGTCTACCTACTTTTTAACGACGAAAATCTTTCAAATTGATACCACATTGGCGGAGGCATTCTCCTGGATAAATTGATTAGATTACGTTACGATTGGACTGACTGAAGATCTGAAGATGTCTTTGCGATGTATTAATTGTCGGCTTCGGGTATCTCGTGTTAGAAGGCATTCTTTGGCGGATGAAAATGAAGAAATGATTGAGAGAGTGAGATGATGGGTTTACCCACAAGATAAAATCTAGGCATACTGGCAGTAGGTCCTACTTCGCTTACATCGTTGTTGATAGAGGATTAGTGTCTAGGATATTATTGTTATTGTGCAGCAGGTAAGAGTACGGTTGGGTGTTGCTCACATGTAATGAGCATAATCTGGTACCTGGGCTATGCAAGACATCAACCCAACCTTAAACCACCAGCTGCATTTTTGGACAGCCTTCTAATATAATTCATGATTAATGACCTGGATTTGCTGATTATCTACATAAATGACCTGTGATCAATATGTTTAAGCAGCCTAACAGTCATATAACCTAAAATAACTTTTTTCTCCCAACTTGTAAAAGGTTTATTCTATTGATTTCTGAATCCTTTAGGTACGTATTGTTTATTTTATAAGGCCGGAGTGATGCTCGTCGCCAAAAAAGTTGGGTCAGCAGATGTATGGAACCTTGCCATCCTTCTTTTAAAAAGTCACATAATATTTATTTTTAGCACAGAGATAAAAAAAAATATACTTGAATTATATGGTAATCAAAGCCACGTAAATAAAAAAGACGTGTGGCACTCGGGGACTGCCGCGGTAAAGCTATTGCATAGTGTTAGGTTATTTTCGTTACGAAATTTCTGGATTCGGTCTCCACGCTCAAGGCCCGCGATAGAAGCTATGCAATAGCTTAAAAAAATATTCCTGTTTTTTGGAAACAGGATAATAGTTTCATAATTCATAATTTTATGTACCGTATTATATTTAGTATATCAGATAACTAGTACCCATAATACAAGCTCTGCGTAGTTTGGAACTAGCTTTGGCTATGTGAATTGTTCAGCATTATTTATTAAATATTTAATTATGGAAATCATCGCATCGTATTGCGCTAGTTGGTTTTCTCTTAACTTTACTAACGATGCGGCAAAATTCAGCAGAACGGCTACAGCGTAGCAAGTGCTACGGGATCCCGATGAAAATATTGTGTGCTACGGGGGCAGTGCGCAACTCTGCGCAAGCGACGATATCGGCCGGCTTGCGGGCGCGTAGGCTGCAGGCGATCGCCGCCTAGTGGCAATAGCGGCCGATGTACGTCATCGAGAAAAGGTAACGGCTCTAGGCCCGTGCTATGAAAACTTCCCCAAGCACTGATGCAGTCATTACGTGAGTTCTACTGAAGCTAAGTATCAACCTCTGTGGCGCGGTAGGCGAAGGTCCACCTGCGACGCAGGCATATTTGTTCAGGGCGTTCTGGATGTTTTCTATGTTTAATCTATATGAAATTTATATAATTTATATCATATATTTATATATGAAATTTATATAAATATATGAATTTAATCTATATAAAAATGAAACCCGTTTTCCGTTGTCACGACAACATGAAAACGGCTTGACCGATTTGGCTGATTTTTTTTTTTTAATGTTCGTTGGAGTTCAAGGATGGTTTTTACGGCGAGAAAAAATCTAATAATTGCCGGGAAAACACCTATAAACGTTTCCATAGGAACAACGCGTGCGAAGCCGTTTGCAACAGCTTGTAAAAAATATCTATCTATGTAGTGTATTGTATTATCTACATATATCAGTTATCTAGTACCCATAACACAAGCTCTTACTTAGCGTGGGGCTAGATAATGCTGTGTGATTTGTCCCGCATTATTTATTATTTGTTTTAGTGAGTAGGGTTTTGACTATGGTCTACACAACACATAACACACACACTTGAGTAAGGATAAGGCTACGTTCCAATTCACGCTTAATGCGCTGACGCGCGCATGAAGTCGTTTCTTTTCAACTTTCAGCGCGCTGACAGAGCGCACGGCAACGCCCACTTCGCCACGCCCCTCGAGCGCACGGGAGCGCATGAACTGCCTCACCTTTCGAGACAAGGCAGCTCGTGCGTTCCTTCAACTTCTTTGTGAGTGCCGTCTGAGCGTTTCGTTTCATTAATTGCGCCAACGCGCACCAACGCGCTCAGATGAATCGGAACGGGGCTTCGTGCGGGCATAGCTCGTGCAGTGCGTTAGCGCTTTAAGCTTGAATTGGAACGTACCCTAAGTTTAAAGAATCACTGGACAGAGATATGAAAGTTTGAAATCGTTCTAAAATAGGCAATTACTCAGGTAATGCTTGGTAACTGTTCAATAATGCGTAACCAAGTGTTAAGAACCCATCGTTACTTAACCCCTTAAGTAACCCTGTCAAAATCTACACTCACTCATGTAAATGAGTGAGTGTAGATTTTGACATTAGTTCCCAAGCATTGTTTTAAAATTAGTCTTTACTCAAAACTATACATAAGCATCACTCAAGCATAGGTGGATGACTGAGCATGCTTTCATAATACGAACGGACGGCAAGTTGCCGACTGCAAGCAACTGTCCCGTCGTCGTCGGGCAGTCGTCGTGACTTCCAAAAAGCGAATATTTTCTTTACGTAGGTATTCTCTATTGATATAGAAATATATCTGTATATTTATTTATGTATATTCTTTATGATGTTTTTATTGTGAAATTTAATCATTGAAAAGTACCTAGATATTTTAGGTATCAACAGCAAAATGTCTAAACGCAACGCTATTGGCATCTGAAGCGTGACGTCATACTTGAACATTTTTGCATGGGCATGAAGTTGACTTTGAGTTACAGAAGGGACTCGATGATCCGTGACGTCACAAAATGCAAGGGCATATGGCATGGCAGCGTTTTTATCACCCGAAACTAAGTGTAGTTTTACTTATTGTTTTTACCTCAGTAATTATTTCTTGTTTGCTTTTTGTTTTTCGTGTATTAACCTAATTAATCGATTTGATAAATGTATATATATGCCCTATTGATGGTGGCTGTCGACTGCCGTCGCCTGCAGTCGTGCCTTCCAGACGACAATATGTAATGTGCATTTGAGACGGTCAGTCCGTGGTTTGACCCCATTATGGTTTTCCTAAAAAAGATATCTAAAAAATGCACGTCAAATTAAAGTATACACCCTCCGTGTCTGGCATCGAACCCTCATGGGGAGCATCCATGAATAACGTGAGTTGATATTGGAGAATGACCATCCCCTTCCCTTGGTGAGTTTTTAGAAGTTGTATCACCCAGTGATCGTGATAATCGGCGTGCTATTATAACCTGGCGAAGTAAATTAATATTCCATGCATTACTGTACTAAACAAGAAGACTTTTATAGAAAAAAATATTGTGAATTGACCTGTCAAGTCAAAGAGTTCAAAGAGAACCTTTGTATTAATTACTTTATCGCGGTTGGATTACAATATTTCATCCTAGTATTTTAGATTTATTTATTTTACTCACGTGTACACGGTATACAGCTTAAACATTTAAAATGGCAAAATTAAAATTAAAAGGAATGGTAATAAATAGTTATTTCAAGGTCAAGTAATGTAAATCGATGTGATTGAATTTTTTTCCAGCATAAAGCTTTTATAAACTTCAAAAAGCACTTGTCTAGCTCAGCATTTTTCAGTTTTTCAGTAATTTCAATCAAAGAAACGGTCTGATGTTACAACTTGGGTTTTCAATAGTCGTCAATCTTCATATTAAATGCACATTGTAGCGTGACCTAGTTTCTGCTTAATGATGAGTAGGTAACCAAGAATAGTAAATTGCTGAAGTCCATAGAGTTTCCGCTTCGACCTGTCATTATACCTCGTTGATAATACGAGCTGATGTGCACGTTAATTTCATTGAAAATTAGTGGAACGAGGTCGTGCCATGCAACGGTCCAAGTTATATTGTCTCTGGCCAATTAATATATTCTTTTGGGACTTTCAGAATGCACGCGTTTCTCCAGGATAGTAATTTGATTGTTGAAATTATTCCTCAATTTATCAGCAGCGCCCATAATTATCTATTGCTAAACCGAGGCCCCCTGATAAGCCCTTATTGGCTTTAATCTTAATGAGGGTAATACCCATAATCTCCACGCTGGGCCGCTCCGAATGGTTCTCTAGGAAGCTCTGCTTGCTGCCCACCCCCCGATGGAAAATTATTAATAGTTTTTAATCGTAATCCTCGGGAATCATATTTTTAAAGGATCCTCGGGATCATCCATACAAATCTTTGATTAGGTGGCAAAAACCTTAACCAATGGATGATACTTGATACCTACCTGATACAGTTACTCGGTCTGTTTATCAGTTCCCTTTTCACGCCTGAACGTCTAAATCTAAACTGATGTAAATTAAATTTTGCAGAGAGGTAACTAGTATCGGGACCGAACATAATCTACTTAAAAAATGCGAGCGAAGCCTGCGGGCTAGAGCTAGAAAATTGGATGATTTTTTCAATATTGCTCGTGGAAAAATGAACTAAAAAATCTTCTTGTTTACAATATCCATCGGCTCAGTAAATATCGAAGGTCGTTATTTCAGACATTTTTCGAGTCAGGAAAAACAAATCGGTCAAATTCTTTTTAAAACAAATACGAATACCAATTATATCAAATAAATGTTATTTAGTTTTATGAGACCATTTCTGGAATATTTACAACAACAGCAAAAATTTTATAAAAATTTACGGAGTAATCGACGACCGTAGTAAATATAAAATAATTACATAGATCTTTTCCTTTTTTGGAAGTCAGTTTAACAGAATAAGTAGAATTTATAGGATAATGATAATGATTATAATATAATAAGATTTATAATATTGCATTCCTTCATTAGTCCTGAATTTATTCAACTGTAAACAATTAGGGCACTTCGTATGCATGTGTCCAAATGGAAATAGACCAAAGGCCGCCGAGGGGCCGCGCTGAAGCACCGATTCAGAACCCCTAGATGCAAGCTCATCTGACGCTGCCTGGAAGGTTTTCCCTTTGATCTAGATATAGATGATGCTAAACTGAAGAGCCATAAAAATCATGTGAAATAAGGGTGGACATTTAGTCGACCCGTATTTCACATGATTTTTATGGATTTTTATGGTGCAACATGCACAAGGCATGTACTTTATACGATGCGAAATGGAAAATGGTTACTTTACTACCTTACTAGCTGCGCCCCGCGGCTTCGCCTGCGTTGGTTATATGGAAACTTTTAAAAGTGATTTATATCCCACGGGAACTGATTTATGGGATAAAAATCAAGCCTATGTTTGATTCCAGGATTAGGATGCATACAGGTAGTATGCAAAATTTCAGCCGTTCCGTTCAGTAGTTTTGGCGTGAAGAGGTAACAAACATCCATCCATACAAACTTTCGCATTTATAATATTAGTGTGACAGACAGTCGTCATAAATCAATTCAGAATAATAAATAAAGCACCATCTCAGTCGGATAAATATTTGTAAACTACGAGTATGTGGAAAAAAATGCCCGGGCCTGTTTTTTGTTGCCAAAAGGTTGTATTTGTAGTAAATTTCATTTTGTATAACTATAGGTAATTTTGCAGATTTCTTTTACTCTAAGGTCTTGTTGACAAAGACGTGGCGCTTGCAGCGGCGAGGCCTGCAGTGAATTCAAATATATGGCGTTGGTACAGTGCGTTTACAACGAAGCGATTTAACACGCGTTTGTGTGATTTGACGCGTCGCACGCGGCGGGCACCTCCAATAATCAGTATTCATAAACATGACCGTACATTGCGATACGTTTGGGTTTATGCGTGTGATGACGGGGCCGCCGCTGCACGCGTCGCTGTACGTCCCGCTGCTCTGTTAACAAAGGAAAACGCCCAAAGTGGCGCTCGACGCGCCGCCCGATGCACCGCTCTCCGTAAGCAAGGGATTACGGCGAGGCACTTCGAATTCCCAGGTTTTCAAACAACCGTATCTCTACTAAAATGAAAAAATTGCATGAATATTAAAACTAAACATATATTCTAGCATTTTGTGATCATAGAAACGTGAATAATATTAGTTTACTCGATAAAATAAATCATAAAGATGACACTAAATCGAATTTAAAACAATCGATACAAAGAGGTTACTTATTGAAATCATCTCAAAGCTATATCAAGAGATAGGGATTTTTATTTACTAGTATGTGTAAAGAAAAACAAACTAATATAATTATTATTTATTCTTAGCTAAAATAGCAAGGAATTTTATTCGTCGTACGTGTAAGCTACGTTAAGCACGCAGGTTATATTCCGCGAGATTAAAATTCACGCTGTCAGATTCCGCAGTGCGTATATAACAAGCCGTTGACTATCCATTCAATGTGACAAGCGTTCGAGAAACCGGGGGTAGATATGACGAATTTTGAAAGGTGGAGAAAGATTTTTATACGCAATGCTTTTTGCCAGAGATTATAGACCGAATTAGTCGCGCTAATTCGCGGTATGCCAATACGAGACATAATTTTGAAAGAAAATGACGAAAATGACATACCTATGCAGCCAGGTCGAAGTAAACACACGGATCAAATTCAAAGTTCAATTCAACCTCTTGCCCAGTTTGATCCATGTAAACCTAGGCAGCTACAATTTCATGAATTTTAGTACCCTTAAAATGCACTAAATTTCACGAAATTATAATATTTTAATATTGTATGTAAATAAAACAAGATATATTAATGAATAAAGAACAGAAAAGTTTTTAATAATATATATAATTGTTACTTCTACAAGTTGTATTTTTACCTCTATGTTCTCGTAACTGAATCGAAAATTGCATGTGCCACACGAAACTAAAGTAGGTATTTATTATTTATAGATCTACACACATAATAAAAAAATGTAAAATGTAATAAAAACAACTATAGTCCGCGGCAGTTAAATTGAGAATATAGTTCGTTGACCTTTTGTCCGTTCAGTCAGAGGTGACAAACATTTGGAATCGAATTTAATACATTAATTTTGTTCTATATTTGCTAACAATCTAAAAAATAAAATCTAAATTCCGGTTATGAAATTTTTATTTAATTTCATAAAATGTACAGATACATAATGCCTTAAATAGAAGATACAAAATTATCCTGGGCCGAGTATTTTAAACAAACTTATATATTATTTATAATTATTTCTTATTCCCCAACCTTTAGGTTAGTGGGGTCTTCTTTTCTTTCTCGGAGATGTAAGCGGTGGTGCTTCGCCAGAGGAACCTAAAAATTATTATCATAATATATGTAGTATCCCGTATGTACGGAGAGCAATATTGCATTATAGCATTATTTTATTAAATAATTCTGGAAAGGTTTACCCGGAATAATCTTCTTTTACGAACTGAAATAGATATAATAATATACACGTAATGTACAACGTACTGCATTTTTGTATAAATCTGTGACTAACCTGCCACGGCCGGCTGGTGGTAGGAAGTATATGATGGCAGCGGCGCGTGCGCCCACGATATCTTGACGTCGGACCAGCTTGTTCCGAATCCATAGCGTAACCAACATCTTTCTTTCTTATAAATAACCACAAATCAATAACAAAAAACAGATATACTAATAACAAAAAACGTAACAGATCAAACAAAAATGTTATCAAGTTTTATGGAATACTCGAGGACGTATACACGCAAGCGCTGAACACGAATTATTGAACAAGCGACAATGGCAATCCAAAGATGGCGAGCCCCTGGCGTGTCAAGCAAGAAAGCTGTGTAACCCAAGTTTTGTTCATTTTTACGAACTTAATTTGAAAGTGTGAAATGAATTGCTATGATATGTTTTAAGCACATCTATTTGAAATAGAACTTTGAAAAATCAAAAATCATTCTCAAAGTCAAAAATTGGCAAAAAATCATATGAATTGCTCTATAATGTGCATTTGATACAGTTGTTTCCTTTACAAAAGTTAGAAAATGAAAAAACTAAGCATATTGAATCTCTTTATGAACTAAAATATGGTATATTAGTTAAAAAATACATCTAAATTTATGAATTTTTCCACAAAATTGATAATTTTTGGGTTAGACCTCTTCTTTTATAATGCCTAATTGAGGTCAATGGAACTTTATTCTCAATTTAAATGGCGCGGACTATAGTAATAATGATATCAATATTACCTACCTGAAGTTAGTAAGTTCACATACGTGCCTACTGCTTGATATTCTATACTGTGGCACTAAGATATCGTATGCGGTCATGCAAAGTCAAGTGGTGCACGGCCTACCACGGGCGCGTAAATAAATACGTCGCGCGCTCAACAAGAGGGTGCTGAGGTAGCGCTAAATGCCTAAAGTACTCAGATAGGCTCGCCTTAACCCGGCCTGTTTATGTAGTTACGAAAGATCTTGTAGATTGCCAAGACTGCTTAACAAGCTTCAATCAACAGGTAAGTAAACAAAACACCCCGGAGGCAAAAGTTCTCTGCTTGCATCGCAACAGGTTATGTAATGTAATGTATAAAGGCCCCCTCGGTCGCACACAGCCCTGGTCTTCAGGGCCGCAGCCAGGAATATTTTTGAAGGTAATTGAAGGTAACCGAAAACCTCGCGAGCTGACCTAGTTGTGCTAAGAACATTTTTTAACCGACTACCAACGGAGGAGGGTTATGAAGTTGACACCAAATGTTTGTATGTATGTAGGTAGCCGATTTTATGTTCCCACGTATCACTGGAACTACGGTGACATCTGCCAAAATCGGGGTTCTAACAAAACTGACAGTTCAATCAGCTGATGAAGAGGTAAAAAACATTTTATTATTTAGGTTAGCTCTTGTCTGCCTGCGGCTTTGTTTGCGGCATTATGGATATGCATAATTGATTTCATAATTAAATTTTATTAAACCAAAAAAATCAAAAACAAATTAGTACTTGCCTTGCCTATACAACGTGTAACATAATATGTGTACTACCCCGAAGGGAAAGGTTTCAGACCATCATGGTGATCAGTTGTGGGGGGGGAGATATTAAAAATGCGCTCGTGTGGACTGGTCAGTCACCTTAAAAAATTTCATACAATGGCCTGTCATTTAGGCGCCTGCCTTTGACTGAATGCAAATATCAAAGATTTCTGGACAGACAGAACAGACTAACTACCTACATTGAATAACGGAAAATAAAGTTTTAGATAAGTTAGCTGTAGTGGTCGCGGCTTAAGAATCAACCCGTGCACTGCAACTCAACCCGCGGATGTTTTAATCAGATAAATACACAAGAAATTACAAACAGTTTGAAAATGACATGACTGTGTTATCAAACAAATAGAGTTAGATTTATTTCGTGTTTTTAATTTCACGTAACTTCAACCTTCAAATTGAAAAGTTATCCTAGCCCATAATTCTGTGACATAACTTACGACAATTTGTCTCTATGATGCTGTAGGCGTTTTTCTCTTTTAAGAATTATAACTGAAACTGTTACTCCTCATCTGTGACCATACTGAGGTCACTGTCCCAAGTGCAAGAGAGCACTTGGGACAATTACAGCAAAAACAGGTGACTTTAGGGTTGTCACTTCGTACAAAATCAGTTATCCATGTTGAAACTTTGTTGCAGTTTTTTCAGAGATTTCAATCGAAATTCGAAAAGTCGTTGTACAAAAGTTGTTTCCCGGGGGGTGGACAATCGCCCCCCTTTCGGATAGTACACATATTTTGTTACACGTTGTATAACCCACAGAATTGGCTCTCAATTCCGTGATATAACCTATCAAGCTATACCATATTATGTAAATAGTGGCTTTTATTTTGAGCCCTGATGGTGATCTAATGTAAATTTTAAATCATTTCCTATCTAGAATAGAATAAAAGCTAATGATTTTTCGGAAAACCTCTTTTCTGAGATGATCACTCTGAGGTCGACAAAAGGTTTTAATCGAGTGTGAACGTCGACGTCAAATAAACATGGCGCTAATATGGCAGCGTTTTTATCACCCAAAAATTATTGTAGTTTTGATTTGTTTTTTTTTATCTTGTTATTGCAAAATTCAGTGAGCGTCTTATCATTTTTCTGTTTAATAATGACCTAAAGAATCGATTAAAACAATAAAAAAAACGATGCATACACCCTATTGTCTTAATTTAGCCGCTTCAGTTTGCACACGCTTGTGTCACATCTAATACATATAATATCATTGGTTTCAACATATCAAGGAGTCACATTAGCATTATTTTAAAAATTAATTATTTATGTACATATATACTTATGGTTCAAGGCTTAGTAATAAATTACCTTGTGCTGAAGTTCGTGGATGGGTTATGGGGTTCAGGGGGTTATGAGGCAGGTGCGCAGTACTCGCGCATGCCTACTCAGACAAGCCCCTGCCTCCGAATTGCGACACACCGTTTCATGGACTGCTCTGAGCACCACTCATCAAGAGCAGCTCGAAGTAACTCGAAAGTCGAACTCGAGATAGGCCGTGTAAGTCGATCTGTTGTAAAGTCCTCGTTGGTAGCTGAATCTTCTGCCGTCGTACCTCGTGTTTCGGTTAGTATTTTTAATGTAGAATATTTATTTTGCTTACAAAACTATTTAAGGGTGATTTTTTTATCAAGTAGGTTTTTGGAAAATTTTAAAGCAAGTCAAGATGTCACTCGTTATGGGATGAAACGTTAGTGTTCTTCCAACACAAACAAGGTTCGTAGTTAACCCGTTTACATTCATAATTAAGTTTAAGTCAGTTTATTTGTAGGCATCTATGAATTCCTAATTTGTACCCAGCATAGGTTACGTTGGAAACCTGTTGAATGAATATAAAGCCGAGCCTTAGTAGGTACATCAAAGTGGCACCGCCACCTATTTTATCATATTGATACGTTTTACTCAGGAAATTTCAAAAATCCGAGGTTGTGTGTGATGGGCCTATTTGATGGTATGTGGATTGTCCCTCGTTATTTATTTATTTGAATGTTTGTTGTCAGATCAACAGGCTGCGGCTGGCCAGCTGACCTGTGGCATTTGCGGCGCCAAGAACTCCGCGACTAACAACGGAGACAGCAAGCGAGGTAATCATCAATCTTTCTTAAATTCTTAAATTCATATGGGCCTCCCCTAATGAGCGCTATAGCGCCCCATCTTCAACTTGACGCATCCAGCATCTACCTGCAGTCTTTCGCAGATCGTCATCCCACCTGGCCGGAGGGCGTACTACTTTTCTATTTCCGAGTCGAGCTGGGGTATTTAAATTCGTCGGAAAGGCCGTCGGATTCGATAGCGGAAACTTTTGACCAGTCAAAATAGCGTCCTAAAGGTCCGTCGGAATAGAATTGATAATCGAGTCTGACGTTTTCGCTTCTGAAACGAATCAAATAAAACGAGTCTACACTCATCGGATTTCAGATCTACGCGAGATATGGCCGGCCCACTGCAAATTCAACTTGCTATACTTTGAGCCATGTCGATAACTTTGGCTCTCTGTCGGATGTATTCGTTACTATTCTATCCTATCTTTCAGAGAGTCTTTCAATCTTTACCTATTAAAAACGAAAATAATAATTATAAATTAGCCGCAATCGTAAATAATTGTTTACGATTGCGGCCAAATTCCTACCTTAGGTATCATAATATGGAATAATATACCACCACCACTGAGAATAAAAATTAGTTCTAAATGCAAGCAGTAAATTGCTGAATTTACCCCCTTTACCTTAATTTATTTGTTTTATTTTAAGTCTTAATGAATTTTTGCCCCAACAAAACAGAAGCCTTTAAAAACTTATTACCTACAATTAACATGTTTTTATAAAACAAAGCTTTTCTTGGTTGTTTTTCTTGAATTTAATGAAATGAAATACATAATATGAAATAATGAAATAATATCAGTGGACTAATACAGGCTGTTGAGGTTGAGGTTGAGGACAGCCGATAGACTCCAACATCTCAATGGATTCAACATTTCTTTCAGCAAAGATTCGTAGCAATTAGCTTACAATTTGTGCCAAACTTCTCTTCTATTCATTATTACTTGTGATTAAGAAAATAATAAAAACCTGTTAATTTTCGTTTGTCAGTACGGTTGGTTCTTAAGCAAAAACCTGCGTAAACCAAACGAGTGAAAAAAATTCCATTGAAAACGAAGCTGAGTTTACAAGTGAAGACATACAAACACCTTTGAAAGTGAAACAAGGTAGCTTTGAAAATGCTACCTTGTTAAACTCACATTCAATAACTTTTTTCAAGGAAAACTTGCGCTTTTCATGTTTCTTATTGCTTCAGTTACAGAAAGCATGAATAACGTGACTTTTACTCAGGGAAAGAAGGCGCTTTAACTTCATTAATATTTTTTGCGTAAGAAGGTACCCATAGGAAGGCGGTATACCGATAAAACTAGGCAGGTACCTGACTGATGACGAATACAAGAACACAAGAATTTATTAATAAAAACAATATTTTACACGTCCATTTTTAAATAACATAATTGTAATAAATAGATTATATTGAATGTAGATTATAGAAATGTAGGTAAGTCCCTAATGTGTGTTGGAGCGGTCTTCTACAGTTCGGGTAGACGAAGACAGATAAAAATTACTATTATTCTTGAAAAGATTTGTCAAACATGACGTGGACTATACGCCAGCCTAACTTCTGCGGAACAACTTTTTAACCTATAAAATGATTATTTTAATAACTTTTTCGGAAAAACGGAGCACATGCTAGCAGAAGCAAGTTTATTACCTACAAATCTAGTCAGATAATATTGTAAAATCGTCAAGACTTCAGTTTATTGCACACGAAATGTATAATTTACCTGCGAAGAACATAGGTATTAGGTACCTATGTTCTGTCGTTATTGGCGGAAAAGTTAGCCTATTTAAACTCGGGGGAGGAAGCCCTAAAAAATTTGTTTTTTATTGTTTTTTACTCGTATATTACACATTGAAAGGAATACAATGTTAAACCGCAGCAGTAATCGTATGGGAGAAAAGTCTTACTAAAATTGTAAGACTTTTCTCCTATTCGATACACTTCTACTTTGACTTTATGCTTCGAAAAAGCTTCATAAGATAGGTCTAAATTGTGATGAAATCGCATTTTATTTAAGGTGTAGGTCACGTGTATTTATTTTTTTGGAATTCTCTATAATAAAATAAGATGATAATTATACCTGTACTTTATAAATATTTAAAAAAAAGATTATTTGGGGGGCGGGGCAGTTCGGTGGTAGAATTGTTCAGCAGGGGCGCTGCTGCCCGCCCTCGGTGAATATCCCTTGGTCTTATGACACCCGCGGGAAGAGTTAAAAAATAAAATAAATAATATGGACAATTCACACAACAGTATCTAGCCCCAAGCTAAGCAGAGCTTGTTTTATGGGTACTAGATAACTGATATACATAATAAAATATGCTACCCATATAGATATTTTTTATTATACATAGAAAACATCCAGAACGCCCTGAACAAATATCTACAGATCGTGCACGCACACATTTGTCGGGAATCGAACCCGCAACCTCCTGCGTCGCAGGCGGACTATCGCCCACCGCGTCACAGAGGTCGTCGAGAGTTGGTCATTAAAGTCATTAAAGTCATTAAAGTCATTTATTTCATATTTAAACTTATATTAAGCACTTAGATTAGACATGTCGAAAGATTTACATAAATATTTTACAATGTACCTAGGTCTTACTTATTCAATATCAGAATTATCTTGACAAAATAAAGATGTGTCTGCCATAGCTTTGTCAATTATATAGTAACATTTTTTCATTAAATGGTTTTTAACATATTTTAGTAATACAATTTAAGTAATTTCAATATATTATATTAATTCATATTTAAGTAATTCAGTTGGGGTGGTGCGAATTCTAAGCCAGCACCATACGGCCACTTTATTACATTACCTACCTACTTCCATTTTATTTAGCTTTAATAAGATAAGATATTATAGAAGTTACATTTTATGCATTGATTTTGATTATTATATTAATAATTTATTAATATTTATTTTACATTAACAATTAACAATTATATTAATACCGAATCCAAGGCCCTGTCACTCTACTGAGCTTTTATGGGAATAAAATAAAATAATATGTGTTTTTTAAACTTATTGTACATTAGATAAGATAAAGTCCCAACAATTTCCATTTAAAATAACATACGTGGACATTTGGGGAGACAGTCAGTCAACCTTACACAAACCTTAATCAAAAATAAAGATAGAAGATACAATACAACACTTACAACAAAAAAATCAAACTATGTCTTTATGAAGTAAGGCAGTTAGGGAAATAGTCAAGTCATCATACAACATTTATCTAGAAAGTACCCACATTTCAGTGTTCTGAAGTATGGTTAGGAAATATATAATTAGGTATTTCTCGTACAAGCAAAACCAACCGCCATTACTACTAATAAGTAATCCATGGTAAATAAAGATATTCTACCCCTGACTTGTCATTATGGCAGGGACATATCATGACATTTATTTATTTAATAACAAAAAAAAATTCAGGTTTCTAAATCCGGGTTAAGCTGTTTTACAAACGTAGGTATGAGTCAGCCTTTTTATTCGGACTAGTTTTGAGTCAGCCAAATCGTTATACATTGAGCGTTCTACAATCGGCCTAGGCATTTAGCTAAATGGCGCCTTTTTGTAAACGGCCTAATTCTACGTTCCGGCTGCGACTTATACATTTCTATTGAACCATGTATTCGAACTTTCTATACAGCCACTCAACTTCAACTGAGATAGATGGCTTCTGCGTCTGGTTTGACGCAATTCATACAGCCACTCAGTTACAGCGCGCTGGAAAAATGAAATAATATATAAAGATTTGTAATTTCTTTAACATAACACAGATTTCGAAAAACATTTACTAGTTTTGCAATGACGAAAATGAAAACTAATGGCAGAATAGCCATGGCCGAATAGCGAGAGCTAATTCGACCATGGCTATTCTATAGATTGTTTACGCTTCCGACTGGTAACGATATGCATTTATTTTTAAAACTATATTATAATTGTAAATAAAATTTCCTATATTTGTAAGTACTTAGTTTTAAGATTTATTATTAATGTATAGGACCTTTGCTATAATTTTAAGACCTGTTGTACACCTTCATTCCTGCAAAATAAATGATTATGATTATAATCAATTGAGGTACTACATAGTAATTTATTAGTTATTCATTTTTATTCCTTGTATTCGTGATGAAAAGCACAGCAGCTATTAGCGCCCTGGCGGGCGTCTCGTCTCGTCTCGGAACTAAATAGGTACTTTCATCCCGGGTAACAATGTACTTTTGCGTTCCCAGGGATTCGTCTGGAGGAGTGTGATCACAGCTGGAATGTCTCGTAAGTTTTTTTTTTTCTGGACAAGTTCAATAATTATTGCGTTTATTATAATGTAAAAATGGATTGGCACTTAGAAACTGAGCTCGATCGACCCAAAAAAGTGGAAAAAAAGTCTGTGTATTGTTTAAAAAAATATGTAAAATTGATTGTTTCATAAAGATGTATGCCTAGAATGATTGAAGACGCGACGCCGCGATGGCCCCGCACTGGGTTCTGAGCCCGAGACGTGGGCACCAAAGCACAATAGTTACAAGAGTCAGAGTCAGAGTCAAATCGTTTATTTCTTTAGACTTACAAAATAAGTAGGTACTTAGACAAGTCAAATTTTTACTATGTATATAAACAGCTTTTTACTATATAAGTAAATAGTTATTACTATCAAACAAGAAATAAGGTGCAATTGACTCTAATTCACTTCAATTTTTTGTCCACTAGCGGAAGAAGTGAAAAAGAAACCACTAGCAAGTTTATCGCGTATCAACTAATACAATCTTAGGCTAACTTAGTCTAACTGGTCTTACATACTATTGTCTGTGTGGAACTGGGCGACATCCGGCCAAGCATTAACTTCATTGACGTAGTCATCTACGGAGTAATAGGCTTTCTTAATAAGATTTCGTTTTATGTACAGTTTAAATTTACGAATAGGGAGCTCAGTTGCTTCAGATGGAAGCTTATTATAGAATCTTACGCAATTGCCCACAAATGATTTCTTTTTCTTTCTTAATCTATATGATGGGATGTGTAATTTGTTCCTGTTTCTTGTATTTTTATTGTGAACATCACACCTTTTCATGAAGTTATCTCTGTTTTTGTGTGTATACATTAGATTTTCATAGATGTATTGCGGTATTACGGTTAAGATATTTATTTCTATAACGTATTCACTGCCCAGCCTCTGCGGTGCGACCTGCAGTGCGGCGCCGCAGCTACACGTGCTGCAGACTGGCACCTGCGTCTTTGGCCATGAAGGTGTTAGTGTATAACGTTTAGTGTTTAGTGTATAACGTATTCACTGCCCAGCCTCTGCGGTGCGACCCGCAGGGGCGCGCCGCAGCTCCATGCAGACAGAGACTGGCACCTGCGTCTTGGGCCATGAAGGTGTTAGTGTTTAGTGTATAACGTATTCACTGCCCAGCCTCTGCGGTGCGACCCGCAGGGCGGCGCCGCAGCTACACGTGCTGCAGACTGGCACCTGCATCTTTGGCCATGAAGGTGTTAGTGTATAATGTTTAGTGTTTAGTGTATAACGTATTCACTGCCCAGCCTCTGCGGTGCGACCCGCAGGGGCGCGCCGCAGCTCCATGCAGATAGAGACTGGCACCTGCGTCTTGGGCCATGAAGATGTTAAATAATTCCCTCAACGAGTCACGTGGATCTAATTTATAAATTGCGCCAAATAGAAGATTTCCATTGCGCGACATTTTGTGAAAAGGATAGTCATAGGATTGGGCGTTTATAGGAGCGGGACAGAGCATACGTTTTTAGAATTGTAGAAATCGTTAATATCGATATTAGCGTAATTGGGAATGTACTTTATGACTCCGCTGTCTGTCACCAGGCTGTATTTCATAAATCGTGATAGACAGACAGTTGAAATTTTCACAAAAGATGTATTTATTGCTGTTACCGCTAAAACACAAATTTAAAAAACAGGATAAAATAAATATGCAAGGGGATTTCCATACAAAAGCCATGTCTTTTTTGCTGCTTTTATAGATAATGGTACGGAACCCTTTGTTTGCGAGTTCGACTCGCACTTGGCCGGTTTTTGTTGAGCATTGTCCTGATACTTCGTTTTCTTACTGGTTTCATGTTATTTTTAAGCTGCAGCTTTTATTGTCTTTCTCAAAAATCGCATCGGCTTTGGTTTTTTTCCCACGGTCTGATTCAGTTTAAGTATAATGCTAGAAACCGGTTGTTTGATGATCGTCACCGAAAGTACACCAAATTGATATAAATTCATTTAATTCCTTGGCCCATTGTTTTTTATGCATTTTCAGATTTTTTTAATTTCAGATAAATATCCTCAGCAGTTGCAAACTCTCCAGAATTGACATGGTTCGTTCCGGTCACTGTAATTTATTTTTTCATAGCCTTTTAAACTAGTTTGTGACCACCGCACCGGCCAGGTGGCGCGTGTCAAATGTCACTCGGGCAAAGGAAAGAAAAATGTTGATCGGCTCCGCTCGCGGTGGCGCTTTTTTGTCCCTACCTTTTTTCTGGCAAAAAATCATGGCAAAATTGCTACGGCTATGTTTACTCGCCTTCGTTGTCTATATTGCAGCTGTAGGTATTGGTCCATAGCTAAGCGCTTTGGGCGTTTATCTCATAGTTTATAGTTATATAGTTTATTTTATTCTTTATAAAGTAACCCTACAGTTTAACAAAAAAAAACCAATGCGTTACAACATGTAAGTCCTTAAAGAACAATACTTACTCAGTAGGTCTGTAGGTATATTGCTAATAGGTACCTTACCTATACAAAATTACATTACATAGTTATAACATACAGAAATAAAATAATTAAAATTAACACACAGAAACACAACAACAAATCATGAACACATAAAGGTAAGTAAATAAATTAGGAAAACAGCGTAGCTCTATTACCAAAGACAAATTAACAAATTTAACCTATTATAATACAAAACAAAAAATACTAAGAGCGTAACATTATGTACTTACAACACAGCACACAGACACACATTTAACACAACACACACGCGTACGCATACAACATAACATAATACACAGACAGTACAGGGAAAATAGTAAGATTTAATGTAGGTACAGGTACCGATATTAAAATAAAAAGAACAACACAATTTATTACAATTAAACACCTTCGGAATAGGTTTGACATACTTTTGCAATTTTACTCGTAGTCGGTGTGTCAGCAAATATAATGTTCATAAACGATTTCAACAACATTAGAGATAAGGCTCTGGGTATGTATTCTTCATATCTGACTAATAGGCAACAAGTGGTTAAAATTGATACCTTCACTAGCAGCGTTGAAGGTGTTAATTATGTAATTCCCCAGGGTTCAATACTAGGTCCTTTAATGTTTCTCATATAAATTCAATAGGTCTACAAGGACACCTAACTCTATACGCCGATGACACTTGTCTTTTTTACTATGGGAAAAATATCCATGACTTAATAAGTATAGCTCAAACTGATCTAGATATTTTAAATGAATGGCTCAAGTATAATTTGCTCACAGTTAATGGAAGACTTCGTTCATGATTTTTAGTGCTAAAAAAACAAATACCTTCTTTTCCTCCATTAGTCAAAAATAATGATATAATTCAGCAATCACACGTAGAAAAATATTTAGGTTTGTCGATCGATGACAAGTTGACATGGAAAAACCATATTGAACACGTAAAATCAAAACTAAAATCCCTACTAGGAGCACTATACAAAGTTTCAAAATGTATACCAAAACCAGTAAGGGACATTATTAAAATTCCCTTGCTAAGTCACATATAGAGTATTTGGTAGAGATTTGGGGAACAGCTACTACTACAAATTTAATACCCCTTCAAAGAACCCAAAACAAAGTAATAAAAGTATTATACCATTATGACTATCTTACGCCGACTAAAGAATTATACAATAAAACTAATATTTTCAATATAGAGATACTTTACATTTATAACACATGTAGGTATTTAAATTTAAAAAATTACTTCAAACTCCATTCAATCAAACATCAAATTAAATCTAAAAGAAAATAAATACAATCTCAGAAATAAAATAAAACTACAAGTAGCTTATACACGTACTAGCTAAGGTAATAAAACAATATTATCAGAGGGAGCTACACTTTTTAACAATTTGCCACACTACATAAAAGAATGTGTTAGTTTGAATGCCTTTAAAAATAAACTTAAATTACATGTACGTACATTCTCTGTAACAACCAGTCTTATATTTAGTAACGCCATATAAGCTTACCTATCTCATAATTATCTAAGTACCTTACCTACTAACTGTTATAATTTTAGTATTTACACAATATTATTACATAATAATTAGTGAACAATGTTAGTTAAGGGCATTATTGTGTTATAATTTATTTTAGGCACCAGAGGTTAGTTAAAATATTGTAAAACCTAGATTAATTTTCTTATGTATCTCATTATAAGTAAACCCTGTGTTTGTATGAGAATAAAGTTCTTTAAACCTATTTCATTGGAGGGCAAGGCCCATAATCTCCACGCTGGGTATGCGGGTTGGGGATCGCAGTTAGGTAGTAAAATAATTATTGCTGATGAATATTCGACGGATGATGTCCGAACGATGGATATCCCTTAGTCGCCTCTTACGACACCCACGGGAAGAGATGAGATGGTGCGAATTCTAAGCCAGCACCACACAGCTGGTCCCTTCGACGCTAACTCTTGGTTAATTTCATCACGGTACAAAATTTTCTATTGGTCCTTGACGCAAAATTTATTTTGTTTCGAACGAACCAGCAAATAAAAAGTCATGGGCGTGGGTTAAAACGTTTCCACTTTTTTGTGTCGATATGGCTACCTACGCACTGATGCACTGATGCACTGATGCAGTTGACGGATTATTTTCATCATTTTGTCATACAAAAGGAAGGGTAACTACAAGGCTGTTTGATGTTAACCATCCAAAACTAAGGATCAAATCAATTTATACCGTCATAAAAAACTATGTTTGTATACAACAAAATTTACATTTTTTTTTTATATTTAACCTAGCAAAATACGATTCTATAAAGGTATTTCCTGTTAACTACAGTAATGTTGATATTAGCAATTTTAAGATCTAAGTAGATCAGTTCAGAATTTGCTTTAGGTACTAATTGCCTTTGACATAATCCTAGATACGTAACTTTGACAGACAGCTGACATCGCGTACCGTTAAAGACCGTTAGGGTTTTCCCCTGTGTATCTTTTAGAAAAAGAAATTGAATATGAAGAAGCAAAGTGTCCATATTCGAGTCATAATACATAATAAAATTAAATACAAATAAAAAATAAAAATGGTTTGTGGGTTGAACTTCGCCAATTTTCGCCGATGTTTATGACTTTTAGCCTTTGTATAGAATTATATCGAAGTGGTTCCCGTGCACAGTACCTATTACAAGGACAATGTGTCCCATAAAACTTACCAAATTAATTGTGTATATTCAATTTGAATACCTACGGTTAAGTAGGATTTTGTAAAAGGCATTAAGTGGCTTATTGTTACTTAACTATTAGCCGGTCTCATCATCATTATTCTAGCCTGGTCACCCAGCGCTGGGTACCTAAAGGCCTGCTTGCGCTTTTACAGCCATTTCTATCCTGATGCGCTTCCCGCATTCACGTTAGAAGACATCTAATATAAATAGACTCATCCTTCTCAAACCAAATAGCCGATAGATAATTGCATGGTCGGCCATTTTCCAATAGCATATGATTTCAAAATGGCTAAAAAAATATAAACGTATTCTCTGTTGATATAGAAACATATCTACATATTTATTTTAGAAATTTGAGATGTTTTTATCGTAAAATTTTAGCATTGAAAAATTGATATTTTAAATCTCAATCGCAAAATTTCAAAACGCTACGCCATTGACTAGAGCGGACGTGACATCGCTGTTCACATTTCTACCTAAAGAATGACCTAAAGAATCAATTAAAACAATAATAAAAATCGATGCATATACCAAATTGTCTACCTACCGCCATTGATTAATTAAAAAGGGAAGATGAGGTACTAGTTTCTCGAAAATGGCAACCTCATATTATGTAAAATTGTGTGCTCCCACCTCAGTCACCGTCGGTCCGGCGGCGCGGGCGGTCGTGATTCGCGTGAAATATTGTTGTCTCGGTCTCATTTCGGTCTTAGATACGTCTTTCCGTCTTTGTTCTTCTTTGTATTGCACAGGACTGGAAATATAACTGTGAGCGTATGTGTTTGCGTATATTTGTAACACATGCCAATTTTTGAGTAAGCGCTGGGAGAACATAACCTATCTTCCCTTTTTAATTAAGCAATGTGTATAGGTATTTATTTTTATATTCTTTGGTGATATTTTTATATTTTTTATTGTGAAAATGTTTAATCATTGAAAAATAGATATTTTAAATCTCAACCGCAAAATTTCTAAACGAAACGTTATTGGCTGCCAATCCGTTACGTCGCACTTGTAGGTACTTTTTTTGTATGGTCATGAGGCTTTGACTTTGAGGTGGTGATTCGATGAAACGTGACGTCTTACACGGCAGCGTTTTTATTACCCGAATCAGTGCACTTTTACTTTTAGGTTTTTACCTCAATAATTTAAAATTTTGTGGATGTTTATTTCGGTTATGTATTAATCTAAACAATCGATTAAACAAATAAAAATCCATGCATATCATTGATTTATTAAAAACGAAATGAGGTACTGGTTGCTCGAAAGTGGCAACCTCATATTGTGTAAAATTGTGTGCTCCCTCAATTCGATCTTAGATATATCTAAGACCGAAGTGAGAAGAGACAACATTATTTCACGCGAATCACGACCGCCCGCGCCGTGAAATATTGTTGTCTCGGTCTCACTTCGGTCTTAGATATAACTAAGACCGAAGTGAGACCGACCCAGCGCTGGGGTCAGGGGTGCTAAGAATCCCCGGGTGAGACCCCACCGTCAAACGACTCTGGCAACGTACAACGGACGAACTTTGAGGCTTGACCATCATCTAGCGCAGTTGGAAGTGGAGTTAGAGAACATTAAATGGCATGTTCTGGGGTTATGTGAAGTCCGTAGAGAGGGGGAGGACACCGTAACCCTAGACTCGGGCCATCTTCTCTACTTTCACGAGGGTGATAAAACATCCCAGGGTGGCGTAGGTTTCCTCGTCAATAAGGCTCTCGTTAACAACGTTCAAGAAGTCTCCAGTGTGTCGAACAGGGTAGCGTACCTGATCCTTCGGCTATCCAAGCGGTATAGCATGAAGGTAATTCAGGTCTACGCAACGACCTCGGCACACTCGGATGATGTAGTGGAGGGTATGTATGAAGACATATCCAAAGCCTTACACAACACCACCAAGGCTGACTTCAACGTTGTTATGGGGGACTTCAACGGCAAGGTGGGAATCCGGACTGGCAACGAATCTCGAGTAGGACCGCATGGTCATGGAGTTAGGAATCACAGGGGTCAAATGCTTGTCAACTTCCTTGAGAAAGAGGGGCTATTCTTAATGAACTCTTTCTTTAAGAAACAGCCCCAAAGGAAGTGGACATGGCGAAGCCCCGACACTGTGACTAAAAAAGAGATCGACTTCATCTTGACGAATAGCAAGCACATATTCAGAGATGTCTCAGTGATCAACAGGTTCAATACCGGATCTGATCACCGACTGTTCCGAGGCTCTCTGAATATCAACTTAAAGCTTGAAAGAAACCGTCTGATGAAGTCCACGCTCCGACCTAACCCAATCCAAATCATGGCGGGCATCGAGAAGTTCCAGCAGCTTCTAGGGAATAGATTCGCTGCCTTGGATTCCACTGATGACGCTGACGAGACCCTACACAATCTGGTCGAAACGTTGAGGAACGAGGGCATCAGGTTCTGCCAAAAGCAGCGTACTGGCAAGAAATCCAAACTCTCGGATGAGACTCTCGGGCTGATGGCAAAAAGACGGGAAACCACCCAAGCGACTTCTTCAGACAGGTCAGACCTGAACAAGCGAATTGCGAAGATGGTACGGCGCGACCTTCGGAGCTCCAACACACGCCTCATTGAGGCGTGTGTTGGGAGGCGTGTGTTGGAGGCAATAGAGCGAAACCGAGGGTCCAAAGTATTCATTCAGAAGCTTGGCAGGAGCCACCTGACGAAGCTTAAAACGCACGATGGGAGGAGCGTTTTGTCGAAGCTGGAGATATCCGCCGAGATAGAGGATTTCTATGGCCGATTATACGCTGCACATGCCCCTCGTCCCCAACGAGTCGACCACGATTCAAGAGCCACCCTGACACGCCACTATACCGACGAACTGCCAGACATCAGTCAAGACGAGATCGTGCTAGCTCTGAGGCAGCTTAGAAATGAAAAAGCCCCCGGTGAGGACGGCATAACATCAGAGCTTTTGAAATCCGGAGGAACTCCTGTTATACAGGAACTACAGAACCTCTTTAACGCCGTCCTTCACAGTGGGAGAACTCTAAAGGCGTGGAGCGGGAGTTTGGTGGTGCTCTTTTTTAAGAAGGGAGATAAAACCTTCCTCAAAAACTACAGACCCATCTCACTCCTGAGCCACGTCTATATGCTGTTTTCACGAGTGATCACGAACCATCTCGCCAGGAGACTCGACGAGTTCCAGCCACCCGAACAGGCCGGGTTTCGCGGAGGATATGGCACCATAGACCACATACACACAGTGAGGCAGATTAAACAGAAGTCCGAAGAGTATAATCAGCCCCAGTGTCTGGCCTTTGTGGACTATGAGAAGGCCTTTGACTCTGTCGAAACCTGGGCTGTTCTGGAATCCTTACAGCGATGCCAAGTAGACTATCGTTATATCGAGGTGCTGAGATGTATCTACGACGCCGCGACCATGAGTGTCCAAGTACAGGACCAGCAGTCCAAACCTTTCCAACTGCGCAGAGGAGTGAGACAGGAGGATGTTATATCCCCGAAACTGTTCACGAGCGTGTTGGAAGATATGTTTAAGACGCTGGACTGGAAAGGTAAGGGGCACCTCCGATTCGCTGATGACATAGTCGTAATGGCGGAGTCGCTGGAGGAGCTCAACCAGATGCTGGACGGCCTAGCTTTTGCCTCGCGATGCATCGGTCTCGGCATGAATTTGGATAAAACCAAAATCATGATCAATGGCCTCATTGATCCGGGGCCGGTCGTCGTACATGGACACCCTCTCGAAATTGTTTCCGAGTACACCTTGGGCAAATCCTGCAGCTAGGGAAAAACAATTTTGAAAAGGAGGCCAAGAGGAGGATCCAGCTAGGCTGGGCAGCGTTTGGAAAGCTACGTCGAGTCTTCTCGTCATCCATACCGCAATGCTTGAAAACGAAAGTTTTCAATCAGTGCGTCCTACCCGTCATGACCTACGGAGCTGAGACATGGACACTCACCATAGGGCTGGTCCACCAGTTTAAAGTCGCTCAGCGAGCTATGGAAAGAGCTATGCTCGGAGTCTCTCCGAAGGATATAATTCGTAACGTATACATCCGACAGAGAACCAAAGTTATCGATATAGCTCAAAGAATTAGCAAGCTGAAGTGGCAGTGGGCCGGCCATATTTCGCGAAGAACCGATAACCGCGCTGGGGTAAACGAGTTCTTGAGTGGAGACCGCGACTCGGCAAACGTAGTGTAGGACGCCCTCCGGCCAGGTAGAATATTCTCGAACTAAAGGACTCAAAGCTTTTGGTGCCCTTCGTCCTATATTTAATAGACATAGTAATTTGAGCCCTAAAACTAAACTTAAAATTTACACCACGCTGATTCGCCCTTGCCTTTCTTATGCTTCACCGGTTTGGAGTAGCACTTGTGACACAAATTATAAAAAACTGCAAGTTTTGCAAAACAGAGCGCTTAAAATAGCCTTCAACACTGCATTTCGCACAAATATTCACAAATTACACCTAAAGTTAAAATTTCCAAACTTGAAAAATTTTATAATACATTTGGCAAAAACTTTTTATTTACTACGCACTGGTAATCACAAAAATAAACTTGTCTCTTCAATCGGAACAACACGCTCATCCAATCTTCCGTACATCGATACTTACAACCGATATCGTTTACCACATCACTATTTGTTGGACGAACACAATGGCGACTTCTAGTAACTCTAGTTAACCCGTTCGGTGTCGCGTGCTAACAAACTGTTTCTCCATGTATTTAATCTTACCTCTTAAAAAAAAAACGAATTTAATATCTAATATCTATATATATATATATATATATTTTACGTATACGTACCCACTTCTAAACAAGTAATAATTTAACTTATTTTATACTCTCTTATACAATTTCCTCTGAGTATGATTATCATTTAAAATAAAACTTTTTAATTTTTTAATTAATTTTAATAAATATTATGTCATTCGGTTGAAAAATAATGAAACTAACTATGATACGTATAAAAGTCACATAAAAACAACTCACTCTAAATAATAAATAATAAATGAATGAATAATGTTGGTTAATTTGCATTGTCTAGCCCTAGCGAACAGAGAATACACACTGTAAATATATTATGTAGGTAGGGATATGTATTAACATATATTTTAACGTTTGTATCGACACCAACTCAATCAATTTCATATATTAGATTTAAGCAATATTAATTCCCTACAAATTTTACAAGTTGCAAACATAACCTATACCTTAATTTTCTATTCGGTAAATTACCATTGGTATTTAACATCTCGCAATAAGTAACTTTATGGTATGACGAGCAACTGGTTAACTTACAGTTACTACCTACGCGCTTCCTATTGTTCTCCGGACGGGCCTCGCCTCGCCCGCTTCGCGCTTGTTCCGCGGGTAGCGTGAAACGTTTGCCGTCCGCAATTACCTATAAGTACCCTAATTTTTCGTATGTTTGAATTGAAGGAATTAATTAAGTAAGTATGTCCAAACATTTCACGTTTATTTATTTTTTAAGATTAACCTTCATTGTTTTTAAGGTTAGAAGGCTTGAAAACATTAACTTTAAAAATGCGCGCTGTACAAAGTGCTCATGATATGATGTTTATATTTCATGCACAAATTAGTTGTATAATTTAATTAGTTTATGATTTATTAAGTGTTTGTTATTATAAATAGTAATTTTGTCAAAAAACTTTTAAAGGCGTCCTTAGCCTGTTGAGTTACTTTAAAAATAAATAGTCTTGTACTTAGTTAGGTTCTAAACAGTGTTTAGTTAATCTACGATGTAAAACTTTTATGTTAAATAAAGAACTTTAAAAAAAAAAAAAAAAAAAAAAAAAAAAGTGTAGGACGCCCTCCGGCCAGGTGGGATGACGATCTGCGAAAGACTGCAGGCAGATGCTGGATGCGTCAAGCTGAAGACAGGGCGCTAAGGCGCTCATTAGGGGAGGCCTATGTCCAGCAGTGGACTAATATAGGCTGATGATGATGATGATGAAGTGAGACCGAGACAACAATATTTCACGCGAATCACGACCGCCCGCGCCGCCGGACCGACGGTGACTGAGGTGGGAGCACACAATTTTACACAATATGAGGTTGCCACTTTCGAGATACCAGTACCTCATCTTCGTTTTTAATAAATCAAACAAATATAAATCCATGCATATCGTTTTTATGATGCATATAGTTAATTTTTTTCTACTTCGTCATCGCAAAGTTTAAAAGAGTGAAGTCAAGTTCACCCTTAAAAAAAGATCAAGATCAGGAAAAAATAAGATAGACCCAGTCAAGCGTGGAAAGAGTTTGCTTTCAGGAAAAGATGTTAGCAAGAAAACCAAGAAAAAACCAAACGAAAACCAAAGTTATTTCACAGGCCAATTGAAGAAGGGACAATTTTCCCTTTGTGCCTAAATCTCACTACGAGGATAGGATAGTACAATGTGGAAAAAGCGGGATATGGACCATGAGGCTTATGCAAACATCTCAGAGTTGTCGAACAAATATGTCTGTGATTTTTATCTCGTTCGAACAAAATTTTTACGCTGGCCGTTACTGGGGGACACATTTTAAAATGTCAGTTATGTATAACCTTGATATTTAATTACTAAAATTGATAATCACTCAAAATATCGCTAATTTATTACTTCTATTTACAGCTTATGAGTTTCTCTACTTATATCATCAACTATTAAACTTGTACCCTCAAAACATAAAATATAGCCTATATGACTCCCTGAAAAGTAAGCTTTCTATTGGTGAAAGATTTTTTTAAATCGGTCCAGTAGTTTCGGAGCCTATTCAATACAAACAAACAATCAAATCTTTGGAAAGTAAATTAATAAGTAATAAATAGCTAAGTAATAATAAAATAAAATAAAAATCAGCTTGAGTTACCTGCCCCGCGCGACCTTGAGTGACTAGGTTGAGATTGATGTGGATCCGGTTGAGCCACCTGTTGATTGTTTACGCTTCCGACTGGTATTGATATGAATCAGTTAAGCTACCTGTAGATTGTTTACGCTTCCACCTGGTGTTGGGGTCAGTTTTTTTATACTAGTTTTAATAATATTATGGTAACAAAAAAACTGATCCATATCAATACCAGTCGCAAGTTTAAACAATCAACTTCAGACTTACTTTCCGAGTATGAGCGATGAAAAATAAATAAAATACTGGCAGTTCTAGTCGCCTTGCGAAAGCTACGCTTAAAACGTTTTGTTTTTCCTTGGATGTCAATATATTTGTGGTGATCTTCACTTTCAGTCATACTTATAAGGAATTCTTCTTTATTTTCAGTAGATACGGGCGAAGCAGAAGGCGTTTGTGACAGCACCGAGGGTGCCAGATACCCCGGCGTTGCTCCGGGAGGACTGGCGACCGACGACGATCCATTACCACTAAACAATGATGAAGGCGAGGCGTCCACCACCACAAATAAAGAAATGGAAATAAGGGTGCAGCTTTGGGACGAGTGTGCTGTGCGCATAACGCCAGCCATTGACGCGTTAGTGGAACGTGCTAAGAATATACCGGGGTTCCGAGATTTGCCCCAGAAAGATCAGCTGATCCTCATTAAAGTAAGTATCACTAATGGCCGGATCTAACAAGGCGAGCTCTGCGCGAGGTAAGTGGACGTGGCAACGCCAAACTACCTCTATATCATTTTGTAACTGCCTCGCGAGGCTGATGTCTAAAGCGTGGCTGCGTGGCCGCCCACAATGTGACAAAACACTGTTGGCTGTCTCCAAGATACATAAGCCCGTCGCATCATTTTAAAGATCTTAGTATACATAGGGATAGATAGACAAACAGCGAGAAGCGACTTTGATTTATACTATGTAGTGATGTAAAATCAACACGTCGCCGCTGCGCCGTGCCGGGCTGCCTCACAGAATGTTTACCAAGTCGCGATCTCCACTCAAGAACACGTTTACCCCAGCGGATAACCGCTGATAACATTTCTTCGCGAAATATGGCCGGGCCCACTGCCACATCAGCTTGCTGGCCGGATCTAACAAGGCGAGGTCTGCGCGAGGTAAGCGGACGTGGCAACGCCGAGCTCAAAGAATTAGCTGGCTGTTGCTAATTCTTTGAGCTATGTCGATAACTTTGGTTCTCCGTCGGATATACTTATACATTTTAAGTTCGGGATACTTGGCCACGCGTAATATATTTTTTTGTTCACAGATGGGTTTCTACGAGAATCTTTTGACACGCTCGCAACTTTGTGCTCCGAACGAGATGGTGATGCAGCACGGAGAGGTACTCGTACAAGAGGCCCTGGAGATTATTTATGGTGTAAGTTTACTTTATAATCCTATCTAAGCCCCGTATCATGAGAACTTCCCCAAGCATTACTTATTCAGTCATTACGTGTACCTATCGAACGGGGTTTGAACGCATCGTTACTTAAGGGCTTTACTCAAAAGTGTACATAAGCATCACTCAAGCGTAGATCGATGACTTAGCATGCTTTCATAATACGGGCCAAGTTTCTTTCAGCTAGCACTATGAACTTTTATATACCTACCTAGGCGTTTTCTTTAAAACCGAAATAGTCACGAAAAACTGTTTTTTGTCATTTTACCTTGAATAATTTGCCAGATTTTATGAGACTTTTGAGACAGCTTTAAGAACGCCAAAATGGAGCTCAGGTGATTGAGAAAACTTATAAGCGAAAATTAGGCTTTATATCTCTCAATTCCGATGTGGATCGCTCAAATGATGTGAGGTCGTGTGGCTGTCTCATTCCGGTTTAAATCTGTCCTTCCAGCTTTGATGGCGGATCCCTGACCTCGTGCGGCAATGGGGTGACCATTAGTACACGTACCAAACTTGATGTCAAATATATTATATTTAAATTAAACCCAATTATTTGAAGTTCGAAAAATATTAACAGACTTTCCGTTGAACAGAGTGACTTCGCTGGTGACATCATGAGGTTTATGTCCACTATTTCGCTGCTGAACCTCACCGAGGATGAGGTCAGTGCATTGGCGGACTCTTTGCTGATGTGCCCGCTGCGCCCTGGCCTGACCGAGGTCGCGGCCGTGACGGCAATGAACAGCGCGGCCAATGTGGCCTTACGCGTCGCCCTCAATGAGAACGAACCCGTTGCTGAGGTTGCCGAGACTCGCCTCGCTACCATCTACAACTATGCAGGTATACTACTCTTACTTTCTTTTTATTTTGTTCGACGACCGAAGTGACATGGCGGAACGTCTGCCTGCGACCAGAAGGTTGCAGGTTCGTTTGGAGCAAATCTTTGTTCCGCGTGTTCTATGGTTATTAACTGTGTATAATAACAAGTAAAAATATGTATAATTATCATTGATTTATTAAAAAGGGAAGATAGGTTACGTTCTCCCAGCGCTTACTCAAAAATTGGCATGTGTTACAACTACACGCAAATACATACCTACGCTCACAGTTATATTTCCAGTCCTGTGCAATACAAAGAAGAACAAAGACGGAAAGACGTATCTAAGACCGAAGTGAGACCGAGACAACAATATTTCAAATCGAATTCGAATCACGACCGCCCGTGTCAGACGGTGACTGAGGTGGGAGCACACAATTTTAGGTTGCCACTTTCGAAAAACCAGTACCTCATCTTCCCTTTTTAATAAATCAATGATAATTATATAAATATTAGGTCCTTACATATGAAATTGGCGTTTTTCGTACTGGCCACTTTAATCACAAATTTCTCCTCTTTGGTAAGGAATTCCAAATTCAAATTTGTACAGCTATAGACTCATGTATTTGTGCTTCGATGATCGTCATTCATTTGTTTTTTTCTTCTGTTTTTTTCTGTTTGCGTCACTCATTTTACAAAATGGAAAACTTAAAATATCGCATTATTTACGAGTACGAGTTCCGCCGTGGCACTAGTGCTGCGGAAACAACTCGAAGGGTGAATGATGTGTATGGCGGTCGTGTTGCAAAAGAAAACACAGTTCGTTTTTGGTTCCAACGTTTTCGTTCTGGAAATTTCGACTTGCAGAACAAGCCCCGTGGACGGCCTGAGACTCAAGTTGATAATGAAGAGTTGAAGGCTATTGTGGAAGCGGATCCATCGCAAACCACGTCCGAGTTAGCTGCAGGCTGCGATGTTAGTGATAAAACTGTTTTAATTCACTTGAAGCAAATTGGGAAGATTAAAAAGCTTGAAAGGTGGGTACCTCACGAATTGACTGAAGCAAACCGGCAAACGCGCGTCGACTGCTGCGTTACATTACTAAACCGGCACAATAATGAAGGTATTTTAAACCGAATCATTACCTGTGATGAAAAATGGGTTCTTTACGATAATCGGAAGCGCTCAGCGCAATGGTTGGATCCTGGCCAGCCAGCCAAATCCTGCCCCAAGCGAAAATTAACCCCAAAAAAGTTACTTGTAAGCGTTTGGTGGACTAGTGCCGGTATTGTTCATTACAGTTTTCTCAAATCTGGCCAGACTATTACGGCTGATGTCTATTGTCAGCAATTGCAAACCATGATGGAAAAGCTAGCGGCTAAACAACCTAGGCTGGTCAATCGCTCCACGCCACTGCTGCTTCACGACAACGCTAGACCACACACTGCGCAACAGACCGCTACTAAATTAGAAGAGCTTCAATTGGAAAGTCTAACTAAGACATCCTCCGTACTCCCCGGACCTTGCTCCAACAGATTACCATTTTTTTCGAAATTTGGATAACTTCTTGCAAGGGAAAAAATTCAACTCCGATGGGGCAGTCCAAATCGCCTTCAAAGATTTTATTGATTCCCGTCCGACTGGTTTTTTTAGTAAAGGGATCAATGAACTACCTATAAGATGGCAAAAGTGCATAGAAAATAATGGTTCATACTTTGATTAATTAAATATATTATATTAAAAAATATTCGACTTTTTGTTCCTCCCATACAAAACGCCAATTTCATATGTAAGGACATAATATTTGGATCTTTGAAAAGAGGGAGAAGATGGCTGATGGGGTTAGAGGGAGAGCGCATGTCTACCTTGCATATTTAATTCTTTTTTTTACATACCACTAGGCCGCGCTCGCACAAAGATAGATAGGACTTAACAATGATTGATGTTTTGTTAAACATATTCTTCGTCAAATACTAAAGCCATTATTGAAACATCGAAAATATTCTATGCTAGCAGGGCTTAGGTTTCTCATTTTAGTGAGAAAAGAAAAACCAAGAAAATGATGGTAGAATCTTTGATATGTACTTAAATATGTATGTTTTATTTGTTATACAGCCGAAGCGATCGAGTTGGGGAACGACCACCAGGAGGAACTAAACTGGTGCCGAGACAATTGGTTTCGTCTAAGTTTTCCCCCGCTTTTTGCGGAGACGTTCGACATACCGACCGGCGCTCAAGAAGCGGCCCAGACCCCACCTACGCTCGCTGACACCAACCCGGTCAAAATCTAAATCCTCTAAAGGATTTAGATTTTGATCAAAATGTAATTCATTCCTTTTTTTAGATTGTAAACTTTGCATATAATATTATGTAGATTGACCTACTTGTAAACTGTATCTTCACCGACGATCGAGATCTTTAGTAGATACCATTATGCAGATAACAATGTTATATTTTGATCCTGTCGTCGATAGCTAGTAGCCAAAGCACTCTGAAGTTTAAAATTCATTTATTTACAAAAAAAAATAGGACGAGTGTTAACACTAACAGCTACAAGTATAATATGTTTAAAAAAAATGTTAATTAGAAGTAGGTAATCAGTGTTTCATTATTAAACCTTGCCTTACCTTCCTTTTTAATTTACCTGCTAACTTAGCACACTGCTAAATTGGCTCTGCTATAGACATAAGTCAGACTGAGAAATAACACTACTTAGCAGCTGTTTTATGTTAGCAGACCATTATGGTAGGGCAGGGCAACAAGCTGAGTCAGCACCTGTTAACCTACACACACGCGCTCGTTTGCCTGCTGAGGGGGCTACTTAGTACCAACCCAATACTTAGGTAGGTACCTAAATACTTGTTTTTAGCATCCTAATGATTGTTCACTGTGTTTGTTCATGTTACTAAGTAGTCTTTCATTTTATTTTATTTGTAGTGTTAAATAATTCATTTTCTTTCTTCTTTCTCTCTTTAAGGCGCTCATTATGAGAAGCCTATGTCCAACAGTGGACTAATTGAGGCTGATGATGTGCAAATCAACAGAGTAACGGAAGATCCGTAGCCGAGTCAATCTATACTCGAATGTTTCCTACTTATAATAGAATTTTCTTAACCTAAAAGAAAATAAACTTCAATTTCATATTGCTTTAATTATTTATATTGCTCATTCATAATCACATGGAAGAAACAAAGTCCTACACAAAATACTTTAGAAACGTATTCATAAAAATTAAATAATAATGTTTTATTATTATTTTGAATAACAATAACAAAGATAATAGCTAGGCTTTAGTTTAAGCGGCAAATGTACATTTGTTATTTACTAATATAACTTTTGAAGTGACATTGATTATTCAAAAAACTTGGGGTAGTCACGAATGTCCTTCTCTTCATATTTTTATATTCTTCTACATTACAAGTTTGAGAAGGTTTTTAAGATTTTTTTATAGAGGAATATTTTTTTTTTTCCAAGTTTGCTACCCACAAGTCTTATAATTAGATAGAAGACATACAAAAAAAAATATTATAAAATAATACGTCCTAAAGCGTCAGGTTTCCGAGACATTCACAGATGAAAATAAAACATAGACATAACCATATTATTTATTTGTCGAAATAACTAAATTTGTTCTTCATACATTTAACAAACCTGACGTTGTGATAAAGAACATTCTTTATTTGTTTTTGTGCCTTCTATCCAAATACGTCAATGTTATTGTAATTTCTGCGGAGGTTTGCCTTTTTATATTATATGTGCCTGCTTGTAGAATCTTCTATCCAAATGTACAACTTTCAATGTAAGCTGTGATATTGAAACAAAAACAAAATGGTGGCCGCTGTTAGGGCAGATATCTATAAACCCCTTTCACGCTGTTCACACATACCGCGAGAAACTTACGTACCTAATCATAGGTACTTAGCGGACCAATGAACAGTACAGCCTATTCAACGCGATACACCTTTAAGGTAAACAGTAACTTATATGCTCGTTAGCAACAGAGGAAAAATAAAAAAAAAAACATCTAATAAACCAACGACTATATCTAACTAAAAACATCAAAATAAGACCGGACCGTAAAGTCCTGCATTCAGCCGGGAAATGCTCGTCGATAACGCAGAGAATGGAAGTTCATCTACAATTAATGATTATGATTTCTATATTGCACTATCGAATAACAAAACCCAACTGAAACATACAGCCATCAAAAATATAATTTGACTAATATTGTTTTAGTATTTATAACTAATTTCACCATAACGTAATAATACAATAACTAAAACGCTAAGAGCAAAATTATACAACACAGAAAATCGTAACGGCACTACCTAAGCGGTACAGAAGCTTACTAATGTAGAGATATCCATTTGTACATGTCGTTACGTATTAACAAGAAGTGTGTATCTTAAAGTGGTGCAAAAGTTTATGAACGTTTGTATTAGTGGGAATCAACGATAATGTCATATTACGTATCTGGTTTGAGTTACCGAGTAAAGCCTTGGTCACTTGATCAGTACGCAGTACGCTGCGTTATGCGCTATGCGGTCGCATAAGCTTATGGAAAACGTCTAGTGGTTTTTTGTTGCGTCAAGGTCCTCGTCAGCGGTAAGGAGAAGTACGCAGCACGCAGGGCACTGCGTCCTGATCTACATCAATGCGTGTGACCGCCACCAAAATGATTGGACAGTTTCTTAGCTAGACCAACCAATTCATACATACATTACATTACATTACATAGAAAGCCTTTTTATAACATTCAACGATTTACGAAATTATATACCTAATGAACGTAATGGAATTTACACATTAAAAGTAAGAAAACCCGTCGGGGTGGTGCGACCATCAGTGTGAGGGATGGATATTGTAAGCACAACGACAGTGTTTTGTCGACTAGTCGCCGGTCCTTTCGCTTTGCTATGTAGACTCCAAAAAGTTTGGAGTCTTCACTGCAATGCATACATACAAATAATCACGAACATATTTTCTCACGTTTTCTATTATATCGATAGATATTGCCATAACGTGTTTGTGAGTTACATTTCAGTCCAGGCATGTAAACGAACTTGTACTTAACTACCGGCAAGACTCGCAGACGACGCCGACGCGAGCAAAGCAGCTTTTACATACATCTTCTATTTACGACTATTCTAGTTTCTATTGACGTTTTTTAGTCACGGATACATTGTGACGATAAAGGTCAAGGTGGCAAGAATACAAAATGAGTGCGACCACGAAATTGTTCACCGCGTAGGTTTGAATGTGAACAGACCTGTAGGCAGTTTTTAGTAAAAACAACGTCTTTCGACCGTGGTCGTGCTGTTTGTTCATAAACAAACAAACCTTACTTTCAACTCATCATATAATCAGTTCACAAACTGCAGCTCGCGTCGTTTCGTCCGAGGAACTGAAGCCATAATAACACTAAAAACATACAGTTCTGTGATCTTACTCTAATATTTAAATTTTATTATTTTCGTTGCGTCGCGTCGGTGAATGGTGACGTTAATTGCATTATTGGAAATAATTTCTTTGTCCTAATAATACTATTTTATTATAATAATATTCATGTTCAAAAAGGTAGAGAAAATAGATTTTAAGCTAAATCGCGCGTCAAGTTAATATGCCGCTCCAATATCATTCGAGACTCACACGAGGTCAGCTTTCATTAAACTTGGTCACTTCCTGTGAGCATATTCTTGTGTACATATTTTACAATTTTGAAGCGCATAAATATAATAGATTCTGTTATAATAAAATAAATAAATCTGAAATCAGTTTGTATAAAGTGCACATACGAAGTAGATTGTATTGGATTCTAATTTACGAGATATATGGTACAGAAATTTATTTAAGAATAAATTCGTAGACAAATAATAAGAATGCTTACATCGCTTATATATTTTCAAACGTAGCTTATATCGTTTACAGAATGCGATGGAAACCTATGCATATAATGATTCGATTTTTATATTTCCATAATGTCTATTACCTTTTATCATATTACATAATACTCATCATTCCTTATGAACTCTTGCTCTGTTTTTAAAGTATTAAGTGAGAAATATATATACATATAATCATCGAATTATAATTACTAGGAATAAACCGCTTCGTACATGTACTATACAAACCACGAGAGAGTAACAGATGCGAGCACGAACCCCGTTTCAGTCATTATAAATAAATACTTTTTTAAAATCCTGGATGTTAACCGAATATACGTTGATGACGTTATTTTGGACGGAATACATTTGTATTTTGATTTGGATAAATCTGGCTTGTCATTTTATGTATTACTCAATAAATTTTGTTTTTTGTTCTATGAAACTGTATTATATTCTGCATTTTGGATTAAATGGTTAAATAATTTATAATATAACGTCAATTTGTGTTTGTACCTTTTTAAGATATGACTATGCTATCGGTGCGCCGCGGTTTCGACCGCGTCTTATAAAAAAAATATAACTGATCGGAGATATAATGATGCTTTAGTGAGGACAAGATTCTTGTATTCTCGTGGAATGGGATATATTGGTTTCCACCGCACCCTCTACATAAGCAACTATGTATAAAATCGTAATTGCTTTCCGAAATTAAATTTAGTACAACTATATTTTTGTTGGGTAACATGCTTTTGAAGCCTAAGGACTCTTTTTTGTCGTTGTTGTTCCATCATTATTGCATAATTCTTGTTTTCTTTTCGATTTTTGTCTAAATTTACACTGATACCAACAGCGGTTTCGGTTCTGGAGTTTCTGATTTTTCATTTACGCATCACTGACCATTACGCTATGGTTTTTCTTTCAACTTTCATTAAAATCATACAATATCATTTGGCAAAGAGCTTGTAGCCTAATGTAATGCTAGATAGCTTATTTTCCTCGTGGGTTTTCAACATCATCTATTTTAATTTCATTCGGGTAACAACATTACAAAATCCACAAGAAAACTAAACTTAATACGCCTGATATAAATTGTTACATATATTTATATTACATATAAGTTGTTATAGTCGAGTACTTAACACTTTTTAATTGTGTGCTATTAAAAATAGGTATGTACCATAGACCGATCAAGGGCAAGCAAACCACGAAAATACTTTTTAATATGCAAATTGCTGAAGAAGAGCCAGGTGAACGACATAGTGCCTTCTATCGATAATACAGCTAAAATATAAAACCTATTCCTATGGACATCTTATTTATATTATATCAGAAAAAAAAAATATAAGTATATATGTATATTTCTACTCGAGTTTCTAATTTAAAACGTGAATTTAAATGATCTTACAACCACAGCTCAAGCGCTACTCAAGCTAGAGCACGATTTTGATTTCTTGATTCATGTCTGTTTGCCATAAATGTGCCTGTGTCCGTTTTGTTAAGTTAAGTTAACGCCAAGTTAATTCTAGAAAAACTGCTCAAACCTAACTTGCGTCCAAAAACTATACAGAGTTAATGATAATTCATTGAAACTGTGAGAACTGTAGATTCGACCCATCATCTCACTCGTTTATAGAAGTCACACGATGATCCCTATTATTATTGAAATTAAGTTATAGTTAAGTACAAAGTTTATTATTTATTTATTTATTTATTAAAGACCAACAGTACAATATATATAAGGTTTACAAATCGTGTATTACATTTTAACAGCCCTTACAGGTCTTTCAAAATATAGTAGTTACGTGATTATGTTCCTAATAATTAATACATTACTCAAAGAAATTTAAAAAGCTTAGTGCAACTAAAATCCTCTACATGTGAACATTTGACTTTTAACGTTTTTTTAGTTATTTACAACGAGATATAACTAAGAGTTCAAATGTTATTAGTTAGTAGTAGGTCGAGGTAGAGTTTTCTCGTGGAGAGACTTTGTTACATTTTATCGCAGGTTTTTTTTTCGGGAATTGTTACTAAATATTTTCATTCTTATATTTACAATAGATTTCCGCAAAGGAACGCCTGAATTTATTATCTTCCCTTTTTAGTAAGCGATATAAGTACCCCTGTTGAATCCCGCTCTTCCAAGAAAATAAACTTAAAAACGTCTGTACCCTGAATGATCAGCGGATGTTCGGGATAATGGGCTGAACCTGCAGTTTACGTAGTCTCAATGAATGACCAACAACCCTGTAACATAACTCGTGTACTCAAAGAAGGGGATAGAGAATCTCATCAAATGCTGTCCCACTCGGATCGAAACGAACTGAGCAGAACAACGTGAGAGACGGAACGTCATTCTCAATACCATTCAATAAGGACGCGGGTTGTACCACCGCGCTCTCACGTCCGAGGTCACAGTGAGATACGCCCGTTCCGTCCGATGTTACATTTATACAAATTTACAGAATAAATTAAAAAGCTAGACGGCATCCGATCCGATTGGGAAGAAGCGCGACGCGCCACAACGCCGGCAAGTGGCGACTCAAAACTGACTTTTTGGGAATCATAACCATTTTTAGCCACAACTATACTCAGGCCGTCCTAAAAGTGGACGTCAACAAGTCACTACACAAAAATAGAAAACTATCTTGTAGAAGTCGAATTAGAAATAAGAAAGTGCTTACGATAAGTAGTGCAAATTTTATCTAATATACAACACCACGAAAGAGTTTTTATGGTATCATAGTTTGAGTTGGGCAGGAGTATAGAAAGAAGCCCAACCTCAGACTATAACAAGCAGAAATTATGCCACTGACCTACTTATTATATACATAGAGAATGGTGATAATACATCACCGGCCATAAGACTTGTAATAACTAGGACGTAGATCACGATTTAAATACAGAAGGCAGACAACATTTTTGCTCAAGCTACCCATCATTTTATGCACACAGACACAGTAGTGAAATTTTGGCATATATCAGATGCGCGTGGTATATTTAGCACTGCCGCGGTCGGGCAGGGAATTGTAAGCATGACTTTCGAATTCGTTTCGATAAATAAAAACTTAATCGTTCAAATTTGACTCAAACATTAAGATGGAGTTGAAATTCATGATAGACATGGTTTCGAAATGGTAAAAATATCATGATACTTATTTTTGCTTCTAGTATATTTATTTTTGGAAGACAATAACTAAAATAATAAAGCGTCATAAAATAATCGTGTATTAATATCAAGATACGAAAGTTATTTTGATCAAAACTCACTGAAATCACGAGTTAGATTAAAAAACAGCGCATGTCGTTAAATAAATTATTTTATTACGAATCACTTATTTGTTATAAATAATAAAAGGTAGATGTATAACAATTGCGCATATAAGCGTATATTTCATAGTTAATAGCTGAGCAAGAGCTAGAGCTACGTAATTGACATGGTGCAGTGCTGTGTTATATTACATGAAATCATAACAGCCGTCTCGAATCGATATTTTAAAACATTTATATACCTACAGAGTACGTAGTTGATATATTTACCTACTATAGTTGAAACCACTAAACTATTAGTGCTTTAAATAAGTAATCTATCCTATAAATAATAATTATTCCATCTTTGAACATTGAATTATAATATGAAAATAGTTATACAATTGCTTATAGAGATGTACGCATTAAAACCCATAGTATATCACCAATAAGAATAATTTACGAAGCGTATTTAATTTTAAATATTCCAAATAACTAGACACCCTCCTTGAAACTTGCACCTATAAGACAAAGATGGTTACAAGAACTTCTAACCAGAACTATATAAGTATTGCCGCCTACGTCATATAAGTGAGACATTGCAGGGCGCCCCGTTTAAGCTCTGCTCCTCGGTTCAGCTTAAGATAATAACGATGCCTGGTATCAAATAGCTGTCATTGCACCATCTTAGTAGCATTATCGAACCGCATCTGACCCTTGACTGACCCAGTTTTTCTGTGAGTGACATTATCAACGGCCCGTGCGGTTATTATACTCATCATAATGTATTGCCTACTTACATATTGCAGGAAATTGGCTTATCTAATATATATAATCTATATAGTACAGACAGAAATTGATGAGTAAGGTTTTTTAACAGTGTACTTAAGCGTCTAGAAGACAGTGATGTAGATTGCTTGTGGTAGATTTCCGAGGTACCTTGCGTAGGTCGGTGCATATAGGTTCACTTCTTGGTAGGCGTGCCGCGCTGGGTGAGTCCTTCGAACCGCTTGAAGGTGTAGTTGATGAATACCCAATCTTTGTAAGCAACCTCTCCGTCTTGCGCTATCGGGGCAGCGGCTGGAAATAGAAACAGTGCGTTTTGACATGCATGATTTACCTGACCTTGAAAACGTCATAGTCGTTTGCATGAATTACCGGCCTTTTAAAAACGTTCAATATAGGCTATGAAAAAGGTAATGAAAAACTATCTGTAACCTACCCCGGGTTGTAATGTGAATTAGGTACCATTTTGTTAGAACTTTTTCATTTGAATTCAGTTATTGAAATCTTTGGCAGCGCCCAACAGAGTACATGTATTATTAACCTAAAACGTGTAGGTACAGTGCATGTGCAAAATAAAAAGTCGATTCGGTGACAGTTGACAGGCGGAAGAACAACCGAATGACGTAGCTATATCATGGGCCGAATTGACGTAGTCATATCATGGGCCGAATTGACGTAGTTATATCATAGGCCGAATTGACGTACTTATATCATGGGCCGAATTGACGTAGCCTTATGGGAACTTGGGGCTTGGGCAGGCCAAATAGCTCGCAGAACCGATAATGTTTTTAACAAAGGTTGATCTTTGAGGAAGGTCTGCGGGCTCTTGACGAGACCAAATTGTTGGACAGTTCTGCATTACAGGTCGTAGATGAGCTAGGTACCAGCAACTGTTACATCAGTGGAAGACGGGCAAACTTTGTCATTATTTTTGGTCCGGCTTTAAGGGACGGCTTTGTGTCCAGTACCACGGGACTCCCCAAAATTACGTCATTTGTGTTAAAACTTCTTTGCAAATCAACAAAAACTTTTATAAATATCAAAAATATATGAATCACTTAGTATATTAACAATAAACACAAAAACATAGCAATAACATTCACTTAGATTTTATGTGACGCACTGTATTCCCGCCAAAAGCAACAAACAACCTCTCCCAGCTTGGTCACACGCGTCACTGGCACACCGCGTCCCGCGGCCGGGCATCGATACACACCCCTGTGCCCCTTTCACCCGTTTTTAAAAAGAACGTGTTACGACTTGCAGAGATAGTACGAGTGTCCGAACCTATACCTTATCCATCCTGCATAGAGCATGTTTACCAACAAAGCAACTGACAGTTCAATCAGCTGATGAAGGGGTAAAAAACATTTTATTATTTAGGTTAGCTCTTGTCTGCGGCATTATGGATAAGCATAATTGATGTCATAATTACATTTTATTAAACCAAAGATAGCAAAAACAAATTAGTACTTGCTTAAATAACCTACAGAATTGGCTGGAACAGGCTGATGATGATGATGATGAATGGCTGCTATTTTGAGCTTTGATGGTGATCTAATGTCAATTTTAAATCATTTCCTAGAAGCAAGCTAAAGAAAGATGAAATAAGACTTTAAAGGAAAATAATGGAAACATTTATTTTTGTATAATTCTTTACATTAGACATAACTTTATTTTTCAATACATGTGTCTCTTTTCTGGGACAATCTACTCATAATAACTGTCACTGTATGAATAATGTAAGGTTAGAGTGTTATCTTATATTCGGAATCGTAAAAAAAGTAAGTAAGCAATTGTTTGCCACCTAGGATGTCAAAACTTAGATTCGTTGGCACTGCTATAAAGTCAAAAATTTCTGGTGAATTTCATCTTCTTGTTTCACCAGATATTGATGATTTTGTGAATTGAAATAATTGGATTTTGCATTAAATTGACGTAAATATTTAAAAAGTTACAATCTAATAGAATTTACGGGTGAAATCATTGTAATTCTGCTAGGCCTGCATCATTACGTAGTGATAACCCTAAAAACAGCTGATTTGTTTTATTAGTAAACATGCTCTATGCCGAATGGATACAGTATAGGTGCCGTCCGGCGTTAGGGAAACTCCCCCTAAAGTTTTATTTATTTTTTCAAACGTAAATGTCTTTATTTCGTAAAATATCGTTAATTCTAGTACACTCACGTATCTCGAGTTTGACGTCCGGGAAATCGTCGAAGTTTGACGTGTCGTCGATGGAGCGGACCTCCACCGTGATAGCGGCGGGACGTTCGCGCACGTGTGACCAGTCCACGCCGCGGAAGAACTGGACCGATTTCACGTCCTCTATGCCGCGGCCGGAACCCAATCTGGAATTTTGGAATAAGTTCACAATTGGACAGAAATAGACAAGTAGGTGGGTATATAAACGAAAACTAAAACTAGAATTAAAACTCATGTTTAGAGTCTGTCTTAAAAGAGTGTCGTGCGAATTGAGGGCGCTCGTGTGCCAATTGACAACTTGGACTGCGTTGACAACACTGCTCTGTCATTGAAGTACGAATATAAGTGTTAGTTCACCGTAACCCAACGACTCATCTCTTTTTGAACAGCCTCTAACTACAAATAATTCTGCTCAATATCCAGATCTGGATATTGTGCAGAATTATTTGTAGTTAGAGGCTATGGGATAACGATCTGCGAGACTGCTGGCAGATGCTGAATGCGGCCAGCGTTCCCTTTTCCTTGCCATCCATGTCCGGCGAGCCCACCATTCCACACACTCGCCGACCCCATTCTTACGTCACCTTTACCTTTTCGCCAAAACCCTGTTTTGAGACATACACAGATGCACGCGAATGTCGACTGCTGTGCCCAGATGGGCATTTCTGTTGCCCAATGTTTGGGTTGGGATGGTCTGAGAGCTGGCCAGATAGTCTCCAGCTCTCGGATCACGTTACTCGTCGCTTCGACCAGCAATCAGATTTTATTTTAAACCCAAAGAGTCTAGCTCGGTTTGGACTCCAAAGGGAGCAAACGTGTAGGTTCTGTCGAGACCTGCATATTTGCGCCTCTTAAGATTCTCGGCCATATTTGCAGCAACACCCGCCCTTAAGGATTAATTGGACACATCAAAAGTAATTTAATTGTAGGTACTTGCTGGATGGTGTACGTAAGAGGTATTTCACCTACATTAGATAAGATGCATAATGTTTAAAAACGTTTGCTCTTATAATATGAGCAGGGGTCACACGTATCTAGTTAGATACAGTTGCGTTTTTCAACAATTAGATTAAATAATGCCGGACAATCTCTCCTAATCCTATAATCTCTCGTTCCTAGTTCAGAGTCTGGACCGTCAAGAAACTGCTTCTCGCAGGAAAATTCTCCTCTTTCATGGCGTTCCGGAGTCTAGTGAATCTATAGCTGAAAGCTTGGTTATGGATTTAATCTAAGTTGGCGTTAAGTATATTGGTAATTTCGAAAACTTACTAAGGAAACAAATATTACAAAACATAAAATAAATATAGTAAATATATAAAATAACGATGTAAAGCTGAGGAAATGTTCATAGACCATATTTTGGAACATAGGGATGTCTAATAAAAGTGGATAGCGCATTCCAGAGCTGTATGTCTTTTTCTTTTTTGAACTTTAGTGTATTAACCATGATGATTCAAAAGGTTTTAACAAAAGCTAACGCCGGGAAAAATAGGTAAATAAACGCGATTACCCGTGAATATTTATAATTAACAAAAGCTCTCGTGCCATACAGCGGGTAAACGCAATAAACAAGTTACCTGCGGTCTGGTTCCGAGCAGAAGCGCATGATGGTTTCCCTCGCCTCCTCGCTGATGGGAATCTCCGGCGGGAAGGTAAGAGACTCGCGCCACGACATCACCTTGCGGTACGTCTCCTGGGGAGACTCCGAACAAAATGGCGGATAGCCAATCAGCATTTCATACCTGGAACCAATTTTTACAGCGTTTTATAAAGAGAATTAATTTGATGAACAGTCTGCAGTTATTACTGTTACTTAACTACTACAGTTTTTATAGTAAAAAAGACTGCAGTTAGCTCAATTGTTTCAATTGTATATACTAGTTCTGATTTGTTTATATTATTTAATTGTAATTTTTTTGGTAATAACAAAACATACTTTAAGCTTTGGGAATGTTTGTTTGAGCTCTCAGAATTAGATAAGAGGCCGGCAATATGTTACGGCGAGAGCTTGCTCTTTGGTTTTGCTTCAATATTCAATTATATCCAAAAATATTAGTCAAACTACTATTTTTATTGATATTGGCGTCTATTCAGATTTCGCCAAAACTATACTAAACTAATTTGACAGGACTAAAAATGTTGCCGTCCCTGTCAACACGATCACAAAATAATAAGGACGGCAGTGTTTTTAGTGCTGTCATTTTAGTTTAGTCAAGTTTTGGCGATATCTGAATAAACACCATTATTGAAGTTTTTTATCCTGTGTGGATGAGTGAAGATAGGTGATAGGTCAGTCTCAAGTGAATGATTGTCAGTACTCACGTGTTTTAATTAGATATTTACCAAAGAAAAATCCCTCAATAGATAGCAGGTATAATTTTCGCATAAATAAAGGTTTGTGTTATAATATTCATAAAATTGTCGGAAGCACGCGCGAGTGGCTGCGCAGTAGCTTATTTTAGGTATCAGAAGGAATGATTACGCACTCCACTGTACTATGTATGGACAGGTTCGCATTCGCGGCTATGTTCACAGGACTCTAATATTTTCGCGACCTAGAGTGTCAGTCAACTTGGGTCTATGCCATACAAACGAATAGCGCCATCTTTTCCGCCTGCTCAAACTATGTTTTGAATGAAAACGCCGTGGCGCATTGGCTGCGAGGAAAGCAAAACAAAAACGCGTTTATACCGGTATTTTATAGCGGTAACATTATTTGAAAATGTCAAAAAATAAGAACAGTAGGCGTACAGTAAGTGGACATCTCCAATAGCAATGTCTTTGTGAGTGAACTCGCGCTCTATTTTGAGGCTTGTGAAGTTGCCATGCTAAGAGAACGGACGCATTTGTGTCAAATCAGGCGTAGAGAGAGTTAGTTAAGCTTGAACTGACTTCGATTTTGTCGACTCAGTAGTCGCTATCAACAGAAGTAGTCAGAGGAAAGCGGCCTTGACCATGGGTAGATATTTCTATTATGGGGCTAGATAATGCTGTGTGAATTGTCTAAGATGTGATATTTCGTTTTTAGGCGTGCGAAGGACCCACGCAGGGGGTTGCGGGTACGATTCCCGATTTAGGACAAAAGTTTGTGCGATTTTCAAAAATTTCTTAAGGGTGTTATGGGGTATTTGCGATGTATAATAAAAAATAACAATCTATGTATTATGGTATATCAGTGATCAAGTCGTACCCAAACAGCTCTGCTTAGATTGGGACTAGATGATTCTGTGTGGATTATCCAGCATTATTTCTTTTATTTTATTTTTATTTTTTTAACAGAACGCGGTACATAATATAAAATATTATGATAGTTATCGAAGCAGCAAAAATTAAGCTGGTTGATACCTCAACCTCAACAGCCTGTATTAGTCCACTGCTGGACGCAGGCCTCCCTCTGATAAGAGCCTTGCTGGCGTTTATCTCATGGAGGGTAAAGCCTATAATCCCCATGCTGGGCATGCGGGTTTGGTATCGCAGTTTGGTGGTAGAAAGCGCTGCTGCCTGATATGGTGGATATCCCTTAGTCGCCTCTTACGAGATGTAATTGAAGGCCATTTGTTTACTAGCATTATTTGATTATTTAATGATGATTGTAGATTTCTTAATTGCATTACCACTAATTAATGGGAATAACACGCAGACATAATCCTACTAATGTTATAAACGCAAAAGTTTGTAAATGTATGTATGTTTGTAGCTCTTTCACGCCAAAACCACTGAACGGATCGGGCTAAAATTTTGCATACATGTAATTGTAATTCTGGAATCAAACATAGGCTACTTTTCATCCCATAAATCAGTTCCCGTGGGATGAAAATCACTTTTACACGTTTCCTTAGAAACAACGTGTGCGAAGCCGCGGGGCGCAGCTAATAGTCACCACAAAATGCACTATGGATTTTTAAAACTTCCTGTTTAACGTAATAATAAGATATAATAGTGGGAGCGCCACTTTCACTCGTGTATGCAATTATCTATTTACTACTAACTACTACTACAAAATAAACGCGCACAGAGATGCGAGAGGCTGGTAATAGAGAGAAAAAGCAAATATTAAAATAATAATCGCAACGAATCAGCAGGACAATAAAGCAACAAAGAAGCAATGTCAACATAAATAGATTTATTGTAGATCGCTGGCAACAGTCTGCAGTTGGCTCGATTGTCAATACAAGTTCTAATCTGTTTCTATTGTTTAATTAATTTACTTTGTTAATAAAGATTTTATATAAATATGTATATCATCCTAGTCATAATATAAAAACGGAAAGTGAAATCCAAAAATAAAATTGGTAACTAAACGCCAATAAACATTTATAGCTGTTTTGTAAATAATCCAAACAGACTTCGAATTCCTGAATCATAGACTGTTATTAAGTTTTCCGGAACAAATTCTAATTCTAATAAATCCCTAGGGAATACAATTTTATGGGATCATCCTACTAATATTCCAAACGCGAAATTTGTATGGAAGTTTGTTACTCTTTCACGCAAAAACTACTTGCATACAGGAAGTTCTAGGCCTGGAATAACACATAGGCTACTTCTTATCCCAAAAATCAGTTGTTCCTTTGGGATAGAAAGAAACCTTAAAACGTTTCCATAGAAACAACGTCTGCGAAGCCGCGGTCAGCAACTAGTTCTATGGAATTCAGGACCTGAAATATCGTCTAGGTTACTTTTATCTCGGAGACACTCGCGTAGTCACAAAAATCCTTTATTTTCGTAAGGCTGCAAAGTATATGGACACGTCAAAATATGCGGGCATCATCTTGTGATTAATATTGCTTGGCTAGAAAACCACATGTCACATTGGTCACATTATTAAATATTTTTAAACTAACGCGTTCTGTTCACTTTGTTTCTCATGCTGCCCCGCATGGATTCAAACTGACTCGCTTAATTATTTAAGTACACAAATGGTTCACAAAACTACGCAAGCATCCAACAATAAAAACGAATGGTACATTTAAACTATGGCTGTTACAAGGTGGCACTATAACACTGGTCTTGCAAAACAATAACGATATCGCAATAATAGTAAGATTTAAAGAACAACTCAACGATTATTCGCCGTGCAATATGTATATTGGTTCCGGGTGCGTTCAGGGGCCTTCAAAACGATTTCATTCCGATCCAAATTATCGACAATGCTAAATGATTGGTGGTTTTAACGAGATTAAAAAACAGGAGGTTTTCAGGAAGCTCCTGTTTCCTTCCCACTTACTCATTTGCTGGTGAGAAAGTCGGAAGGTTGAATGCACAAAGTTTGACTATGAAACTTCGTTTAGGCTAGTTAGGAGAAAAACATAATAAAAGTTCCCACTTTTGTGAGGTAGGAGGAGGCACAAAGAAGATCCCGTTTTTTAGTTTTTAGCTTGCATCTTTCTTTTATTGTTTATTTACAAGAAAACTACGCAACTAATTAAGAAACTGCCTGAGAGGAACCAAATTATTAGTAAAACAGTGCACTCCTTTGATTTTTTTATGGTATTTTTTACAAAACCGTATTTTCCGAACCCAAAAAACATTGTTAAATTTTCAGTTAATCGAATTTATTACCACGGGAGTACTGAAAACTCGCTCTAGTCTGACAATCAAACCCGCTATTTCGCCCCTCAATGGCTATCGGAACTGTCTTCACAATGAAAGACCCTGAACGCAGAGCCCCTTATATAACATTGAATACTCACATAATAACCCCCAGGCTCCACCAATCAGCTTGAGGCCCGTATCCCGTCTGAAGGAACACCTCGGGCGCGATGTAATCCGGCGTGCCTACAGTGGAGTAGGCGAGCGCGCGCCGATTTCTTTTCCAAGACTCGGCGCGCCGCTTTGAGTCCATGGCTGAGGAGGTTGTGGAAACTGAAAGGTTGTACAAGACTACACTTTAATTGTTAGGCTGCTCTTTGGTACCAACATTATAAAATACTCGTAATACAATAGGGGTATATGCATGGTTTTTTTAGTAGAATATTTAGGTTAATACATAAACGAAAAATAATATAAAAGCCAAAAAAAAATAATTATTGAGGTAAAAAACAAAAAGTAGAACTATACCTAAAAACATGGTTCTTCTGTCAACTCTTGATTCCAGCCAAAATATATTTAGCAGTAATTTCTTTGTTCTTTTGTGTATTGACGGTCCAATAAAGATATTATCTATCTATCTAAATAAATTATATTATTATTTATCAAGTAAATAAAATTGAAAACTTGTCAGTGTTAACATGTTTCTGCAGGCTCATTCTATAAACGCATTTCAAATTTCATAAGCTGAATCCGCAGTGAGTTTTGTGCTTGTAGCGCCTCAGTGACGAGCGTGGTAATGACGTTCGAAGTGAGCTCGTCAGAGTCAGAGTCAAATCGTTTATTCCTTACAAAATAAGCACATAGACAAGTCAATTTATTACTTTATAAACAGCTTGATAAACAGTTATTACTATCAAATAAAAAATAAGGTGCAATTGACTCTAATTCATTTCAATGTTTTGTCCACTAGCGGAAGAAGTGAAAAAGAAACCACTAGCAAGTTTATTGCTTATCAACTAATACAATCTTAGGATAACTAAGTCTTACTGTTCTTACATAGTATTGTTGGTGCGGAACTGGGCTACACCCGCCAAGCATTAACATCATTAATTTAATCATCTATGGAGTAATAAATAGGCTTTCTTGATAAGATTTCCTTTTATGTATTGTGTGTTCATTCACTTGAGTGAATTCGAATTCGAACTTTTACAGAATGAGTCGTTTTTTTTTATGCCATGATACATACATGATATGCTTCTGAGTGCTAATTACAAGTTTCCACATATATTTACTAAGAAACTTAGGTAAAGAACAATAGACGACGTCAAAAGGAAATAAGTTCACACAAAACGATAAATACACAAAAAGTTAAATTACATTTAGAAATAGAATGCATAGGTAGTAGGCTAATTAGAAAATATAAATCTGAGTTTGATAGCTGTCCAAAAAGAACATATCATTTAGTTCGCTTTAATTTATTCACTGATGTGTTAAAAATATCAATATCGTCATTTTCTTTTGTTAAGGAGTTGAAAGATTTACTTGCTCTTATAATAAATGCGTTCTGCCTATAGTTGGTATTAACGCGCGGTATGTACAACGTGTTCGGATTTCTCAGAGCTCTGCTCGTGCGTAATCCCACTAGCTCTATTAACTCAGGACAGTCCACTTTGCCATTTGCCATGTTGAAGAGGAATGCCATGTCTGCTGTAGAAATGTGATTGTGAATGGAAATAGCGTACTCACTGAAATCGGAGGGCGTCGCTCTCGAGAGGTCCCTGTAGAAGTCTGTGCGGTGACTCTTCTTCAGCCCGGTGCAGAGACCGAAGTCGCTCAGCTTGATGTGCCCGCGCGCGTCCAGCAGCAAATTGTCCGGCTTTATATCTCTGAGGATTATACAACACAATCAATAAACCAGCGTGGGGATTATGGGCTTTACCCCCCATGAGATAAACGGCAATAAGGAGCTTAATCAGGGGGTGACCTGCGTCCTGCGGTGGATAAATACTGGGTGTCGAGGAGGTTGTTTAATAAACCCCTTCTGACGCATAATGACCATAATATGTATTGCATAACGACGCATTTGTAAAATGATGCATCAGCATATTAACCGATGCGCAAATTGACACAGAATAGAATATAATATTATTTTATTTGTAACTCAATCAACAAAAACAAACTTAGCTTAAAATAAAAGACAAAGCATCTGTCGATTAGAGTCACAAAACGGTCTCCGTCTCAGCATGAGCTGGTTGTAAACACGCTACAATCAACGCTGGTCTTCTGTCAGAGACATCAGTATTTAGACGGATTTGAAAAATGACCAAAAGATTCTGATTCGCACAAGACGCATCCGTTCAACGAAACATCTATAGCAGTTTTAATGTTTTCAAACCTTTTTTAAACGCACTCAATAGGTCGCTGGCTCAGATTCAGATTCAGATTCAGATTATTTATTGGTACTACAGTTCAGCAAATAATGTATTTATTATGACTATGATAATAAACTGCCTGCCATGTCGGGCCGGCATAGAATTAACACCACCGCAACTCTTCCCGCGATTGCCGTAAGAGGCGACTAAGGGTTATCTACCAGGGGCGCGCAGCAACGACTCTTGCAGAACAATTCTGCCACCAATCTGCGATCCCCAACCCGCATGCCCAGCATGGGGGGTATAGGCATTATCCCCATAAGATAACAGCACTAAGCCGCTTGTCAGGCGGAGGCCTGCGCCCAGCAGTGTGTTGAGGTGCCTCACTTCACCTCAACAGACCAATATAGTCTGTTGAGGTGAAGTGAGGTTCAATTAAAAGAATATTATTTTATAAAGGAATGGTCATTTTTGTTTATATAAATGTAGAAAATAAAATACCGAAATAAGGACAAGGAACGCGTTCATTACGAATATGAGCGGGTTAACTACGAACCTTATCTGTTTTCGAAGAACACAAGGTACGCGATTAATCATATTTACTAAGGTCTCTGGGGAGAAAACATTTTACAACGCCATTGTGGTATTTTTGCTGGGAAACTTTGGTAATTAGCTCCGCTTTTTTTGGGATTAGATAAAAATGTGAAATGTCCAGCGTTCTGCATTTATTTAGGCACACTTTGCTTGTATGCTGAGTGTGAAATGCTTAACCCCCTTATTCATAATAGTCTGCTCACTTAGCACACTGCTAAATCTCGCTCTGTCTTCTTCTATTGACATAAGTCAGACTGAGAAACAACACTACTTAGCAGCTGTTTTATGTTAGCAGACCATTATGAATAAGGGGGATACTGTTTACGACAAAGTTTCCGTTACTCTATTTCCTGTGGGAATTTGAATTGTAATTTCTGTCAAATTGACATACAGCCCGATATTTGTCGTTATCACGTTCAAGCAATACGGAACGACTTCGAGTGCTTTTAGCGCTGATAGTCTTCTGAACTAATAACGGATCGCAGCTACTCGTATATATATGGATGTACTAGTTGCGCCCCGCGGTTTCGCACGCGTTATTCATATGGAAACGTTTAAAGGTGATTTTTATCCCAAGGGAACTGATTTATGGCATAAAAAGTAGCCTATGTTTGATTCCGGGATTAGAATAACCTGTGTGCGGTAATTCTAATATGTATATAATATTAGAAGTTATATAATTTCATTTATTTTTTTAAGTGTCTGTCCTGTTTTTGTGTGAGTTACGCCGCGACTCACGCGCCTCATTCCGACCCCCACGGAAGACCAGCCATAACATCTGCTGAGTGTTGGCCATTTTTGTAACTATATCTTGTTAAGACCCATTTTTGTAACTATAACTCGTGTCTTACCCATTTTTGTAACTATATCTTGTGTCTTAACCCATTGTTGAAACTATATCTTGTGTCGTAACCCATTTTTATAACCATATCTTGTGTCTTAACCCATTTTTGTAACTTTATCTTGTGTCTTATAATATAATCTTTTATATGCCCTATGTGCAAAATAATCGCATTTACTTTACTTTAACAAGGAATAGACCTGCTTGTATCACGGGGGATGGATGAAGAAACTTATGTATACCTGTGTATGAAGCCCAGTTTGTGTATGCTGTCTATAGCCAGCGCTGTCTCCGCGACGTAGAACTGCGCGCATTCCTCGCTGAGGGTATCCTTCTTCATGAGAAGCGTCATCATGTCTCCGCCTGGGAGGAACTCCATTATCAGGTACAGGTTCATTGGGTCCTGGAATAGCATCACGTAAAATGTGTCAGTTTAGACATTCTGACGTTCCCAAGAGTCCCGAGGGGTAAGTTGTAGAGAATAAATAGCATATTTTGTATAATTTATTCAAAAATGACCAGCATCGTCTTCATCACACACGTTAGTAATTTATGTACCCAGTTGAAAAACAATAAAACGATCGATTAATTGTCAATAAACAATAATACAGTATGCCAGTGTATCATGATATTGTCGGCGGATTGTTAAGAGGTTTTTTTTACGAAACAACTAGAACAATTTCAACAAACGACACATCATTACATTCTTTTGAATACCCCGGCTGCTGAAGGCTGGTAGGATAAATAACCGATTGGAACTAATATCTGCAAATCATACAAGTGTCTGTCCCAAGGCGGGTATCGAACCCACCAGGTCGCAGGTGGACCGCCCGTTGCGCCACAAAAGTCGTCAATCGAAGATTGATTTCGACAGAGTGAAGGCCGATTAATCATGACGCTGTATTATGGCCATTTTAGAAAGGGATAGCGCTATTTGATAAAGTGAATGCAAGAAAGGGAAGCGCGTTGGGTATTTTGGCACGAGTATAAACGTTAGAATATATGTTATTGTTACTCTATTGTTAACCTTTGTTCCTAAGATATTTTTGAATAAATTATTATTATTTGGTCCAATAGTAATATGAGTAGAGTAATTGATAAGAATTCTAAAAACGAGAACATCGAGGGAAAGTTTTACCAATCACTGTGTTTATGTAAGAAGATTGGATTCTGACGTCATTAAATGTTAAACGTTCTCGGGTGGCGCGTTCAGCAGTGTTCGTACGTGTGTAGGATAAAGCTCTGCGCCCATTAATCCAACACCGCTACCACACAGCACAAAAATGGGCTTTGACACCGTGTCTTTAGATACATTTTACAGTGAAAAAATGTGTCCAATGGCCCGCCTCAACGGAGTGGGTCGAGCTGTCTGTCATTGAATGCCTTCGATATCAAATTAATCTAAATTTTACGAGTTAAAGCTCATATTTGAATGCACATTTAGCGGTGCTTTCTTCGTGTGCGACAGACAAGCTAAGCCGTGTGCTGCGGGTTAGAATATGCACCACCCCAACTCTTCCTGCAGGTGTCGTAAGAGACGACTCAGGGATATCTACTGGGGGTGGGCTGCAGCGCATCTTGCAGAACATTTTTATCGCCGAACTGCAATTTCCAACCCGCATGGCTAGTGTGGGGATTATGGGCATTACCTCCGAGGTAACAGTCAATAAGGCGCCTATCAGGGTGAGGCTTTCGTCCAGCAGTGGACCAGGCTGTTGAAGTGAGCTGAGGACAAGCTAAGTGTTACCTGAAAGCTGTAGTACATCTTGACGACCCACTGGTGGTCTGCCTCAACTAGGATGTCCCGTTCCGCCCTCACGTGGGCCACCTGCGATACAAACAAACAAACAAACACGTTAAGAGAGCGCCATAAGCAATTTACCTCAAAAATGTACATAAAAATCGCTTTTTCTATTTATCTGCTTGCTCTTTGCTATTCAGCAATGTTACTTCGATCTTTTATCTTGAATTAAGGTTTTTAAAAACTAAAGAAAGATTTTTTTTCATGACATTTATCAATATAAAGTTTATTAAATGTAGAAACATAGTCAAAATACACAATAAATACACAAAGAATTAGTCATTGAATAACCCGCCCCTGAGCATTCCCGGCGCGAAGGTGCCCATAATGCTTGCAGCATTACCTCGCTGAATAGCAATGGCAATCCTTTGCACCAAGAACGACCCGGAGCGGGAGTCTCCTGTCACTTCATTAAGTCTACGGCCTAATTGTCCCACTAAACACTTCGCGTCCACACTCCAACTGCCCAAAGTCTCCACTGCTACAGGTGCAAAATGGTAAAGTTGCTCCAAGGGAGCGTACTTAAGCCTTTTTTTTGAGCAGGCGTCTTCGGCAGCGGCCGATGCCGAGAGCATGGTGCGACTCAGGTGACTGGCGGCGACGCATGAGAAAGATTTTTAAAAAATATGTTCGTTTGCACATGTTTTGCTATTCTCAGGAAGAGAACACTATTTTTCTTTGGTTTTTATTTTGCTAAGAAACCAAGAAGTATTTATTTGGTAATATCTTTAAATTTATCGATTGGTTGTTTCATTAAGTTTTACTTAAGTAAAAACAGTTTTGGCGCACAATTTCATTAAGTTTTACTTAAGTAAAAACAGTTTGGCGAAAATTCGGTGCACGTCGCTGCTCTGTATTTCTCACTCGCGAGAAAACAATATCTTGTCATCCCGCTCGAAATCCATCTCGTAGCGATGATACCAATGTTAAATATAAGTGTTTCCACAAATATTCCTTAGGTTTGGTAACCTTTTTGTATACCAAAAATATCCAGGAGCAATGTGACACTATCACGGTGCTATCAAGGCGCAAATTAAAGTGTAAAGTGGCATCACTGCACTGTTTGTGGGCAAGAGAAATTACATAGTATTAGATAGTCGCGTGTATTGTGTTTATTCAGGTAGGTCAGTGCCGCATTGAGGTAGGTAGCGTTAAGTGCAGGTCGGTGTCATCATATTAACATCTTGGTCACGGCCCTGCGTCCGGTGTGACATAAATTCTGCGAGTTTGATAAGAGATTGCATTGTCAGGCCGGGGTTCATTAATCAATTAAATTGTCGTCGGTTTCAATTTTCTCTTGTTTTTTAGAACATTAAAATACGCGAATTCATTGAAAACGTAAAAAGACAGTTTTATTCCCGATTTCGTCATTATTTGGTGTTTGATTTTTGTCTGTTGCTTCCCAGTAAGATGGGATACAATCGTAATTCTGCGAGTGTCTGTTATGAGATTGCATTGACAAGCCGGGTTTCGGAGCGGGGAATGAGAGATCAGTGGACGGAATTTCAACACTTTCTTCTCGCTCAGTCGTTTCCGCTCGACTATCTTTCTCTTGGCGCTGAGACGACGATACTGAGAGAAACCGAGAAAAAGAAGATAGACGCTCTAGAAATGTGGTGCCGAAGAAAAATGGCATATCATGGACTGAGTTCCGAACCAACATCTCCATACTTAGTGAACTCCGTGTCAAGCAGAGTCTTTCTTCCATTGTCCAAGGTCGTATTCTCACTTTCTTTGGACATGTTTCGCGCTGAGGAGATGCGTCTGAGGGACGGCTTGTGGTACAAGGCAAAGTTGACGGCACAAGAGCTCGCGACAGATCCCCTATGCGCTGGACGGACCAAATAAAAGCTGCACTTTACGGTCCCCTACATGTATGTACCAGGAAAGCAGCGCGAGAAGAATGGCGCCGTATTGTGCACCTTTTAGATACTTACAATTCGTACTTACAATTCGTATTTACCTAACCCACTTCACTTCTTTAAATTTTTGTAAAAATTTGTTTGTAGTCTTTATAAGTCAAATTTGTTATTGGCCTTCTGTATTCTTTGCACTATGGCCTAACTGGCTTACATTTCTAGCGCTGGACCATTGTACTTGTAATGTTATCACACTAATCACCAGCTACCCGCAAGTTTTATTGATGTTAAAAATAGTCGTAGTTAATTATCTTTTGTTGTCAATAATGAATGTTTTACAAGCAATGTAATTAATACATTTACGTAAGTTTAAATTTTAACTTTAATCACACTACGCATTAGGGCACAATATTTAGACTAAGTTTAAGTTTTAAGTTCTCAGTAAGCGAATTTTGTAAATTCTTTTGAGAATAAAAATATCTAAAACCGTTCTTTCCCCGTGTGTTATTTATTTTCGCCCAAAGTTATGCTAAAATTCGTGTTGAAATAAGAAAGTTTAAAAGCTTGTATTTTTCAAACGTAAGTATACTTTTTTTACTGTTTTAGTTGTATACAAACAAATATCTAAAACCGTTCTTTCCCCGTGTTATTTATTTTCGCCCAAAGTTATGCTAAAATTCGTGTTGAAATAAGAAAGTTTAGAAGCTTGTATTTTTCAAACGTATACTTTTTTACTGTTTTAGTTGTATACAAACATAGTTTATCACGGTATAAATTGATTTCGAATCCTTAGTTTTGGGTGGTCAACATCAAACAGCCTAGTAGATACCCTTCCTTTTCATACGTGTGTATGAAAAATTGAGCGACTAGTTCCACCTAAAGTTACGAGTAAAACACTTCAACTGAATACACAAGTATGAAAAATTGAGCGACTAGTTCCACCTAAAGTTACGAGTAAAACACTTCAACTGAATACACAAGTATGAAAAATTGAGCGACTAGTTCCACCTAAAGTTACGAGTAAAACACTTCAACTGAATACACAAGTATGAAAAATTGAGCGACTAGTTCCACCTAAAGTTACGAGTAAAACACTTCAACTGAATACACAAGTATGAAAAAATGAGCGACTAGTTCCACCTAAAGTTACGAGTAAAACACTTCAACTGAATACACAATAATATTCACCTGCTCTTTTTCTAGCATGTCGGCCTTGCGTAGTATTTTCATGGCGTACACGTGTCCTGTGTCTTTTTTCTGCACGAGCCGAACCTCGCCAAACGCACCCCGCCCGATAACCTGCAACAACGTAATTTACACGCTTTACAACCACATCTGAAAGCCTCACCAAATCTATTAAAATGGAGGAAAAGAAAAAAAAGATGAAAAAAAACCAAGAGATAAAGACGCGGTGGGAGCATCGGTCTTGTTATCCAAGATCGATGATGAATTAGAAAATTTGCCGAATTTATTTTATTCATCAAAGGAAAACTTACACCAGCTATTACAAAATATATGAAATATTTATATAAACACATAAAAAATAGTATGCACCTGAAGAAATTATCAAGTTGCCACGGGTAGTACAATTCATTCTAGTTATATTATTTCAGTGGCAATGAAAGACTAAAAAAAATTATACAAAATATAAGACTAAAGTGAAAATGATATAAGTTTTTTCGACTTTTACCTCTTTGAAATGTCAACTTTTAGCAGGAATATTTATATAGAGAACATTTTTTTTTAAACAAGATTATTCGGTTTGGTCAAAGTATTTGACCACCACCATCCTTAAGATGGGGCATGCTTTGCCAGAAACGTTTTTTAACTTTCTTGCTTTCTTATTTTATATATCCGTTTACAGCCATCTCTCACTCACTTTGAGCCCTTAACGCCAAGTCGCTTGAGCCTGGACTCAGTCTCATTCTGCACAACAGGTTATATTAAGGAGTAATAAAGATTCCCTTTCAGCAGAGTAGTTGACCTCTTCATTTCAGATCAGACTTTTACCCGATCCGCAGAGCAATTTACCCCTTCAATTTGGCATATTATACGCACTTCTAGAATTTAAGATATTTTTGCTAAATAAAGACCTTTACGTATGAAAAATAACAATAAGAGAAATAACAAGGTGTGAAAAATAAAACTTAAATACCGTTACACTCAAACAGGGAACAATATTCCAATACAAGCTCAATCGAACGAGAAACGAATAAATTGATGCCAGAACAGAAAATTTATTCGACCTTCTGCGAGCAAATCACATTGATATGATACCAGTGACGTAAAGTGTTTTCTACGTGTATTTCTTTGGTTTTTTACCTACAATAATATCTGATTCTAGAACGGTGTGTATGTACCTAGATCATTAAAATAATTAATTTTGTTTTAAAAAACTATAACCGACTTCAATTTTATAGTTTTTTCATGTATCCCATAGTCAGAACCGAACCAAATCGAAATGGGACCATACTGGAAGCATCAACTTTTATATAAAAAATAATTATGAAAATCGGACCACCCAGTCAAAAGTTGTAGGGTAACAAAAATTAAAAAACAACAGTCAAATTGAGAACCTCCTCCTTTCATTGAAGCCGGTTAATAAGTTACAACTCACTTTGAGCGGTTCGAAGTCCTCGACGCCAAGCCTGGACCGCTTGAGTCTGAGGAATTCCGTTTCCTTCTGCGCATGTTGCTGTCTCTTCTCTTGCTTCTGGCTCTCGGTCAGGCCCTCGTCTTTGAGAGACTCTTCTAGCTTCTCCAACCTGAAATCAACGAACAATAACGACTATTTACAAAAGAACATTTTACTTTCGTTTTTGTGCCACTGATAATCACTGTATGTCATAATAAGTCACTGTAAGTCTAGATTTAGTTATGCTAAGATTGTATTCGTTGATAAGCGATAAACTTGCTAGTGGTTTCTTTTTCACTTCTTCCGCTAGTGGACAAAAAATTGAAGTGAATTAGAGTCAATTGCCCCTTATTTCTTGTTTGATAGTAATAACTATTTATCAAGCTGTTTATATAGTAAAAATGTGACTTGTATAAGTGCTTATTTTGTAAGTCTAAAGAAATAAACGATTTGACTCTGACTCTGATAGCCTGTTCAAAGATAGGCTGTTCAAATGACAGCCTATCTTTGAACAGGCTATCAGATGGTCTATGTGGTGTATGACAAAAACAACGCATTTGACAGATATTTTTATTTCAAAAGGCGTTTTTACAAGTACAACACGGGTTATTCCCAACGTCTCACGAAAATTGAGAGCTTCTTATTAAAATCTACAACAGCTCAATTTTTTTACAACTACAAGCACGAAGCCTGTTACAGAAGAGGTCTGAAAGTCCGTATGCTTAGAAGCTTTTTAATATATAATAAATAGGCTGTCGTGCCCTATCGAAGGCTTTAGAGACCTCGTTTGTATTATTATAAGACGCGGATCTTGACGATATAAGAACTACAATTATGAATCTTAAGCTAAATAGCTCTTCAGGACATATAATAGCATACCGTTCAGCTTCTTAAAACTTTCAAAAAATACCTTAGTACCTATTATTTCTCATTTAGTAAATATTTGCTTCTCCCCTGGTATATTTCCCAATAGGTAATCTGAAATCTTTAATTTGACCGGTATTTAATAGTGAAGACAGAGAAGATATAAGTAACTATTGGCCTATCTCAGTTTTGCCATCAATTTCAATAATATTGGTAAAGATACTAAACAACAGACTTACAACTTATTAAATCGCTTTAATTTAATTTCCAAATCACGGTTTGGCTTCAGGAAGGGTCTCTCAACTGAAGATGCAGGAACAGCTCTTTGCAATAAAATATCAGAAGAAGTTGATAGCAGAAATAAATGTCTGACTGTGTTTTTGGACCTCAAAGAGGCAATTGATACCAGATTCTTAGCTGTTTCTTTCAGATTCCCTCGGCTCGACTCAACCTCAACCCAACAAAAGCGTTATCTCAGTTGACAAAAACGTCCGTCACTTGAGATTTTTTCGGCTCACCACAAGTTCAAGGTAAGGGAACTGCCAAACGTAAGGTACTTCGTCGTACCTCGTAACCAACCTTGAAACTCTCACAAGACAACTCAAGACGAAAAGTTTTGTTTTAAAACAAAACTTTTTGGTTTTAAATTATTTAAATAACAATCCATACTATTATCCTGCATGGAGATATTTACGCGACGCCTGAAACCCTTTGGAGTTTTTCAGAAGGTTATAAATAATTTAAGAAATGATTGGCTTCGCACGCCTACACGAGAACAGATTTTTGGGATAAACTAACTACCTGTATGTAAAATTTCAGCCCGAGCCGTTCAGTCAGTAGTTGTCGTGAAAGAGCAACAAGCATACATACAGGCATGCTTACAAACTTTCGCGTTTATAATATTAGTTGGATTCCAATAACTAAAGTAGGTCAGGTCAATCAGTATGGCAACCAGGGGTTTGTTCTCTAGGATAGAAAAGACAATAATGACATTGCATTGTCATACATTACGTACTATTATGTTGAAGGAATTAATTTCAAATAATTCACGTATTCGATGACTCAAAGGCAACTCAGATTAAAACATAATCTCAAATAACGAATTTTGGACAGATTTTCATTGAAAACTGTCAAATAATCGAGACATATGACGTACCTAAATGTGAGTTGCGTTTCAGTATTCGGGCATAGGTACCTAAGTGACGTAATTTTTATGTTTTGTAAGGTTATTTATATTTAATTTGTTTTGTAAGGTATTTATAACTGTATGTATGATTAATTTTGGTACACCCCCTGCCTTTCTTAAATTAGTACAATTCTTTCCATCGAAAGGTTACCTGGAAAATATCGCTTCTAAGCGATAAGGCCGCCCATTGTACTCGTTTTATCCATTTAACTAATGTCATTAAAATGGTGTAAAATAAAGAATTCTTGCATTGTATTGTAATTTAATTTTCTCTATTCTACCCTCATATTTCATAACAAACCCTGTTCTTGCCCTACAGGTACGGCAGCTTAGAAGAGTCAATAACTTTCAACAAAAATCGTACATTAGGGAATTTGTATTGACGCCAACTAACAGTTTAAGCCTTTTCTTGAATAAAAAAATAACACAGAAAGTTAGGTAATCGAAAACGAATATCAAATAATTATAGGTAATAAAAGCAAACCTCTTGTGAGATAATGATGGAGTTAGTTACGATTTGCAATAATCGATTATTCAATTATTGCAATTCAATGGTTTTTGGCTAAAAAACAGCGCTGAGCAGCAATCGTTCAGCACATGCTGAGCGAACACCTATTTCGGCACAGGGTCATGGGGGCAAATCCATTTGACGCCCAGCATACTATGTTTAATATAGTACCGACCTCCTTGTTCTTTGTTTTACTTTTGTATGTTTTTATCTGTATGTTTTTATTTTTCTTTGTACCTATGCGTGTGTGTCGAAATAAACGAAATTCTATTCTATTCGATGATATATTTTTGGCATATCCATTACGATCCCTGCTAAGCAAAAGGAAATAACTCTGATTTTATTTAAAAAAAAATATTACTTGTGGAGGCTAATTATAATAAGGTTTTTGATAGAGTATATACACACAGGCGTACTGAAATTCTATAAGTACGTTAAAATAGAAATAAAATGTGTGATATACAGGGTGTTTGGTACATGGACCGACAGGATTTTTTGGGGGGTGGGGGGGGGCGGGGTCACGTGTTATTTTTCCCCGACCACATACAAAAAAGTCATGACGATTTAAAGACAAGATTTCAGGTGGTTTAAAAAATAGCATATCTAAACTACCGTGACACTTAGGACATCGGGTGTATCGGGGAAAAATAAAAGTGACCCCCCCCCCCAAAAACTTGTCGGTCCATGTACCAAACACCCTGTATAAATGAGGGGACCCGTTGTCAAACCGGTATAATGGGCTTATATTTATAATAAAAAAACGCGTAAATACTCTTTAGCTGATAGAATACACCCACGATAAATTGACTTCCATTAAGATGCTTAAATAGAATCAATAAAATCCTGTCGGCAAGCGCGTTATGTTCCCCTCAGCAATTAGATGCGACACGATATAACCGTGTACAAACTGCACTCGAATAAGATTCATTTTGCCTCTAGTTTTTATCTGCGGCTTTTCATGCGATTTTACGGGAGAATGGTAGCCGATTTTTAGGTATTCAACTATAAATAGGTTTGCAAAGTTTCAGCCCGATTGCGAGGTGTTGTCGTGACCCAGAAACTTATAAATAATTTCGCTTTGCTAATTGGTCGGCAACGAACGACAAAAAGAACATGAAGGGAGGTTTAAAACTTACCTAGAAATTGTCCATGGTGTAAAACTATAGGAATGGAACTTAGTGGACGATAACGATAGGTAATATAATTTAACCCTCTTATTCATAATAGTCTGCTAACTTAGCACGCTGCTAAATCTCGCTCTGTCTTCTTCTATTGACATAAGTCAGACCGAGATATAACACTACATAATAGCTGTTTTATGTTAGCAGACCATTATGAATGAGGGATTTAAAAAAACTAAAAACCGACTTCAAATTTCTTAGGTACTCTCTTAATCAAAATAGTTTACTAACTTAGCACACTGCCATTTCTCACTCTGTCTTCTTCTATTAACAGTCAGTGTGAGAAGTATCACTGCTATCAACTTTGTAAGCCTCTTTGTTTACGTCCGTTGCCATGGGAAACGCTAGAGATAAATTTTACATGAAGCAAGTTCTAATAATTATACGGAACCCTCCTCGGTGCGATCGAACTTGACGTTTTATTAACCGACTTCAAAAAAAGGAGGAGGTTCTCAATTCAACTGTTTTGTTTTTTTTATGTTTGTAAACCTCAAACTTATGACCGGGTTATCCGATTTTCATGATTATTTTTTCATATGAAAGCTGGTGCTTCCCATGTGGTTCCATTTTAATTTGGTTCAGTTCTGACAATGGGATCCATGAAAAAACTATAAAAATTGAAGTCGGTTTATAGTTTTTTAAAACAAACGTATTATATTTCATAAACTCGATAAATAAACTAATTAAGTATACATTATTTTAAATAAGAAGCCTGGACTCGTCGACGAATGTTGAAATTGAGATCGGTGAATAACATTCGGCTCAACGAGGTCACGGAACACTATGGGCCACCATCAAACAAGGGAGTCCCTACCCCTCGTGATAGAGAATACTGGCCGACTTCACAGCCTCACAACAAAAACTGTAACGCGGTAGAAACTTACTGGACATAATAACAGAAGGTACGCGATAAATAACCGATATTAATTATGCCTCAAAACAAGTTATTACTAGATTGTACACAGAGCTGAGAAAGTGGTCAATTCCTATCGAGTGTGTCATTTGAGGCACGAGGCGCAGCCGAAGGCCTTCAAACACACGAGGTAGGAATCGCACTTTCTCCCGAGTGATACATACTGCTTTATACTACACCTTCAAGTAATTGGTAAATTGAGCAGGTGTAGTATAAAAAAATTGCGTACTTCAGTTATAATTACCTATAAACATATGTATGTTCGGTACAACTCATTCACGTTTTTGTATTTGTAAGTTGCACCACTCCCGTGGGTGTCGTAAGAGACGACTAAGGGATATCAACCGGGGCGGGCAGCAGCGCCTCCTGTAGAACAATTCTACCACCAAACTGCGATCCCAACCCGCATTCCCAGCTTGGGGATTATTGGTATAACCCACATGAGATAAAAGCCGAGATTCAGATTTAAGTCCATAAAAAGTCAAGGGCGTTTTCTCTTGGAATAGTGATCAATAAAAATAAAAACATATAGACGCATTAAGCAAATTCTGCTTATTGAGTAAGTTAATATATAAATTGAGTAGCCATACACCTTCAGATGCAGCCCTGCGTAGGCTGCAGGAACTTTATTCATGACGCCCCCTAGGTATTTATTATACAAATTATGAATACCTATGTCCTTAGATAGGGCGCTATGGGGCTCATTAGGGGAGGCCTATGTCCAGCAGTGGAGTAATATAGGCTGATGATGTCCTTAGTGTTGTTGTTAACCTATAACTACATAACCTATTACATTTGGTCGCCGTGGAGTCGAGACCCTAGGTCCGTGGGGCGCCGAGGCTCTTAGGCATTGTTTACGGAGGAGCGGGGCGTGTAGCGGCGCGTGCAGCGGCGCACGCGTAAACACAAACATAACCCAATGTACGTCGATGTTTATGGATAGACGGGGCGTGAAGAGCGGCGGTGCAACGCGTGTAAAATCGCTTCTCCGTAAACACACTCTACCAACGCCATATGTTTGAATTCCTCGCGGCCGCACGGCTTGTACTTGCGTTTACGTAATCAAGGCCTACAGGTTTTCTAAAAATTATCCAAGTGTCTGGTCGAAGCGACGCGTGACCCGAGGAGCTGGTAAGTATCTGGCGCAGTGCATCTGCTTTGCCATGCCATACAGCGGGGCAATGCAGCCGACTGAGTTTGATATGTTCAATAGAGCTGATGCAGAACCTGAAGATTTTTTGGAAGAATCCGCAGTTAGCCCAATTGTTTCAATTGTAAATACGAGGTTTCATTTACTTTTATTATTTGATTGGACTTTCTATTTCAATAAAGATACCTACAACTGAAAATAGCTAATAACTGTTATGTTGGTTTTAAGTTGAAAAATAAATGTATGTAACTATGCAACTGTAACTATCTCTCCGGCGGGGACGGACGTGGATTCGTGGAGGCAAGGAGTTGGCTTACCTCTGCTTTCTCTCAAGGTGCTGAGCAATGAGGTTGGTGTAGAAGTTCTCCAGAGTAACCTTTGCCTTGGTGGCCTTGTCGAGCGTGTGCCCGCTAAACCGAATGTTGTCCGTCCCTGTCATTTCCAGCACCCCTGCAAACAAAAAAATATATTGTAAAATTAAAAAAAAAAAAAAAAAAAAACCGGCCAAGTGCGAGTCGGACTTGTGCACGAAGGGTTCCGTACCATTATAAACATCAAAAAATACAAATCTATACTCGTAAAAAAACAAAAAGTTAACATGACGCGGTCAATCATCCAAGTAGGTACACGCTCGCCGCGCCCGATATAGCTTAACCTAATTATTAATTATAAAAAAAATACTTTAAATATATGTTGTTATAGCGGCAACAGAAATACATCATCTGTAAAAATGTCAACTGTCTAGCTATCACGGTTCATGAGATATAGCCTGGTGACAGACGGACAGCAAAGGCAAAAATTAGTAATAAGGTACCGTTTTACCCATTGCGGACGGATCCCTAAAAAGCTCATTGCAAAAATAATACAGCGCGAATATGTCGACGATTGCTCTTTATGCAAGTAGAAAGATAGAAAAGATAAGTAACATGTTGATCTTGTTTCTTGCTTGCGTAAGATAGTTTTTGATGCTATTAATTTATTCGCATGTTCATGTCGCAAGTTCAACCTTATTGACTTGATGAGCGTGATAGCTAAGCTACTTAGAGCGCCTTAATTACGTAAGTATCAATTTGTCTGGAATTATCAAATACTAGCAGCGTCTCGCGGTTTCACCCGCGTAGTTCAACTTGTGAATGCAGTATTACTTATTTTTAAAAACAAAATAAAGTTCATGGTAATATATAATTCATGGTAAACTATTTTGCTATTGATTAACTCTACCTATATCGAAAAATTGTATTTAGATTTGTATTATTGTACTGTAAACCTAACCATTATAGATTACAGTACAGATTTTATAGATTGACATAAGACCAATAAACACATTACCGACTAGTTTCACAGCAATAAATTTAATTCATTTATCATTTGAAAAGAATCTTTTCAATATACCATATTTTGCTATTTATATACTAATATTAAAAAGTAATGAATAGGTCCCGAAACTACTGGACCAAAAAATATTTCATCATTAAAAAGCTTAACTTTTCAGGGAGTGACATAGGCTATAATTTATCCCGGAATTCCCACGGGAACGGGAACTACGCGAGAGAAACCGCGAGGCTCTGCTAGTGTACGAGTAATATAAATCTGTAAATCAATCAATCTGCATCAAACTTGAGAAACGTTGCAGAAAAGCTGGCGGGACATGAAATAAGATGAAGATAGTCAGAGAGCAATATGTAATATATTATATCATTACTATTAAGTACATATTACTTTAGTATATTTATTATATTTTATTTTGTACGTAAGATTTGTATTATTTAACTACATAATAATGCACACAGATCCCCATGTTCAATCCAACGATCCTATCCATCCACGGTTGTCTGGTAGAGATCGCTCTTGAGCGATAAGACCGCCAATTGACACAAATTTTGTAATTTTTATTTTGTTTGTAAATTATTATGTGTGCAATAATGAATTTTCTATCTATCTATTTATTACAATTTTATGTAACAACTAGCTGGGCGCCGCGGCTTCGCACGCCTATCCCACGGGAAATGATCTATGGGATAAAAAGTAGATGTGTTATTCAAGGCCTGCCAAACCTGTATGAAACAGCATGAATTTCAGCCCGCTCTGTTCAGTAATTTTTCCGTGAAAGAGCAACAAACATACATGCAGCAGACATGTTTACAAACTTTCGCGTTTATAATATTAGTGGGATAGTAGATATTATCTTCTGTTAATACCTACCTATTGTAAAACTTGTGTCAAGGAGTTTCTTCTGTCAGAAAAGTGAATTTTGGTACTATCTTTGTTATGTATCTATGTATTATATTTTTATATTTATATATATATATTTATGTATGTTTTGTTACTTATAATGTAGGTATTACATTGTTATCTATAGTCTGATATTTATTCTATATAATGTATTAACTTGCTCCTGTTTTTATGTATTTATAATTTTGACAATATTTATCTAAGATATATTTGGTACAACCCTGCCTTTCTTAAATTCTTAAAATACTATCCATCCCAAGGTTGCCTGGAAGAGATCGCTTCTAAGCGATAAGGCCGTCCATTGTACTTTTGTTTTATGTAATTTTCTTTTGTACTATATTTTTGTTGGTGTGCAATAAAGTATTTTGTATTGTATTGTATTGTACATACACTCTTTGATTTTAAATCTGATTATTTTAATTGTGTTGTTTGTTTGTCCGTTTTATTTGTTTTTCTTTTAATAGTGTCTGTCCTGTTTTTGTGTGAGTTACGCCGCCGCCACTCACGCGTCTCATTCGGGCCCCCACGGAAGACCAGCTCTAAGCAGGATACATCTTGTCATAGCAAACTGAGTGTTGGCTGTTGTTGTAACTATAAACTACAGTACCTGGGTGACTTGTTGGTTTTTTTTTAAATTGTGCTTATTAGATATTATAGCAGTATTATACGCCATTGGCAGGAAGTCATATTTATCAGTTTAATTCCTAATGTGATTAGGATAAAGAACATTACTGAAAACACGATTAAAATAGTATTACTATTCGCCAATAGATGTCAGGAAGAGTCAATTGAATACGATAAATCGAATTATTGAAAACATAGTTGAAGTAATAAAACGACATTTTGGAGCCCTTTCCAAGATCCGGATTAAAATTACATATATACTTATAGTGTCAAAAAAAATCTACAGACCCTGGAGGGAAACTACCTTAAATCCTTTAGTTAGCTCATTTTACTGAAAGGAAACATTCCTTTATTTTTAAAAAGCCCCTCCCTCCAGGGCATATAGTTTTTTTTTTAATAATAATAATAATAATAAATCATTTATTTGCAGAAATGTCGGTACAATAAGGTCTTATAATAAAGTAAATAGCTCCATTACATTCTGCCTCGTCAAGGCGTGCAAAATTATTACAGATAATAAAATTAAATTTGAAATTTAATAATTTTAAAGATTCATTTAAGATATATTAATTTTCCACCCTGTATACAAGAATTGCTCGTTTGAAGGTAAGATAATAAATATGTTTTGTCTTAATCTATATATTTTGTATGTCCTATGTTTGTGTATTGGGTCCAAAATAAACGCATTTTTCCCTTTACATTTTTACTAATGAATGTATTTATAATAAGTATATTTGAATAATCTAGTACCCGTAACGCAAGCTCTGCATAGCTTGGGGACAGATGATGCCGAGTGGATTGTCCAGCAATATTTATTTATTATTATACTAGCCGCGCCCCGCGGCCACGCGTATGTGTTATTCCAGCTACCTGTGTGCAAAATTTCAGCCCGATCCGTTCAGTAGTTTTTGCGTGAAAGAGCAACAAACATACAGGATGTTCACCAGTAAAAACGTGGCATATAAAAGTCAAAACATTAAATCGTGAAACTAAGATTTTAAGATTTATAAATATTCCAGTTAAGTTCGATGCTAGCTCATTAAGATATCATCGCATTGACAAGTGCTAAGTCCAATAAAATAGTTTTTAAACTAGTACCCTGCACTACACCCGGTTCGAATACCAAACCCTGACAAAATCGCTGACGAGGCGAATTCCAGTTCGTTTGCAGAGCAGACCTTGAGCTGTTCATTGGAATGTCTGATTGAGATAGTGAGAAGCCTTGTTTCAGACCGTTGTTCCTATGGAAACGTTTAAACTTTATTTTATCTTATTCTATCTCATGGCAAATATTACGCGGCAGATGAAGGAAAAGATCAACCGGATGGTCGAGTGTTGAGCATAAGGTACATAACAGCTTGACTGCTATTTTGACAGCTATTCCAGATTATTTTAGACAAACTTCAAAAAAGGAGGTTCTATGGTTGACTGTACTTACGTGGTTTTATTTAGAAATGGGTTATGAGATAAAAAAAATCCTTGCTTTGGTTTTATTTCAGGTTCCAGGCCTGAAATAAAACAAAGATTTTAATAGTCCTTTCCATAGACCGTCCGTGTTTGTTGCTAAGCTAAGTTTGTGAGCTCACAAACTTGTCTTTGTCATTTGGAACCAGTAAATTATGCGTTTAGGCTAATTTAACAGTTAGGATTATTGACAAAAACACAAATTTTATCTACTCATAGTGCGCGTGCGCCGGCCTTTTGTTAACGCACGTATTCAATGGAAATGCAATGCGGTGAAACCGGGAGGTCCTGCATGTTAACTATAAAGTATAAACACTAGCATAGAACAACGCTCTTTATATAAAACTTCAATAATAAGAAAAACAAAATCTTTTAAGATAAAGCTATTGTTAACTTGTATTAATACATTAATACCATCTTGCCTACAGTTCGTGGAACTTATCAGACTGTAATACCGGAGGTGGGCGTTGCGATCTACGAAAATAGAAAAAGATCTACGAAAAATAGGCAGCAAGATGGTATTAATGTATTAATTTATAATACTTCTGCAGGGCGCATCGCTGCCTATTTTCAAGGTTCTAATTCGACGGTTTTATTTATGTTTGTCACTTCAGAACTTTTGACTGGGTGGTCCGATTTTTATCCAACTTTAAAAAAAGAAGTTTTTTTCATCATAACTTTTAACTGGGTGATCCGATTTTCATGATTCTTTTTTTGTTTGAAAGCTGGTGCTTTCCGTCTGGCCCCATTTTGGCCCCGTCTGGCCCCATTTTTTCTCAATTTGGTCCAGTTCTGACAATAACATTCATGAGAAAACCATAAAAATGAAGTCCGTTTATAGTTTTATAAACAAAATCAATTTTACTATAGAAACTTTAGTAGTTTGACGTATGCATTATGAATATAAGCGGGTTTACTTCGAACCTTGTTTTTGTTGGAAGAACACCGACGTTTCATCCCTTAACGAGGGCCATCTTTAGGGGAGAGACAAAATCAATTATTGTTAGTCTAACTCAAAAAGGACTTTTGATATTTATACCTTTTCTTAAATAAAAAAAACAGCTTATTTCCGTTCCCCTGATATCGTGAATATATACCAATTTATTCTATAACATTTTATTTATAATTGTTCGGCAGCAAGGTGACAGAGAGAGCTATTAACTACGTAAATTAATGTATAGATAAGCTGTGAATATGCATCGTTAAATTCATGTTAGAAAACAAATAATTATAAATTAATAGCGCTGCAGACAATACCCATAACTCTTCTCCCATAACTTCCGAGTTCTTTTATCCATTATTAGCTAATAGTGCGAGGATAGATTTAGTACTGGTATTGAAATCAATTTTAGACTGTGAAAACGATATACCTAACATGAACATGTTAAGTGAGGTTAGTTTAGTTATGATGTTTTGAAAATTTATCATTTTACCTACTTATCCTATTCTATAATTAACCATAGGGTTAAAAAAACCTGTTATAATGTTACATTGTCTAATATATCGCCTTATGGCGGATAACGGGGCTGGTCTTACTTTTAGTTTTTCGTTAAACACTTTACTATTAACTGTTAATATTGAAGTATGATTGTTTGTTATCCCTAAGAGACAAAAATAAAAATAACAATATAAAATATGAGAATAAATAAATCATTAGGGACAATATGAATGTATTATTTACTTTTTTGGTATTTTTTTTACGTTTTCCAACCGACAGGTCCGACAGCTACCAGTTTATCTCGAAGGGCGCTTATACACGAAGAGCACGTGTCATAAACACGACAGTCGCCATGTAGCGTATGTTCTCTCGAATCCTCGCGTATAAGAACAAATCTTGTCTGGAGATACGGGGGTCCCAACTTCGCTTTTTAGGTACCAGATACTTGTTTTTGAGTTTTTTTTATATACCTTTCGTTATTGAGCCAAACTGCAGTAGGCGTTTTGACGAAAATAATCGAAGAAGTTATTCTCATTAGTAGAACTAGGAGGAGGAGCTTCTCATCTTTTTTTATGTTTGTTACCTCAGAACTTTTGACTGGGTGGTCCGATTTTGATGATTCTTTTTTATATGAAAGCTGGTGCTTCCCGTGTCCCATTTTAATTTAGTTCAGATCTGACAATGGGGTCCATGAAAAAACTATAAAAATTGAAGTTGTTTTATAGTTTATTAAAACAAAATCAATTATTATTGAACAGACTTTACAGTTGAGCCTTGCTGTAGGCTACTTTCCGACCGTGTATTGACCGTGCAGTCCGTGTATGAGCCAGAAGTAATCCACGGTTGACGTAACATAAAACAAAGAGATATGGCCCATCAATTCGACGACTGTGCAGATAGTTGTGGAGCATTCATTCTGAGTATCGAACCAGTTGCCGCAACGTTTATCCGACACAGATTTGCAAAACAATACACAGTCCGGAAACTGCAAGCAAGCAACAGTTGCAACTCGCTAGTTCATACTGTCAGCACTTTTGTTTTGGAGCGGGCGTTGTATTGTTTGGGGAAATCGTACTTATTTGAATATAAATTATTATTATATCGATTCACGCCTCGGGACAAATATTTGTACGATTTGCAGATATTTTTCTGGGCGTTCTGGATGTTTTCTATGTATAATAAAAAAATATCTATCTATAGTGTATTGTAGTATGTATATCAGATAACTAGTACCCATAACACAAGCCCTGCTTAGCTTGGGACTAGATAATGGTGTGAGAATTGAGTGTGTCTATTTATTTTATTGTCGAAGGAAAGTAATTCACTGGATTAGTTAGGTATTCCCCGCTCTTGTGTTGAGTTGATAGAGAGTAGGTAGCTATTACTTACCACTACATACAAAAGTGTTTTGTATTGAATATTAATAATAATATTTTTTAATAATTAGATTAGAGATACTGAATACGCAACAAAAAGTAAATAGGTATCTATCGTTATGTTAATTTTTACGAATTTGAATTAGGAATCAGTTTAGAAATGGATTATTTTATTATTTGCTATAGGTAATTGATTTAAAATTGATTCAGGTAAAATGTAAAGAAAACACTAGTATCAAACATTTTGAACTGTTTGTTTTATAAAATTATAAGGTATAAAAATACTTGTTTTTTTCCAACCCTATTTACCTCGGAACTTTTGTCTGGGTGATCCGATTTTAATGGTTCTTTTTTATGAAAGCTGGTGCTTCCCGTATGGTGTTTTAATTTGGTTCAGTTCTGACAATGACCATGAAAATCCATGAAAAACTATAAAAATTGAAGTCGGTTTATAGTATTCCTGTGCTGTTTGGTGTGTGTACCTAATAAAGAGTCTATATATCTATAGAATACCCCCAAATAACCACTTCACAACCTCTAGAGAACACGACTCGTATAACAAACAATCAAGACTAGCAACATAAATAACAAATCAGAACATAAATATTATCAACTAAACAATGCAAACGGCGCGCAAACAATTTAGTTAATTGCACAGATTTCAAGCGGTACGGCGAGAGCTTGCCTTCAGCGTTGTTGACTTTACATCTACCCTATCAACGGAAATACTATGCTTTTTATAATGGGGATATGCATGTTATTTAAAATGGCTAAAAAAATATATACGTAGGTCTTCTCTATGAATATAGAAACATATCTACATATTTATTTTAGCATTTTGAGATGTTTTTATTGTAGAATTTAACCATTGTAAAATTGATATTTTAAATCTCAATCGCAAAATTTCAAAACGCTATGCCATCGGCTAGAGCGGACGTGACATCACTGTCTCACATTTCTTCTTTTTTTAGGTTTGGCGCTGCATCATGATTTGACACTATTCCGCCCACTTCACATTTAGTATTGTCGGCTATTTTCAGATTTTTCGGAAAACCTCTTTCCTGAGATGATCACTACTGAGGTCGTCACAAAAAGTTTTAATGGAGTGTGAACGTTGACGTCAAATAAACATGGCGCCAATATGGCAGCGTTTTTATCACCCGAAAATGATTGTAGTTTTGATTTGTTTTTTTTTTTACCTTGTTATTGCGAAATTCAGTAAGCATCTTATCATTTTTCAGTTAAATAATGACCGAAAGAATCGATTAAAACAATAAAAAAATCGATGCATATACCTATTCAGCGGTATGGATGCGGTGGATACAATGTATGCAAGGTACATATAAGGGTTCATATAAACGGTCTGCAGTTGTGTGCAGATAAGTGCAGCTGTCTCCATTTCACCGTCTGCAACTCTGCAGTCAACGAAAAAGAAAAACACGTTTACTGTGTTGTGGGTTCAAGAAATATTAGTGGAAAGAAACAATATAGATACTTTTTAGGCGGATCCCTAAAAACCAAAGGGTAAAACGGGACCGTATTACTAAGACTCTGCTGTCCGACTGCTTGCCTGTCCGTCTGTCATCCAACACATCAGGCTGTATCTCATGAACCGTGATACTAAGACAGATGAAATTTTCACTGATTATGTTGTTACTATGTCAACAAATAATAAAAGTTAAATCATTTTAATAATCAAGGTGGGCAAGGTCCTTATCACCTTGAGAACCGATCATCGTTGACTTTTTGTTTTTTTACGTGGAAAGGTTTGTACTTTTTGATTATTAGGTATAGATAATGGTACGGGACCCTTTGTGCGCGGGTCCTACTCGCACTTGGCCGGTTTAATTTACACTCTATCCACTTTTACGAAGGAATGAGAAGAACTTTATCAATCTAAGCGACTTTGCGCATTGACTGCACTCAACTGCAGTCGACGACTACCATCGACTGCAGCCGTGTATTTGGGACGAGCAGTCCGTGTATTAAAGCCCTAAATAAATATAATGGTGTCTATTCAGATGTCGCCAAAACTAAACTAAACTAATTTGACAATACTAAAAATGTCGCTTTCCCTGTCATTTTTAGTCCTGTTAGATTAGTATAGTCTAGTTTTGGCAACATCTGAATAGACACAAATGTGGGACAAATCACACAGCATCATCTAGCCCCAAGCTAAGCAGAGCTTGTGTTATGGGTACTAGATAACTGATACACATAATACAATACACTACATAGATAGATATTTTTTATAATACATATAAAACATCCAGAACGCCCTGAACAAATGTCTGCTGATCGTACAAACATTTGTCCCGATGCGGGAACGAGCCCGCAACCTCCTGAGTCGCAGGCGGACCTTCGCCCACCGCGCCACAGAGGTCGTCGAGATAAATTTTGTTGTTGCTAAAATTTCCTTTTCATACTGCACTATTAGGTATGTACTATATTATGTATGACACTAAATAAACAGTTATTTTACTGTGGTTTGTTTTGTACACCAGTAAATATTTGCGGGCAAAAATTTTTCGTCGCGAAAGTTGTGAGATGAGAACTGACCTACAAAAAGTGACGACCAACATAGTAGATATAGAACAGTTTACGTGAGGTTTCTGATTTGGGACCATGGCTACCATTCGTAAGAACGTTACATTTACCATAAACTAATTAGAGGTATGTCGTAACGTCAACCAACCTTACTAATAAGTAACGCATTGTATGACTATTTTTAACCGACTTCAAAAAAGGAGGAGGTTTTCAATTCGACTGTATTTTTTTATTTTATTTTTTACCTCAGAACTTTTGACTGGGTGGTACGATTTTCATGATTATTTTTTTATATGAAAGATGGTCCTTCCCGTGTGGTCCCATTTTAATTTTGTTCAGTTCTGACAGTGGGATCCATGAAAATTCATGAAAAAAACTATAAAAAATGAAGTCAGTTTATAGTTATTTATTATGTTATTAAAAACTATAAACAAAATTAATTATTATGTAATTATCATATTATGTAATTGTATTATTATCATAGTATAATGAATTTTAAAATATGTATTATATTTATTTATTGTATTAACACGCCACTGTCTATACGTGTACAACTGCTTCGTGTCCATCTCAGGGTTGTCTGGAAGAGATCGCTTTTAGCGATAAGGCCGCCCATTGTGCAACTCTGTTATCTCTCTTTTCCTGTATTTAACGTTTGTATATTTTATGGTGTCCAATAAAGTGTATTGTACTATATTGTATTGTAACGCTAGGGTAGGTCCACAGTCCACATAGCATCATCCAGACGTAAGCAGAGCTTGTTATAGATATCGAACCGGTTACTTAAGTTTGAGCACCTCTGGTGTTAGATATATCACCTTTAAACACCAGCGGTGCTCAAACTTAAACGAATTCAATCTTTGCATATCTAAGCGCAATAAGGAACGCCCTCTAATAATAGAGCCTATAATAAAAAAGTCTATAATAGGAGAGAGATATAATTATTTATATTGTTCGTTTACATTCCGAGGCACAAAATATGTTGTCACTGCTAACAGGTGATCGTTGATCTTCTCCTCGTACTTTTCAATGTTAGGTTGCTATTTTTTTAGAAATGAGAACTAGATAAGTATACAGCTGGCGATCGACTCGAAGAGCTTTCGCGATCAACCGTTTGAGCACTTTTGCCTTAAACGAATGTATTGATTAGCATTATGTAGGTACATCTTTATATCAGAGAACAGCAAAATCTATTCAGAGACGGTGGCTAAAAAGCGCAACTTCGTATCTCTGCCTAAGCTTTACAAAATGAAACTATTACAGAGGCATTAATTATACTTATAATGGATATCACAAACTGAACGATAGATTTTTATGAATTCCTGTTTTTAACGTAATTATAAGATAAAATAGGTGGGGGCGCCTCTTTTACTGGTGTAGGCGCCTTAAGAGTGTGTAATAACGCCGCTATGAGATGATGGAATTCGAGCCGGATGGCAAGATATGGTTTTCTCGCGAGTTAGAAGTACACAGCAGAAAATTCGGTTAATTACAAGTTACAAGTTAATGAAACAACCAATCGAAAAAATAAAAGACATAACTAAAGAAATACTTCTAGGTTTTTGAACAAAACAAAAACCGAAAAAAAGTGTACTGTTCCTGAGGAAGTAGCAAAAAGTGTGCCAAAAATCTATTTTAAAAAGCTATGATAGCTATGATAGAAAACTTTTACCGATCGTGTTTTTAAAAAACGTAATTCTAGATAAAAGATCGAAGTACCTAACATTTTCCTGAATATGAAGGTGGTAGCTTTCGCAGACTCTCGAGATAAATAAAGATTTTTATCCCACACGTCAAACACAATCGTAAAACATTATTCAAGTAATGAATTCTTAGGAAAGCTAAAATTATCTATACAAAGTGTTGATTCAGCTTGAACGAAGCACCTACAAGGTTGACTACTAAGAGGTCCCTGTTCAACCTTGCAGGTACCTACTGCGGCCCACACGCCGTGAAATATGATTCCAAATCGCGGTATTGCGACCATTTTAGATGAACACATAAGTACCGAAGATTAGGAAACATTTTCGTGAACCTGTGCTATTACCAAACGTGGAACACGTGACATACGAAAAAACGAGACGCATCAACAAGGTTCTATTAAAAGCGTAAAAAGAGCGTCTTTAAATTTGGTTAACTGGCGACTCATTAGAACACGAGATTTATATTTTATTTTAATAGGTACATTTTCCAATTAAGTGTAGCTAATGGCACAAAATACAACTGTGACGCAGTTAAATGTTGCAACGGTAATGACGAATGCTATTGACCTTTTTAATCCGGTCCCAGATCAGAAACCTCAACAAACGTAAACTGTTTTATATCTACTTTGTTTGAGTCAACTTTTTGTAGGTCAGTTTTCTTCTCGCCACTTTCGCGACAAAAAAATATTGCCCGGATTTTTTTAATGTACAAAACAACCACAGTATAATAAACGTGGCAGTTAAGAACTTTAAGCAACAACAAAATATTATCTCGACGACCTCTGTGGCGCGGTGGGCGAAGGTCCGCCTGCGACGCAGGAGGTTGCGGGTTCGATCAGCAGACATTTGTTCAGGGCGTTCTAGATTTTTTCTATGTATAATAGAAAATATCTATCTATGCAGTGTATTAAAAATATCAAGTTCCCATAACACAAGCTCTGCTTAGCTTGGAGCTAGATAATGCTGTGTCAATTGTCTAGAATTATTTACTATATTATTATTTATTTATTATAATTCCGAAACTTTAGATGCAAAACTTTAGATTTTGCTCGGGCGTAGCTTTAGATCTGAACTTAGTCATGAGTTTGAACGTAGGGTGAGGAATAATGTAGGGTACTACTGTAGGCCTAGCACGGAGATTGTTGTCCAGGTATAATAGAAAAAAATTACTCGCTTTATCATCGAATGCGTAAAATGTTTGAAATTAATTCCTTCAACTTCAATAATTTATGCAATGTATGACGATGCGATGTAATTTTCTTCTATTCTACCATAGATAACAATCCCCGTGCTAGGCCGGCAGATTTACTTATTTGCATACGTAGGTAGGTTCGAACATTCAAACAAGATTATAATATTAGTTTTATTTATTTTCGAAGTGGCCTATTGGAAGGAGAAAAAGCAGATTTACCTAGCAGTTGGACAGTAGTTGCAAAAATAATAATATTTTTTGGAATTAAAACTTTAGAATCCATCATGGTTATTAACACTAAACTCATTTACAACGGGATATTTAACTCCCTTGCTTGGGAGCTGTCAATGTTAAAAAGAACGAGAAATAAAGGCTTATTTTATTTTTATTTTATTGTATTTATTTAACATGATTTGAGTTTTAATTTTTTTTTATCCCAGCCATTTTTTTGGCGCTTGTTTAGACAAGGTAGGTACAAGCGTCTTATCATATCACACGCTGTCATGCAGTGCAAAGTTGCATTTAATTAGTTACACCTCCTACGCTTTTCGTTTATTTGTATATACGACTATATGACTAAGAATATGAAAGAATTCGATCCGATTCCGATCAATATCATTAATAACTACGTTGAATATTTGTCGAAGGTGTAATTATCCTGCGATAGCGTTCTTGACATACTGTGTATTCCAAACACACAGCAATTATATATTGAACACAATAATATCAACAACGATAATATCAAAATGCAAACGATAAAATCATAAAACATCTATGATGTGAATATTATTTACATTTGCGAAACAATATGTTGTTCACTTTGACGTATCCTTCAATGGGACTAGTTTGTGATAGATTTGCGAGAGAACCCAGATCGCATGCCAGGCCCGTCTGTGATAAACCTGCTTACCTTCAGTTTCGGAGTTCTTTGTATGTTTAGTTTTTATGATAATTAATTTTGTTTTAAAAAATTATAAAACGACTTCAATTTTTATAAAGTTTTCATGGATTTTCATTGGATCCCATCGTCAGAACTAAACCAAATTAAAATGGGACCACACGGGAAGCACCAGCTTTCATATAATAAATGCACAATGAAAATCGGACCACCCAGTCAAAAGTTATGAGGTAGAAACAGTCGAATTGATAACCTCCTTCTTTTTTTGAAGTCGGTTAAAAAAACGCAATGACGAGTCGGGATTGTATCAAAACGAAAATCATGCCGTTCATAATAACACTAAGTGCGGATTCCCACGAGCCGAAGCGGCGGCGCTGCGGCGGCGCCACCGCCGCCGGCTCAGCAGGCGCGAATAGGGAATGGACACCGGTATTCGGTATTACCGAAAAACCGGTAATACCGAGTTATTTCAGGCACTTCGGAATACCGGTATTGAAATTGCAAATACCGGTAATTCGGTATTTTGAATTTAACGTTAAAATAAATGAAAAAAACTCATAAGACGGCTCTAGATTACAAACAACTTATTTTAAATTTATAATGATTGTAAAATTGATGGACAGTCTATGTTTTCGCTTCACCATGTTTTCACGTGGTCTCAAACCGACTTCAAAATAAATAAACGACCAAATGCCCGAAGGATAGTGTTAGACTGTTTTTTGATTTAAATCTTTACTTTTATAAAAGTTTTAAAATATCTATAAATAGATATTTTTAAACAATCAAAGTATACTAGCAAGCAGATAGACGGACGCGGGTGGCTTTGAGCAAGCTAATAGCGAGCATAGCGTTCGGGACATTATTTCTGCATGCATAAAGCTCAAAACTGAGTGACGAAATTAACGACGAATGCAGGTGCGAGTGCAAAACAAGTATTGTTCCTGTAATTTCTTGGAAACAAACCGTCGGACCCGTGCGGTGCCTCTTTCTTTGTCACGCACATTTTGAATTGCATAGTGCGCTCTCGCTCGGTAGGCCAGTTATCTATCAATTGTTACTACGCACGAGCACAAGGTTCAAACGGTAATCAGTGTATCGTAGCATTTCGCAGTGACAAGTTCAAAAACAGTGTGTGTTTTAGAAGAAGATGTGCCAATTGTTTTCCAAAATGATGGCTGTCCGGCACATTACCAACGAACGGTACGAGAACATTTAGATAATGTATTTCCTAACTCGTGGATCGGTAGAGCTGGCCCTATACCATGGCCACCACGGTCCCCAGATCTGACACCCCTGGATTTCTACATATGGGGACGTGCAAAAGAATTAGTTTATGCAACAGAGGTGCCCACAAAAGAAATTTTAGTGAAACGAATTAACACCGCATTCCTAAAAATGCAAGAGGAAATGCTGCTTTCAACCACAACCACAGAAATCAGAAAAAGATGTCGTGCATGCATAAGGTGTGGAGGCGGTCAATTTGAGCAAATGTTGTAATTTAAATGTAATAAAAACAACATAACATAAAAAACGTATTTTCTTTATCTTGACCCTAACAACAAAGTATCACTTAGGTCGACCCCTGATGTAGTATTTCTGCCATGTAGCATATCGTTAGAAAGGGTAATAACCAAAGAACTTTTTAAAAGAAAGCTAATTTCAAAATGACTTTTAGTTTTTTTTAAATGAATTTAGAAGATGTCACTTTTCATAACATTTACGCCGATTTACCACTTTGAAAGCTCAGAAGTTCTTTTGTGGATATTAATTGTAACAAGTAATGATTTATTTAGAATAGGAAAACATCGTAGAATACAAGCATACTTTATTTTGTGGTATAATAACCACACACACCAAAGATATGACGATTTAAAGACAAGATTTCGGGTGGTTTAAAAAAAAAACTAAAAAATAGCATATCTAAACTACCATGACACTTCGGACATCGGGTGTATCGGGGAAAAATAACACGTGACCCCCCACCCCCCAAAAAATCCTGTCGGTCCATGTACCTGTATAGTTTATTATAATTATGTCAAAAAATATCTTAGTTCTAAATGTTGATTATTTCGAATCTTTATTAATGTGTTATTAAGAATGTTTAGAGTTCAAAATTTTTAATTATTTGTTTGATTACATATATCGTGATTATTTTGTTTTATGGATTTGTGTGAAAACTTTAGAGTTTTAAATGTTTAATTAAGTTTGTAGTTGTTTCTTGTTGTGATAAATATTTGATTGTTATGTATGTTTAATTTAAAGAAAGACTGTATAGTAGTACCTAAGTACCAAAAATTCTCAGTTAAAATTAAAGTTGATTTAAAAATACTGCTTTTTTTTAAGAACCCTTTTTTATTACAATAAAGATATACTTATTCAGTCTTAAACAATATAACACGCAGAAGAAAATATTTTTTTCGACTTTTTTAATATTTATAGTAAAATACCGAAAAATTACCGAAATACCGGGATCCCGGTTTTAAAAATATTGATACCGAAAAATTACCGGTATTGGCAATAGGTCCATTACCGTCATTCCCTAGGCGCGAAACAAACTATCAATCATTATTACCGGAACTTGTCCTTTTGCAGTTCGGAAAACACTTCTTCAACTTCTGATATGTCGTCTCGGTCATTACGAAATGTCGTGTCGAACTGGAGCGAGAGTTAGCACGTAGCGGTGACGTAGTCAGCAGTTATTGCAAGCCCATGTCTTCGGGGCGGCGCGGCGGCGGCACTGTCGCTACTGCTGCTCCCGAGACGTCGACGGAATCATGAACTTGCACCGCCCGCTGGTCTCCCGACTAAGAGTATTGATTAAATCGCGTTCAAGCTATATTAAGAAGATTCGCCGAGATGAATATCCAATGCGACCTCTAGGCGGACTGGGCTTCGAGCCCTTATATTTAGACCTTGATTAACGTTTCATTGAATAATTTTAGCCTCGGTTCACAAACTTCACACCATTTATGTCATCTGCGCGTTTTAAGGTAAACAAAATTAGTTGATGATCAAGCCCTGTGACAATGACGTCAGCAATGAGCACGGTTCGAGATCGGTGATTTTAAAGGAATGACATCATGTACGGCAGGCAATGTTTAGTTGCGCGGACACTAGAGCAGTGTTTGCGGCGGCGGCGCGGCGGCGGCGGCGGGCGCGGCCGGAGCGGCCGTCAATCGGCACTCTTTCTAGCGCGGACGCCGGGTCGCTACTGCGCCGCGCTGCCGCCCGCTGCATGCAGCCCGCGCCCGCGCCACCTCGCTACCTCACACCTATCCCCGCGACAACTACCTTCCTACCTACTTGACGACCTCTGCGGCATGGTGGGCGAAGCTCCGCCTGCGGGAGGTTACGGCTTCGATTCCCGCCTCGGGGCAAATGTGTGTACGATCTGCAGACATTTGTTCAGGGCATTCTGGATGTATAATAAAAAATATCTATCTATTTAGTGTATTCTATGAGTATATCAGTTATCTTGTACCCATAACACAAGCTCTGCTTAGCTTGGGGCTAGATAATGCTGTACGAATTGTGCATTTTTTTTTATTATTTACTGCCTTTCACTGATCTATACATTACTATTCACTTTGGCCACAAGATAGACATACGTTTCATATTAATATTCTGTTTTATAATATCATTTAGGCAACGCTGACCCTCAAAGTTTGAAACGCTAGGTCAGGGACACTGCGGTGAGTTGATTCATTAGAATACAATTTCGCGGTGAATTATCGCAGTGTGAAACGGTTGCAATTAGTCAGTAAACTTTTCCAAAGAATCTAGTCCGCGACCTCCGAACTAGTTTCAGCCGGGAAGGATGTCGAATCCGGCAGTTCTGCTATCCGCTCGGACTAAACAATAAAGCACGAAGTTATCAAAAAACAGTAACGCCACTCACTGGAGCCTATCGTCGTCGTGCAGTCTCCGTGTCAGCGCAGCCCCGTCGGAACAGCTGGTCCAGCAGTGGTATTTCAATTCGAGGGTACAGGCGACTGGGCCCATACATAACTAGGACCGCGCTCCCAGTTACCTGATCACATTTTTGAATCGGTCGACTGGGACCATATACCTTATTTGCTTTAATGTACAGTTAACAGAAAAATCAAGTTAAGGATTTATTTTATGTAGTATTACAGTGAAGTATTTTTTTAGTGAGAATGTCAAAAAACTATATACGAATGATTCCTAAAGTCAAGGACATCCAGTTTTCATATACAGGGTGAACTTTTGAGATCTACGTACGGTAAGGGCAGGTACCCAGTTATAGTTACAGGAAAACGTTCGTCGAAAACCATTCGCAATATTTTGAGATATTCTGAACTGCATTCACAGATTGAAAAAAAAATACAAACAGCAAGAAAATGGAGTTTCACAAAAGCTTTGTTTTGATGTCCACAGATCCTGTTTCTTATAAGGTTCAAAGTCTCTTCTGCAGGAGTATTTTAATTATTATTTTATTTCTATAGGTATTAGAACTAGCGCAGAGCAGGGTTAAATGATTAAATTTGTTTTTTTTTTAAATTATGTGATTTATTTGATACCAGCAGTGCCTTGCGGTTTCACCCGCGTAGTTCTCGTACCCGTGGGAATCCGGGTTAAAAATAGCCTTGAAAAGTAAGCTTTTATATTATAAAAAAAAAAAACGGTCTAATAGTTTCGGAGCTATTCAATAAATACAAACAAACAAACAATCAAATCTTTCCTATAATATTAGTAATAATATATAGATTATATATTATTGTAGATAACCTCATAAACCTCTTGCGCTGGTAACTGGGTAAAAATATAAAAAATCTAATCTCAATCAAACTATTTTTTTTTATTATTTAAAGAAAAATCTCGATTTTTAACCGACTTCAAAAAAGGAGGAGGTTCTCAATTCGTCTATTTTTTATGTTTGTTACTTTTGACTGGGTGGTCCGATTTTCATGATTCTTTATTTATATGAAAGCTGGTGCTCCCCGTGTGGTCCCATTTTAATTTGGTTAAGTTCTGACAGTGGGTTCCATGAAAATCGATGAAATGACTACAAAAATTAAGGTCGGTTTATAGTTTTTTACAACAAAGTGAACTGGATGTTCAGATGAGACTGTGTCTGCGGAATAGGTATACTATGACGGCGGAGCTGTGGTTTCCGTCCACCGAGACTTTACACATAATAAAAACTGTAGAGACCAACAAAGTAATCGTGAATTTACTTTATAAACATGTTATACTAGCTTTTACCCGCGGCTCGCACGTTCTGTATCAACAGTTCTATGATACTACAAGAATAAAAATAGTTTGGACCAACAGTTCTATAGTACTAATAGGAGTTACGAACTATTATTGGTTCTATAGAACAATTTGGACAGGTTTCGTTTCAATAGTTCTACCATGGAACTGCAGGGATAAAAAAGTGTAAACAGTTCTATGACGTCACAGTCCTATAGAACAAATGGGAGTTACCGGCTCTATTCAAGTAGCCTATGTCCCCGAGATACCATATATTATACCGTTTACTTCCTTGCCAAATCTCATCAAGATTAGATTTCATCAAGATTAGATTAGCTACGTTAAGTACTGCGGGTTTTTTTATCTTTTAACTAACTAAAAAAATAACAATTTCTACTTAACTTCATTGCATTATAATTAATGTATGACCTCATTCTCGATCCATTTTTATAACATAGTAGGGGGAGCGCAGCTGCCTATATTACAGACTTCTCAGTCTAGTTTAGGCAACCGAGGCTACATAATTATTTGATCAGGAATTTCAATAAGTACTTAACTTATTTATAGTGTCAGACAAATTATGTTAATTTATGTTTTGAAATGATTTCTTTTTGCAATAAAATGTATTATTATTTTGTTCAGGAATTAAAAAAAAATCTAATATCATAACTGATCCATATGAATACCAGTCGGAAGCGTACCCAAGACGCTGCTAGCTGCATTGCCCTCTGGCAGTTCTGATGCGCTACCCTGACTTCCTCCTCAACCTCAACCTCGTATCGGTCCACTGCTGGACGCAGGCCTCCCCCTGATAAGCGCCTTATTTTATTAGCGTTTATCTCATTGGGGGTAATGCCCATAATCCCTACACTGAGCATACTGGTTGGGGATCGCAGCTCGGTGGTAAAATAGTTCTGCAGGGGGCGCTGCTGCCCGCCCCCCGGTGGATATCGCTTAGTCGCCTTTTACGACACCCACTGGAAGAGTTGGGGTGGTGCAAATTCTAAGCTAGCACCAAACAGCCTTACAGCTAAATTATAAATGCGAAAATTTGTGTGAATGTTTGTGACCGCGGATCTCCGTAACTACTTAACCGATTTTGATGAAATTTGGTTTAGCTTCTAGTATAAGACTATTATTTGAAAATAAATTTGCAAATATCATTTTTAAAAATTTACCTGGTAGGGGTTCAATAGGTTGGTAGTTCCTAAGAAAAATTATTATTCCTTGGGTCGATTAACTTAAACTCGAGAAGTAAATAATGAATTTGGTATGTTTTTTTGGGATAATATTTTATTTCTTAGATAATACCGATAGTGTAAAACTATTATAATAACCAAAAACTATAGAATCACGTATTCACGTGTGCAGTTTTCTGATATTTCCCCGACGCGAAACCGCGGGGAGGAGCTTTCAGCCCTACTTACACAGGCGCTGATTTTTATTTATTTATTGAGATAAGTTTACAAAGCAGATTACAATCATTTTACATCTGTAATATTGAAATTACAAGTTATTATCTAGATTGTAGCCCTAAATGTAAACATAACAAGATTTATGATAAGTTAGTGTTGCAAACATAGGTACATGAGTTTCCCTAAAGACAAGTTAATAATATTATTATTTTAAGTTAAAATGTTGAGGACTAAGAGATTGAGAATACATGAATAAGTAGTTTGTTTAAATTGAAATAATGAATTTATCTTAATTTGGTTAATTGCTCAGTGTAGTCGAAACAGCTTTACGGAATTTATTAAGGTTTGAGTCAAATATATCAATATTTTTATGAACAGCTGCCAACTCGTTATATTGAGGACACATCCTCGTGATTGGGTTATAAAAAGATGTATTGTTTTTGTAAGCCCGCAACGAAGGGTTACGTACGAGACCTATAATTAGTGTTAATGTCAACTGAGGATAATAGACTAGGACAGTCTACGGAAGAGTGTAATATTTTATGAAGGTAGGTAAGATCTATGTGTTTCCTGTTTTAAGCGCGACCCGTGTCGCGCGGTTTCGCGATATTTGTTTGCAGTACATTTTGTACTAGTTAAAACACATACGTTGACGCACACTGCCGCTATTATCGCCGCGATTCGGCTTGTCGGAGGCGTTTCCGCGTCCTTCGAAAAAAAAGCCAAAAAATGCAGCTTTTTTGAAACTGCGATTTGGCCTATTTTTAAAGCTGAGTCTTGCGGAGTGGCGGGCCGGTCTTCGTTCGCATAGCCGGTAAGGCGACGAGGGGGAGGCGGCGAAACCGCGCTTAAAATTGCTGTGTGTAAGAAATCGCGCTAGTAAATCGCCGAAATCGCGCTTCACAAGACGCGCTAACTAATTAGCGTCTGTGTGCGGAGAGCTTTACATTATACTCGTATTACGATATAACAAAATTAAATCTAAAGACCACTTTATACGTCACTTCAGTCACGTCACCACGTCAACTAAAACGTTTAATGTCAAGTTACTGCGCATAACAATAGCGACAATCATACGCGACAGCAATTGTTACGGAATAGACCCGCGGATCACAGAGCTGATTCAAAGACATCCTTCTTACATTTTAAACATTATGCTAGACATAATATCAAGTAAATTACATACGAGTATACCTGCGTGTTTACTATGAGTTGTCACAGTTAAATCGCCTGACGTTGCTACAGTAGTTACGTAAATACTCAGATAGTTATCTGCGCGACTCACACTGCTCATTTTAGTGCCCAACTATCTCTGCTAGAGGCACTATAGAAGTTCCATACATTTATTTAACTACAGTCGCTAGAGAGTATAGAGATTGTGAAAACTCATGGTAGACACACAGTATGCTGAGCTTGAAATGCCATACTGGTGAGAGAGTTATATAAGCTTCCCGCTTTGAGGGCTGTTGCATTTTCATAGAAAATAGAGTAACGCAATCTCTGTGGTAAACAGTAAGTACCTATACAAATACAAAAATACAAAATTCTTTATCGGGAACCAAACATTTAGTATACTATAGAGTACAATTGTGGGCTGACTTCCGCAATAGTTAAAAACTGTGTAGCAGAGTCAGCGCCCTCCTTCGCAAACAAAATAATTATGTTCCATCATAAGACAATAAAATAAATATAGTGTTTGTGACACCACAAAGCAAATGACATGGCCGTCGGTGCTAAGATGACATTTTTTAAACATTCATTTTTTCATCATTACATCACTCTTCAAATTCTCTCAGAATTCTAACGAGTTGGGTTGGTGCAAATTCTAAGCCGGCACCACACAGTTAGTTAGCAAAATGTATCTCACACACCCACACACACACATATACACATATGTGTGTGTGTGGGTGTGTGTCAGTGAGTGTGGTGTGTGTGTGTGCGAGCGTGCGTGTGTGTGTATGTGTGTGTGTGTGTGTGTGAGTGTGTCAGTGAGTGTGGTGTGTGTGTGTGTATGTAGTGGTGTGGTGCTCCTGAAGACAAGACTCATAAGAGTCGGGCAACAAGAGTTACCGCTGTACGTGAGCGAGTGTGTATGAGTGAATAGAGTGTGTACGTCTACGTGGTGAGACTGCGGTGCCTATGACAGTCGATGATTGTCCCCTAATGTATTCATGAGGGATAAGTATTTATTTATTTATTTATTTATTACAAACCTGCAAAATTATACAAAGTTTAAAATTAAGGGATTCGATATCGGCTTTTTCAAAACAATCAAATTATCACGTCAACCTTTAAGGGATTAGATACATTTTGCTAACTAACTGTGTGGTGCCGGCTTAGAATTTGCACCAACCCAACTCGTTAGAATTCTGAGAGAATTTGAAGAGTGATGTAATGATGAAAAAATGAATGTTTAAAAAATGTCATCTTAGCACCGACGGCCATGTCATTTGCCTTGAGGTGTATGCAACTATGACTTAAGCTAGATAAGTATATTGATTAGTAATAAACCACACGCAGTCAGATGTAGTCGTTTCATAACAACACCAAAACTATACTTAGCCTCATACATTGGAGAGAATTTTCTATGAATACACCCCCACACTGCAGCGATAGTTTGGGTATTCGAGAGGTCAAAATTGACGTTTTGACTAAATAAAACCGGCCAAGTGCGAGTCGGACTCGTGCATGACGGGGTTCCGAACCATCACATCACACTAATATTATAAATGCGAAAGTTTGTATGGATGTATGGCTAGATGGATGGATGGATGTTTGTTACCTCTTCAAGCCAAAACTACTGAACGGATCTGGCTGAAATTATGCATACAGGTAATTCTAGTACTGGAATAAAACATAGGCTACTTTTTATCCCGTAAATCTGTTCCCGTGGGATAAAAATCACCTTTAAACGTTTCCATAGGAACAACGCGTGCGAAGCCGCGGGGCGCAGCTAGTTATCTATAAAAATCATAAAGTAAAGATGACGCGGTAGAAGTCTGATCGCGCCCGATGTTGCTTAACCTCGGTGATCGGTTCTCAAGGCGATAAGGATAAGGACGTTGCCCACCTTTATTATTAAAATTATTTAACTTTTATTATTTGCTGTTAGAGCAGCAACAGAAATACACCACCTGTTAAAATTTCAACCGTCTAATTATCACGGCTCATGAGATACAGCCTGGTGACTAACGGACAGACAGACGGACATCGGAAGCTTACTAATAGTCCCGCTTTACCCTTTGGGTACGGAACCCTAAAAACTATCGAAAATGTTTGGGAAAAGCTCGGAAAACAAATAAAACAGCGGGTTCCAGCCCTAACAAACATAGGAGATCTCAAAATTCATTGATATAACATAATCGCATGCCGAGAAGATTGCAGGCAGTTTTAACAGCTACGGGGGACTGAGTATTGAATGGGCACATACATTCGACAAAAATGCCTTGCCCGTTATGTCATAAATAACATAACACAATTACATTACAATGTGATGTGATGACTGATGGATGATCTGCTTATGGCAATAATAAATCACTTCTATTAGATACCACAAACTGTACGATGGATTTTTAAAACTTCCTGTGTTTAACGTAATAATAAGATAAAATCAAACTCAAACTCAAAAATGCTTTATTTCCTTAAATGGAAAAGGTCAAATCATATTAAAAAATACACTGACAGGGAAATAAAGTGCTATTTTTGATTTCGATCGCTTCGTTATGTAGACTAAAGTAAAGAAACGACGAAGAAACCTTTAGCCTGTTAGTTGTTATTTTTCGAGTTGGAGCAAAAACCGACCCAAGCTTTTTATCCTCTAGATAGAATAGTTGGGGTGCTACTTTCACTCGTGTACGCGCCTTAATTAAACGCATTCATGGTCCAAAACACATGTCTATATCACCGCAGTAAATGTCCAAAACGAAACAAGAAGATGAAACAACGACCTTGGTTCGGCCACGGCGGCCGGCGTGGCAGTTACGGTTGTTTGCATAAGGGCTGATTAGCGAGGCACTTGTAAACAGTACCTACTGCTAGTTTTACTATTAAGGGGCCGGAGAACACCGGGCAAAGATTCTATTCGAGTCGCGTACAAAACTCCGCTCCGAATATCGCTATCTCAGGTTAGCTGATGCAGGCGCGGGACACGGGACGCGGTACTACAATACGTGAAGGGAACACACAACCATAGTGCCGTGCCGTCTTATGCGTGTGTGTGTGTGTGAGTAAATGTAGGTTGCTAGGTATCTATCTATACATCTGCCACTGATAACAATTTAAAGGCGGTAGCTACCTATTTCTTTAGGGATGTGTATTTATTGGTTAGCGCCTTATTGGTTTTTATCTCAGGGGTAGTGCCCATAATCCCCACGCTGGGAATGCAGGTTGGGTTGATCGCAGTTCGGTGGTAGAATTGTTCTGCAGGCCGCCCACCAGTGGATATCTCTTGGTCGAGACGTGGTGGGTGGGACATCTGCGTCATGGGCCATGAAGGTGTTAGTATGTATAGTAATATACGCATTCAATGCCCAGTCCGCTACACGGGGAAAAGTTTCGACAGATAGATAGATAGATGTTTATTACTTCTTTACGTCAAAAAGAGGCAGAAATTTTGCCTAGATAGAAACTTACAACAAAAGTTCTGCTTTGCTGGAATTACAACACAACAAACTTTCGTTATAAATATCCATCAATTTGTTTGTACCTACTTACCTAACTACCTACCTATAATTTGTGCAAGTGTGATTGAAGCAGGCATAAAATGCCCTGTACTTATTTTTTAGGAGTTTTGTGAGAATATTTATTTGTTGTGTAATGAATGAGTGATCTGATTACATTACAATATCATAGTAGGTAGATCATTTACAACTCAACCTTACCTACTTACACACAGGTACCTGAGTAGGTGCATGGTTTTTACAATTTATTATTACTACGCACTTTATCTACAAATATAATTAATTAACCTACCTATCATCCTATAGTAATTCTAATAGATACCTACATAGGTAAGTAAGTAAATACTAAACTAGTAGCTAGGTAGGTAAATGTGAAACATTGCATTTAGTTACAACAGAGGTATAATTACCTAAACCTAGGTAAGGTAGGTCCCCCATCTCATACATAACCCTATACTTGGCGTTGTGCACATATGGATACGCTCACTTTAGAAAATTCCTACCAGTTTCTTAAAAAAAATATTTAAAAACTTCTTTTGTAAATAGTGCAATATTTTTGGTATCTTTTGGTAGAAAAATATTGTGTGTTGCTGGCAACCCCAATTTCTCAGTAGTGCACAAAATGGTGGACCGGGCGCAGACGTCTTCTTCTCGCAAGGTAAGAAAAAATATTTTTATTCGAAATATCGATTTTTTGTGTATAAAAAAGTAGTGGACATAACAGATTATGAATTTGTCTGTATATCTTAGCTGTTTTTTACCTGAAAAAACAACAAGTTTTCTTGCTATAGACACGTTCATATGATAGTATCCATATGGATACACTGCTAGCTTGCCTACATAATTGTTTATTTTTGTTATGTATCCATATGGATACACTGCCACATATGTATGAAAATTGAATTAGTGATTTTTATGGATAATTATTGACATTTATTTTATGTTTTCTGTAACATTTTATTTTTACCGTGTTATTTATTTATTTTATTTTATTTATTTATTCAGGGCAACCAACTAGAGATAACACAAGGAATACAAATTATAAAACAAGATACTTAAAACTAGTGCTCTCTAAATTACAGGATAGCCACAACATGCGTAAATAAGAAGGCAACTCAACTAAACATCTTATTATGCTAAAGTAAACTTAAGGTAATATAATGTCTTATTTCATGTGTTCGTGTGTTTGATCATCGATGTGGCACAGCGGGTGATTTTTATGGTTTTTAATTTCCGCCAAGAAACACATTACCTACATAATTGTTTTCCTGGTGTTGTCCATGTATTTATTGATTACTAACGGAAAAACCATAATAATAATAGAAATAATTTCTTACTAATGTTGTATTTTTTGACTAGGTGCAGGCACCATCACTAAAACAACAACAGCAGAATAGAGCTCGCCGAATTATCGCTCTTGTCCCGAGGGTGGGTGCCAAATCTGATTTAGATGATGGCGATTCATCAGCTGATGAGCTACAACATTACCACGATGATCGCGCGTTTCGAACAAACGCATCGGATAGCAGTTCTCCGCCACCATCATTGCCATCATCGCTGATAAATCTTAACATTTTGGATTCAGATGATGATGAAGAGTTAGGGGTTGTTCTAGCGTCAACTTCACTGCAAACCTTTCAATCTTCTTCAACTGTCTCCGCCGCATCTAAATCAATCTTCCCGTAGATAAAATTATAAAGGCACCTGCAGTTCTCAGACCACCGGATGCAATCCGATTTGATCAGATTGGTCATATGCCGGTTTGCTCACCCAAAGGGAGATGCAAATTTTGTAGTAAAGGACAGACAAGGATATCTTGCCAGAAATGTAAACTCCGACTGTGTTTGGTGCCAGAGCGTAACTGCTACCTTCTTTATCATTCTAAATGATATGAAGAACTAATTGCTCAAACCCCTCGAAAATAGACTGAAGCGAAGAAGAGATTGAATATAATTTAACTAGGAATTTTCTATAAAATACAAGGCTGTGTTACTAAGTAGAGTTTTATGAGCAAGGTTTTAAATTTTGTAACAATTTTAGTATTTTAATTGGAAAAATGTGATCTCGTATAATTTTTATATTAAAAAAATGTATGTTACTACGCATGGTTGTAATATTAGGTAGAATTCCAAGTGTAATTTCATTAGTTTTAGTAATAATTTTTACCAAATATGTGATCTCTATTAATGTATAAGACTTGGCAGTGTATCCTTCTGGATACATGATTTTAAAAACTAAGTTGCAGGTAAACCTGGCAGTGTATCCATTTAGATACTACTCATAATTAAATAATTAAAACAAAAGGTTTTTTTTTATTACCTGAAACAGTTTCTATAGAGCCCTAGGATATGTAATTTTTTTTTTAACTAAGTACGTACTTAGTTAAAAAAAAAATTACATATCAAGATTTTTATTGCCTGCCAAGTATAGGGATAAAAACATCAAAATTCAAAAATCAAAATGCTTTATTATCATAAATACAATAAATGTAAATGTACCTACACTTAGAAAAGGTCAAATCATATCAAAAAATACACTGACACATTTTTGATTTCAGTCGCTTCGGTATCACTAAAATTAATGAAACAACGAAGAAACCTTTAGACTGTTAGTTGTTATTATTTTTCGAGTTGACTCGAAGACAAATAAGTTACAAGAAAAGAAAAATAATTATAACGCCGCGACGCGACGTGGAGATTTGAACTCGGTTCTTCTCGCGTCTGAAGCAGGCAAGGTCCGCCTTCGCCACGGAGCGGTTGCAATTAGTGACGAAAATAAGATTTGCACCATAAGTTCACCTTATGTGTACGTACCTAGGATGACGTCACAGAAAATGTTTATTATAACCTACTCCTACATTTAGGTACTTAGATTTTTTTAACAAACTCCTGGATTTTATAAAACATACAATTCCTACATTCGTGCCCGAAGTATCTACCTACTAGTTTGCTTATCCGTTTTTTTCCAAGTTTTTCTACAAGGCCTAATAGGTAGGTACGTAGGTACTTATATCTCAAGAAATCTACCAGGAAATGCCTATGTAGTAGTATGCAGTTACCTACCTATACTTCAAAAAATTAAAATATAATTCAAAGTTTGGATAGATAGATAGATGTTTGTTACTTCTTTACGTCAAAAAGAGGCAGAAATTTTACCTAGATAGAAACTTACAACAAAAGTTCCGCTTTGTTGGAATGACAACACAACAAACTTTCGTTGTAAATATGTTTGTACTTGTACCTGCATACCTACAATTTGTGCAAGTTTGATTGAAGCAGTAAAACAGCCACTAACGTATTTTTTAGGTGTTTTGTAAAAATATTTATTTGTTTGAGTAGGTAATGTAATGAATGAGTGATCGGACTACAATGTCATTGTAGATCCTTTACAACTACCTTACCTATGGTTTATCCATTTTGAATGAAGCATGTTAGTAAACAAACTACGACACAAATATCATAATCTCACTTGCTTGGCGTCGAGTTTCAGATATAATTGTAAAAAAATTATTGAAGGGATGATCTAAAAGCTACAAGTAATGGAGATTACGTATAAAAGGACGCGCCAACAAAGTGAATTTTAGGTTAACTATGGACGGTTTGTTTACGTTTATGCTTCATTCAAAATGGACACGGTATAGGTACTTACACACAGGTTTATAAAATTTACTATAATACGCACCTTATCTACAAATATAATTTATCTACCTACCTATCATCTTATAGTAATTCTAATAGACATCGACATAGGTAAATACTAAACTAGTAGCTAGGTAGGTAAATGTGAAACATTGCATTTAGTCATAACCACAACACATGTATTATTATTATTAAAAACTAAACGTAGGTAGGTACGCCAACACTACATAAAAACATCTCAATTACCTGAGTAGGTACTATACCACCTAACTAACCTTCCTATCCCAATCCAACTAATTATATACCTACTACTGTACTATACTCTATATATCTTTTTTATTATACATATAAAATACACAAATCACCCGATCTATAGAGAAATTTGTCCCGAGCCGCAAATCGAACCTGCGACCCCGTTGCGTTCCGGCGGAACCTCGCTTGCCCGCCGAGGTCTTCGTGAATAGTGAAAACAATGCACCTACTCATCCAACAAAACGCCTTACTGTTAGAAATTGATGACATGACATTTGATTGAAGCATGACATTGTCCCACCTCACAAAATAGAATGAGGCCCTCATACAAACTCGTTTTGAAACCATGTACCTACCCAACACTTGATTTAGTTTAGAAAATAGTAAATAAGAAGTACTCTTCCTTCTATTCTAACGTCCATCCATAGTAAGTACCTAATAAGGTGTCCCTGCGACAACGACCTCGGAGATCGTCGTTCGTTGTCGTCACGTCGGTCGTCACACGGGGCTGAGCGGCGCGGCTGCGGCGGGCGCACCGTGTAAATACACGTTGCATTAGCGTGTGTGCGTGGCGTGCGTACCTGTCCGAGCGATCACACAACCGAAGTAATCCCGCCCCGTGCGTGCGCGATAGCAATAGTAGCCGTTCAAAAATGGTATGAATTTGGTTGTGTTCCGTAATACCAAAAATGATGAATGAAAACTTTTTGTATTCTTCACATAGTATTGTTATTCTGGAACTAGACAATATAAGCTATGTTCGACCGTTAAGAACGCGTAAGATATTATTGTTTTTAATACGAATCAAATAGGAAGAAAACTGGTCTATTTTGGCATAAAAATGTGCAAAATGCGATTGTCTATATTTCGTTTTAGGTAAGTATTTTGAAAAAAAAAAACAACGGCGGGACCTAGATAAATACGATTCAAATACAAATAATACAATGGTATACTGCAAATATGGTTGAATTAGAAATCATTTTGGTATTGCGTTTGTATGGGCAATTCACCCTTCCCCGGCCTCTTAACTACAGGTTTTATTCCTGGCATTTTAAACATCTATCGAAAATACGAGGAGGTTCTTAATTCGACAACTTTTCTGAATTAATTGGATATTTTTCCTTTTTGGACAGAAAATAATATTAGAGTAATGCGCATCAGCATTGTCATACAGTGGGGCAATGCACACAATATAAGTAAGAGTTATGATTATAATTAAGTCATAGATGATTAATGATTAAAAGGATATTAAATTTGATTAAAGCTAGCGTCTTCGATACGCCTCCGGCTGGTATTGATATGAATCAGTTGAGCTACCTTTAGATTGTTAGCAACAGTCAGCAGTTAATTCAATTGTAAATACTAGTTTTACTTTATTTCTATAATTTGATAGTAATTTTCTTTTTCAATAAATGGTTGCAAATAAGTAGAAGTGAGTAGGTACCTCTAAGATTAAGTAGTTCAAAATTTTAACCAAAATTTTAAACGGTTATTAGCTTATGTTATTGTACAGTGTGGTGACCAATAAATAAATAATAATATTAAAATAAGTGATTGACACTTTTTACTGAACCGTGACGTCACGCAGAACTTTAACTGGCTACATCTTCATTTTTAAATTAATCGACAAAAGAAGAAATACGTATCTAATATCTTCAGACAATCTAGCTAACAGACTAATTACAATTTAGTCGTCAGGTTTATTTATGAAAAACTTAATATCGTAACGACTAAGAAGAACGGTACGTGCAGAGTACATTCAGTCGTGAGCGAGCATGTCAGTATCGAGCTGGTCCATTGACACCTCGTGACGTCATCAACCCGGCGACCAATTACACGGGATTGTGTAATCTCAGCGTTGTTTATGACCTGTTAGAATAGAAGCGTTTATCGCAATATATGATTTTAGCGTAACCGTTTGCGTTTTGGAGAAATAGACGAGTTTTTAACCGACTGCCAAGGGTATGTTATGAGGTTGGCCCTCTGTTTGATTGTTTGTATGTATGTAGCGGATTTTTATGTTCCCGCGTAGCGCTGAAACTACTAGTTCAATTTATACAAATGAGGTATCGATTGATTCGTTTCAATACCCCGGTGGTTAAAATTTGGGTATTATGACGTCACACGATATTGGGGGTCTGACGAGATAACGCTTCCAAGTAGGGGTCGAAAATTACATGATTAAAATAAGCACAATCGGTGAACATCGTAGTCGTGTTTCAACTGTTTATTGCTGCGATATACTGCGATCCCCAACCCGCATGCCAGTGCGGAGATTATGGGCATTACCTCCCATGAGATAACAGCCAATAAAGGCGCTTATCAGGGGGAGGCCGGCGTCCACTGCTGGAGTGGACCAATATAGGCTGTTGAAGTTGAGTTTGAGGTTGAGGTATGCAAAATTTCAGCGCGATCCGTTCAGTAGTTTGGGCGTAAAGAGGTGACATCCGTACATTCAAACTTTAGCATTTATACCTATTACCCATAAATATATTGATTTTGTTTTAAAAAAACTACCGACTTCAATTATATGAATCCCGTTGTCAGAACTGGACCTAATTAAAATGAGACCACACGGGGAGCACCAGCTTTCTAATAAAAAAAGAGTAAGAGATAATCTGACCCCATCTGTAAAAAGTTCTGAGGAAACTACAAAATAAAACAGTCGAATTACACTTCCATGTATTACAAAATAAAATAAACATATTTTTTTTTGCATAATAAATGACTTCATAATATAATTATTTCTGTTGATGTACAACATAGATGTAAAATTCTATAGATATACTACGTCCTTCCAGTGCTAATCAATAAATGTTTTTTACAACTAAACGCAACGACAGGCTTTTTACAATAAACCTACTTATGAACAACATAGATGGAAAGACGTACCCAGACCGAAGTATGACCGAGACAACAATTACCACGCAAAAAAGAACCACCGAGGACACAATTAGACACAATCTGAGACTGCCTTTCGAAAAGCCAGTGCCTCATATCGATGGTGGCCTTATTTTACATCGATGGTGTACAGTGTACATATCTGTGTCTTCATAAGTGTACAATCCATGCATCTATCTATACGCAGTTTAGGCATGTAGGTCAATTATCTACGAGTCTGCACTTAATTTTGGGTAGCTTATGTACCGAGCCAGTCGCTCGGTACATAAGCTACCCAAAATTAATAATAAATTAATAATTAGAATTATTTAACGATTATGAAACGTTTTAAGGTTATTTCTATTCTATTATATTAGAATTCATTTATTCCAGGCCTAGAACTGAAATCTGTTCCCATGGGATAGAAATGACATTTAAACGTTTCCATAGACACAACGCTTGCGAAGACGCAAGCAGAAATGAGATATAGATAGCGACCAAAATTATTTGATTTGACTGTTGGCACAGCTGTGAAATACAATTCAGTTACAAATAATTGTACATTGTATACCGACGCGAGGCGTAAAAGTGCCCAATTACTATCTATTACCAATTACTATCGAGGGTTTCATTTGAAGCCATAGCCGAGAGCAGAGGGCCTTTAACCACACGAGTTAGGAAACGCTGTTTCTCCCGAGTGATACATAGTGCTTTGTACTACGTATCACTTGCCTAATCATCGTTTTCGAATCTTCAAAATCACTCGAGTTTAATTGTATACCCTAATACGCGAACTATTTTAACATGGTTCTTTTTTAAATTATTGTTCCGATTATAGAAGAAGTCCAGGCCTATATCATATGGCGGTTTCGGAGTAAAAGTTTTGACGTTTGACCTATTTTGAAAATAACCATAGTTACTTACAGGCTGATATTCCAGTAGGTATATTAAAAAAATAACACGTTTGAAATGGATGCCCGCTAAACGCTTTATAAATGAAATTCCACAGAGTTTTCCCTCTTGCATTTCAGTCTGCAATGACGTACTTTCTTTATGTTTGGAAAAGTAATAAACAATTTTCTAAGCCGGTAGTAGTATAGATAATATTTAATATCCTATCATTAGCTTGGCTTAAGAGTGCGAGTAAGAACGCCGCTGATCGATTTCGAGCGGGATGACAAGACATGGTTTTTTTGCGAGTCAGAAGTACAGACCTGAGACGTGCAACAAATTTTCTATGCTCAAAAATAGTTTTTAACTAATTACAAGTAAATAAAATTACCATAGAAAAATTAAAAGATAGTCTAAATAAATACTTCACAGGTTTCCTAGCAAAAGAAAAACCGAAGGTTTTTTTTTTCGGAATTAGAATTAGACCATCGGGATTTTTTTACCAATCGTATTTTTAAAAACACCTCATTCAAGATAAAAGGTCGAAGTACCATTTCCCTAAATATGAAGGTGGTAGCTTTCACAGATTCTGCGATAAATAACGATTTCGAAGTACCAAATTGCCTACGCCACACTCTTAAACTAAACTAACACTTTCATGGCCAAGACGTCCTCCTGCGGCCCGATGTAAAGTCGGCGGCGGCGGCGCGCCCCTTCGGGTCCCAACGACAAGGCTGGGCAGTGACCGCGTTAAGCTTTCTTAGGTCTGGGCAGTGACCGCGTTAAGCTTTCTTAGGTCTTAAATTATCAACAAGCGTTGTTAAGTCTTGTTGGCGTAGTTCAATTTAAACATTGATTGTTGTAAAGGGGAGGCCCTTACAACAATCGATGTTTAAATTGAATGGATCATCATCTTATTAGAATGGACTAGACCAGAGCTTCAAGAGGGCCTAACAGATCTATGTCACAGGATATATTTATCGAATGAGAGGGCCTGATCCACTGGAATGAACGCAACACCAGCTTCTCAAACCCAGAGGAATCTAACGTTTCCTGTTTTGTTGAGTAATTCTGTTGACAGTTCTACTGTTAATTTCTCCACATTCATTAGTTCAAAATAGGACAGACCACTCATTAAATTATCAGTTTAACAAACACAAACTTAAGTTCTCATTTTAAGTGAATTTATAATTCTTATGAGAATAAAGTTTCTTAAACCATAAACTTTAAAAAACTACTGTACTCATAACTACGCCAACAAGACCGAGGATAACAAAACAAAGATTATTCGTTTGAAAGTAAAAATATTGGTTTATATATTATAAGTTTTCCTACAATCTGAAAATAAAATAAATAACTCCAAGACTAAATATAATAGGCCGATAATACATACTTAATTGAGATTTGAATTTTTTTTCTTTGTAAAATTATTGCATTTTATTTCTTAAAAATAATTGATTAGAGTGACCAAAGAGACGAAATTCTCAGTGGCAGCTTGAGTGATTTGGCTGTATGGTAAAATAGGTAGGTCCGAAATGCGTCAAATTTGATAAATGAGACATGTGAACTTAGTGATGAAAATAAATCCGTCGAGTTTAGGTAGCCCTTCCCAGTTCTGCTAACGACAACGAAAGCGTGATTGAAAAGCTTGTTGTTTCATCGGAAAAGTTTATCGTTTTTAAAATTAAGAATTTTAAAACAAATTCTAACCTCTTTGACCGATCTAGAATAAAAATAAAAAAAAAACTTAAACTTAAACTTAAAGTTTTGATAAACTTTTCGGCGATTTTTTTGACAGATTTCGTAATGGCTTCTCTTCACAAACGGCGAATTGTGTAAATGCTTCCCAACCCCAACATACTTTTTCAGAGTTTAGAACACCAAAGGGAGGGCCCTTGAAACATCACTTGAAACCAGCGCAGTGTTGGGTAAATGCCTGATACTGCAACATGCTGAGGCAGTGACCCATTTTACCCTTTACCTTCTATTTAGTCTAAGTAACTAGTTAGTATTTAAGTTACCTATATATACCTATGTGTATTTTACCTACCAATTAAAGTGTTTTTGGGTAAAATAAATTATCTCTCTCTCTCTCTCTCTCTCTCTCTCATTATGTGATAAGCCAGAAAATAAACTCCTCATGCACCTCGGAATCCAAGAGTCCTCTACGTTATCAGCAGAGGGAACCGCACCGTAGAACTCAAGAGAACTTCAAACCGTTCTAACTCCGTAATCACTAGAGACACACCTCGGTTGTTGGGTCTCTAAGAAATCGGGAGAATAGGCTCTATAACATAGCAAAACACCCTTATTTAAAAAAACCCTCATGTGGAGTATCTAAGGGCCGACTGGCAGTCGACTGCAGTCCGTGGGTTTTAGACATGCAGTGTGTGTAAACGTGATCAGCAGGAAGAGCGCTACAACTTGCCTTCAAGGGAATTTAAAACCGCCATAACTCCGGAAACACGCAAGACAGACCCTTGTAGTTTGATATCTAAAAAATCAGCTCTACTATATCTATTAACAAATCCCCTGCGAAAAATGTCTTACGACGATTTGTTATGGGCTAACTACTAGTTTATGATATTTTTTTGCATTCAGAGGCTACGTTGCTGGTTCTCGGATGCGCGACCTACCTGATACAGAAGCATAGATGAGGTGATGACTTACCGGGAGGCTGGGGTGCCGGTGCCGGTGTGTCTGGGGCCACCGTAGTGCCCGGGTGGCTGTTAACCCAAGACACGGTTCACTCTGCACAGAAACAAACCACATTTTACACATAACACTAGGTATCTCTTACCTACAAACCACCACCTTCAGTAAACTGTAGGTGGATTAGTATATTCACTTCCTCCGCTAGTGGATTTTTTTAAAAAGTGAATTAGAGTTAATTGACTTTTATTTCTTAGTTTATGTTAATTATTATTTATCAAGCTGTTTATACTCATTCATTATCTATTAAAACAGCATAAAAATCATATCTGTTGTACTAAATAACTGATAAAATTTTAGACTTAAAAATTAAGATGAATAGACTTCAAGCAATGTTTGATGTTTGATGTACATATGTTTGTTTGATTGATTTATACTATTTCATTGTTTTGCATGCGTTTTCAAAATGTTATAAAGCTTAGATGTTTTGATAATTCAGAGCTAGATGATTTTATCTATAAAACTTTCTACTGAACAGTTTTTGGAAGACTCCTTTCATAAATCCACCATACCAAAAATGTTACCCAACATAATTAATTACCAACTACAAAAATACTCTTATAGTAGGATAGAAAACACACCGACATGCAGATAATGCATTTGTCTCGCGACGGGAATCGAACCCTTCCAGCATCTTGGGTATATGCTGCCGATTGGTGTTGATATGTATCAGTTGAGCTACCTGTAGATGTTTGCAACAGTCTGCAGTTAACATTTCAATTGATAATACTAGTTTTCATTTTATTCTACTATTGAATAGTAATCTTCTGTCCCATACATAGTACCCGACCCCATAGTAAAACACTATGACCCAGGTTGAAATTGTTTAGGAAAAATATTAATTATTCCCCAAATTATTTTGGCATGTTTTTTTAGGATTTTATTCTATTTTTTTATTTTTTTTATTAAGTACATTGAATCTATTAGTAATTACGAAAATATTTTTAACTTGGAGGAAAGATTACATGAAGTTAAGTTTGTTTCATTAATTTGGTTAAAGGGGTAAAAACCTGTGCATTTTTATTTTTTACAGTGATTTATTATCTGAGTACACAGAAGATTCTCAAAATATTTTTTTTTCATTTGTCTTTAATTTTGTGATTACTTTCATGGCTTTTATATGTTCATTTCATTTAGAGAAATCCTTAAACGGTTAAGGCTGAGTCTGAAGAATCGGGAGAAACAGGAAATTTTGAGTCCCCTTCAGCATTTTTTGAATTTTTGAGTTCATAGGGTTTTGATGGGGGTATAATGTTTGTTGCTCCTCAAATGATTAACGACCTCTGTTGTGCAGTAGGCGAAGGTCCGCCTGCGCCGCAGAAGGGTTCGATTCCCGCCTCGGGACAAATAATGTGTACACACATTATTTGTCCCGAGGCGGGAATCTAGATATTTGTTCAGGGCATTCTGGATGTTTTCTATGTACAATTAAAAATATATGTAGTGTATTGGATTATGTATATCAGTTTTTCTATCTAGTACCCATAACACAAGCTCTGCTTAGCTGGGGCTAGATGATGCTGTGTGAATTGTCTAACATTATTATTATTATTATTATTAAATAGAGTAGTTTGTAAGCAGAATAGTTTCTTGATTTCATTTATTTTCAAGTAGAGGAACACAAAGGACCACTTGTGTGTGAATCAAGGGGTGTAGTTATTTAAAGTATTCTATCATTATTGGTGAGAGATAAGTCAGATGAGTGAAACAGAAGTTCTCATAGGATGCTTGATGAGCTTTTTAATTTAATCCTGTGAATTTCATAAAACCTGATCAGCCCACAAATGAGTCTTTCCGTGGGTTAATATTGTAATACGTAGTAGTTTTAAGTTTATATATGAAGTATATGTATATAGATCCACATATATGCTGTATGTAAAAACAGGCATTTTTTAACATTGCACAATGAAAGAAATATATATTTTTTGTAAGTAAATTATTCAGTTTTATAATAAAAAGCCATAATTCATTGCAAAGAAAGAAATAAAAATCAAATCTAGGAAGAATTAAGGTGGATTTAGAACAAACCCATCAAGGAAATCTTATATTTTGTAAATTATATTTCATAACAAATTTTACAGAGACAAGTTGTAAGAGTTTTTACGTATGCATCTGTACAATAATTATTATTACTATGTACCTAATAGATTTGAGGTAATAATATGCACTAAGGAAAACCATACAATTGATTAAAACAGTCATTTGTGGGATCAGTACATTATTAAGACCACCAAGATTCTCAATCTAAGAGACCAAATTGACCAACTTCACACACACTTGGGGTTGATAATGATAACTTAAACTATAAAGATGTCAAAACAAAAAACTTGACTTAATGAAAGTTTAAGTATAAATATTAATGTGTCGGAGGGCAGTTTTTAGATAGGAATTCTTTGAGCACTCTCTATGTCACTCGGAATGTTTCCTCAACCTCTGTCATGTTGATTACAGTACTCTCACACACTCTTTGCCTAATGAAACAGTTTTAGGAGGTGCCGGGCAATACCACCCCTAAAACACTTGGTAAACAACACAAGAGAGCAAGGGCACTAGTTACTGCTTCTCTGTGTGGCTATCACTTTTCTAGGCAACTCTTAGGCCCGTACTATGAAAGCTTGCTCAGTCATCAATCTATGCTTGTGCAACACTTTTCTATAGCATAAACATCACTCAAGCAAGGCTCTATGACTGAGTAAGCTTTCATAATATGGGCCTTAATATTGGCTGCTTTCGCCATATAACCACCTGTTCTGCCATTCAGGATTAGGTGACAGCACCAGCGGTGAGATCCATCACTTGTGATAGCACTGGGCAACCTGCTATAAATAGAATCGCATGATAGAAAGGCTATCAAATAGACGAGGTACGAGCCTGCAAAGCAGAGCGGTCGTGAAGTTCCGGCAACTACTGAACCTATACCGTTTTAGCTTAATAGTTACACGTACCTTGGCTTGGACTGTGCCCCGAAATATGGCACTCGCACGCCTGTCACCCGATATCACTGAATAATCAGCATAGATACAATTCTTCTCACAACGATGGTCAAAATCGATAATAATGCAACGAAAATAACTTGGTGGCGGGGCGGCACTGAGCGTTGAACACGAATGTTGCCTGGTATTAGTCCACCGATCGCGGCCGTCACACTCTGGCACAAAATACCTTTGTTAGATGAATTACGAAAGCGAAATAACGGGAACTTTCATGAGCGACCCGTAAAAAGTTGGCGAAGAGAATGCACAAAGAAAAATGTCAGAAAGAAAGATCACAGCCACAGAATACTAAACAAAAAAGTTATGAAATTCGCAGACTACAAAGTCAACACAGATTATAAATAAAACCAGTAAAGGCAGTAAAGAACGCTCGCGCGCTATCCCAGACCACAGATAAGGAAATGTTTATTACTGTGGACGGAAGAAATCAGAACGCTCGCTGAGTAATATTGTTTTAGCTTATTTTGATTACGAAAAAAAAAAAATTCTACGCAAATCTTGTGGTTAGGGTGCATTAGGCAATATTAGAAAATGCATTAAAACCATCGATCAAAAATTTCGGGAGACGGCGGAATTTTTGATCGATGATTAAAATTTTACTAAATATTGGAAATTTCGTCCATTTTTGTGTCTTGGACGTGTGCGTTTCTCATGCTAGGCGCAATTTCTGTCCGACCGGTAAAAGAAACTAGTCCAAATGCTTCCATACATGTCACTATGGATATCTTATAATATCTTTCGGTTTCAGGACACGCTGTGTGAATCTAAAAGCGGCTCTTAGATTCACAAAGCGTGCGAAAACTTTGATCGATGTATTATGTAAATCCATACTAAATCAACGTTTCTGAATTCATGTCCTATAAACACTTAGGTACCAATTTAAAATTCTACAGATGAACTCACAAATTTTCACGCGACATTTTTTTACTACTTTCAGTAATATTTTGCTTCTACTAAATAGTGTTGCTCTGCAATCGGTAAATTTATTCGTGTGTCCCAACAGTCGACTGAGTTTGTTCACATGTCACATCACTTGGCCTGACTTGACGATCAGCTGCGTGCGGGTGTAAGCGCGGCTAAGTTTAAATCGGACATCGCGCGGGTAAATTTAACCGTAGTTGCCCGTGTATCGCTAAAACAACGGTTACTTGAGACAGGCACCCGAACTTGGTCGGAACCATTTGAACATCATTTGAACACAAATCCGTTAGGATTTATTGTTCTATGATCATCACAAAGTAGGTACTTACTTTGTAATATACAATACAAAATACAAAAATCTTTATTATCAGACATCAAAGACTTCAAGAGGGGTTTTCGATGTGCATTCTTATGAAGACAAATATTAGTATCAAATATCTCAATAGGTCACAGGGCCGTCGATTGGCAATTTGAGTATAGGTACCAATGTCAAAAAAAATGAAAACCAACAAAAAATTATGCTCAATTGGCAGCACAAACTAGAAGCTTGAAGACGTTGTTGGTTTTACTTTCATTTGGCATTAACATACTCTAATTGCCAATTGAGACTGCCATTTATCGAGGCGTATGGAACTAACTTGTTCTGTTTTTTTTTCATGTTAATCGAAAACCCCTACTAATATTATAAACGCGAAAGTTTGTAAACATGTCTGTATGTATGTTGTTGCCCTTTCACGGAAAAACTACTGAACGGATCGGGCTGAAATTTTGCATACCTACCCATTGATTTATTAAAAACCCTTTTTAAATCAATGTACCTACCGGTAGTTCTAGGTCAGGAATAACATAGGCTTTTATCCCATCAATTAGACCCAGCGCGGGACGCAGCTAGTAGGATATATAATTGTGAGAGGAGAACAAAAACTCAAATGTTTGAACTAAAAATTACATAACTAAAGTAATATGACTATGTCATGCTGAGGAATTGTTTTGCTGGAAATCGTTTTCATATCCACGCGCGCGATACAGGCTACGCCTAGTGCGCGGATAATGTATTACCATTGTAAACCGTATTTTCTTAAATTTGTTTATTATTGTATGTATGTTAACTTAAGCTATACGAGTATGTAGTTGTTTAAGATTAAGATGTAATCAAACATTTTTCACTACACTAGACCAGACGTTACACACGAACACAACAGTGTAGCACTACACGTGCAACTGTGTCTCGTGTGTTGCACTTTGTAAACCTACTGTGAACGTGCTGAGACGCGACTGTTTTATGTAAAAGGCTTGTGGCTAGACACTGTGGATGGTCCAACATTATTCATATCAATAGCATTGAAGGTACAATTGGCACCGATTTGACCCTTGTACCATTGATGGTACAACTGGCACTGAAGTTTACCGACTTGTCCCACTAGTAGTACCCTATAGTCCTGCTTGGAGTTAAGAACAATTCAAGTCTGAGAACAAAACGATTCCATTCAAGACGACTTTTTAAAATAAGTAACAGTCTAAAAAACATTAACAAGAAATTTATTACATAAGAATTGAACCAATCCGAAGAAAAACACTACAAATTAAATTAGTTAAATGCTACAGAATAAAAATATTATTGCAATAAACATCTTCGCGGAGCACGCCGGCACATTGAGTCAGGAGGGTATCCTGAATCGCGAACTTCGGGGCCATGCGGAGACAGCCGGCCGAGATGAGGTGCCCGAGGAACGGGTGTAGCCGGGAAGACGCCGCGACGAACGAGCCATCGGGGTCAATCGACAGCAGGTGGTTCGCCGAGCGCTTCGTATCTCTCTCCTCACCGAGCTTCACCGAAGGAGAGCCTGCAGCAGACGCCCCTCCGTCTGCCACCATATACGACGGCCCCATGTTATCGGCAGATACGAAATGGTAGTCGTAAAACAAAACCACCGCGGAGTCGCTCTTGTTCATCGGCGCGTCTGACCTGTTGGCTGGGCTTTCCAATGCTTTGCTCAACAGGAGAAGGGGCGACAAAGGCAGATCCAACGTACTGGAGGTGTTTTGTTCGACGTCATTAACGGTAGCGTTCAACGCTTCATCAGCTGGGCGGGTGGTCGTTTCGACAGTGTGGTTGGGGTCGATTGCGCGTTTGGATCGATGCGTCCGCACCACTATTTCCGATCTCGGCTCGGCTGCCGGTGGGCTGATCGTCAGAGTTCTGTTCAGAAACGAACGAGTCTCGTTAAGGAAGCGGTTAACCAAACAAAAGAACATAGTGAAGAGGGCAGTATCTTCTTCCTTATCGATTTTGTTGAGAGCGTTAGCGTAAACTTCGGGGACTATGCCATCATTATGCTGCCTGAGGATAGCTGCCTTGCGGCGGGTGGTGGGGCTGTCAGCGGCGGTGCTGTGGGTACCCAGGTCCATGCCGATGCCTCCGTTCTCCCACACGGCGATCGCTCGCATGTAGAACGGAAGGAAAGATGTGGGTATGGACTTCCACTTGAAGCGCAGAGTTGTGCTCGCCATGTACGTGCTGAGCGTCATGATCGATACATTCACGTTGTGATATCTCCTCTGGAACTCAGCTAGAGCTTGAATATTTTTGGTGTCGTCGGGTTTGTAGTTGAAGGCACCGTACATGTAGTAGGGAATGAGTTTATTTAGCAATGGGCTAGGTCTCGAGACGCGCTTTACCGAATTGTCAATTAGGAAGAACACGTTGAATTGCAGACGGCGGTATTGGATGGCCATGTTAGCAAGGTACTCTGAATGCCTCAGGAAAGGGACCTGGAATAGAAACAAGAGGTGCTGTGAAAGCTGGCAATGGCAACCTCAACCACTTAACAAATAGCATCTATGACGCACACAGCTATGTTTAGCAACTCCGTGAGCATCAGTTCGCCCTTGCAGGACGGGCGCCCTGATGCCCGTCCTGCCAGCAGCCTGACGCCCCCACAGCTTAGGCTGGTCAATGAACGCGTAAATTGGTATAACGGGCACCTTTTCAGCAATTAATATATCCATCAGTCATCCTATTAGTAGGTACTTGAACTAAAACAATAAATAAATTATGCCAGACGTTCAACATCGCAAAACCCCATAGCAGCCTTCCTATCCTACACAGCTTTTCAACGGAGACGTTTTGGCAGGACAATCGTGATGTATGCAACTTCATGCGCACGATTTTCCTGACAAAACCCTCGTCATTGCCTTCGTCGAACGACTGTATGTAATGTACCTACCTACCTTTATACTTACAGGGAGTCCCAAGTCTATGCCACATGAAAGGAAAGTACCTTGAATATTGTAGATAGGCAGGATATTCTGCTGCAAGGTTTCCTAAACCAAAAGGTTTATACAACAGGTAGGTATAAACCTTGTTTTGTCAAACGTAAATTTATTCTGTACCATAGGTATGAGGCAGAAAATCAAATTTATCTTAATTAGTATTTTTATCCTACCTACGGCTTTCGAAGACGATGTATTTCCATTGTTCCCATAGACGCTGTCTTCATTAAATCCGATAAACCGGCATTGAATACCGGTTGTAGAAAATGAATATGAAAAATAACGAGTTGTAAAAAAAATTTTTTTTGCTAACAATATTTGTGATGGAAGCAGATAAAACTTATTTTAATGTTGTGATTGTTTCTATGTTTTCCCAATAATTAATTGCATATGTAAACTATTTACAATTGTGTTTAAAATATATATTATAATAAATAAATGTCAAATTATGTGATCGATCCTGATAGTTAGTGTGTACTGTACCTACATGCCTACTGACTGCTACGAAAACAATAAGTTCCATCATTGAGGATACTAGATACACTGACGCTATCATTGTATTGGGTGATATTAATCTCACCCAAAATAACTATTTTGGAATGAGCAAAATTTGACATGTGCGGACATGAATATGATAGGCGCTGAATCCGGCACCTTTAATTTGTTAGTGAGGCACTAGAGTAATAAATCTATGCACACGGGTGTGTGACATGGTTGGACCATTGTGTCGCTGCTGACGCTGCGCTACCATCCATCAGTCGTGTTTGGGTAGAGCATGGATTGCAGTCCCACTTTTTATTGAATGTGACCTATGTAAGTTAAACACTAAGATACAAGTACTTAAACCCGATCTCATTTCTAAATAAAATTATATGCGTCTTCTAGTCAAATTGAAAATTATCATAAGCTATGTCCAGCAGTGGACTAATATAGGCTGATGATGATGATGTAAAACTCGACTTAAAATTGATTTTCCGGTACAGTACTCCAATTGTTGTGACGGAATTTGTAATGGCGTAGAGCATAGAATTATGTTATAATATGTATTTGAACATTGTCACCATCCTAACAGAAGCCGCAGCATCTTCCTACGAGCCAGGGAGAACACAGAAGAGAGGTGGTTATGTTGTCGGGTGGAACAAACACGTCGCAGCTTTTCACAGAGGCCAGGCTAAAATTTTTGGCTTGAATTGAAGGTGGTAAGCCGGTTTTTTAGACTAAAATCAAATGGATATTCTTGCCTCTCATCACGCTGCCATGGATTTCAAGCTCTATTGGAAGCAAACAAATAAAATGAATTCAAAGTCTGGCCTCTCTGTGAGTGTCAATGATATGAGTGATAACCTGATAACACTGATCGCTAATCTTTTTAAGGAGCACTTTAGGGTTAATCTGCAGTTTAATTATTAATTTAATTAATAATCGGCATAAACATAGACTTAACTCAAATAAGAGCGAAGTTCTCGTGTTTAAAAGTGGGGTAATTAAACAGTCCATGATATAACAACATTTTTAGGATGCTGATGCGGCTGCCTCGCATCGGGGATGTTCGAGGAGGCGAGTACGGTTGGCTTTCACGCGATTAAGCGCAAGAAAGTCGCTTCCCTACTCCAGCGTGCGTGAAGCAGTAGCAACAACATCTGCTGGGTTTTGGTCTCTAAGCCCAGTTGGAGCGGTAGTAGGTTGCGTCGCCATCATTTGATGGCGTACGTACGCGATGGGGTCTCAGGGGAGGAGTCCTCTGGGCCATGTGGCAGGCGGCGGGGCCACTCGACTGACCCGTCGCCTGGGACCTTGGGTCTTCGGAAACGGGGTAATAAAATAAAATACTTAGGTGTCGCTGTCATAATAGCTCGGGTACCGGGCCCATCATCCTGACGGTAACAATAACGAGAACTAAATTTAACCAAATTATTTTTAATTCTACCACCTCCAAGTGCAGGTATACCTGAGCACCTCGTGGCACCAACTGGTGGAAGAACACATTGCTGGGCGGCGAGCTCCCGTTGCACCGCATGAACACCAATTGCTGGTGCCGGTACGCTCCCAAGCTCAGCGCATACACCACCAGCGCAGAGATGCCCAGGAGCACCAGGGTCATCCAGCAGGTCGACATGCATTCTGCAACGACAAGGAACTGCTAAAGATTCCAAACAAACGCGTCACACATCGTAGAAGACAGTTATCATCTTTTAAATACGAAACAACAAATTTTAGACACATCTTAATAAGATTTCTTGAATCTTGACCAGATCTTGACTTAATTACGAACCTATTATGAAAAGGATTCACATTTTTTTGGTTATAAAACGAAATCAAATCAACTGTGTACAGTTACACATGTGATTAAAATATTTTTTTCGAAGAGAGAAGTGCATCTTACATTTTATCAGACGGGGTAGGTACTACAAAGAACCCAGCATTCGAATAGGCCCTCTCACTCTCAAAACTTGGTTGGTAGTACAACATCAAATACTTGTAGGCTTCTGTCATACATGGCTTGCACTACCTTTACAATCTCTGCTAGGTCGAAATCAGTCCGATTCTTGCGGGCTTTCCTGCATTTATTCAATGCCTTATCAAGCTGCTCTTGAAGAGAAGAAGAGAAAAAGAGTCAGCTCCTTCTCAGCAACAACTTCAGCGTCAGATGGTGACGATGGCACCGACCGCTCGGAGACTACTACGGAGATGGATGGAACAGAGTCCGATCGTTGATGTCACGCAACTAAGCTTTGTCTCTGTCTTTTGTAGGTACTGATTTCCGTGACGTTTGTCACTTTCTTACGAACCAGTGCGATATGTTTTTATTATACATAATATAAAAGATCTAGAACACCCTGAACATTATCTGCAGATCGATTCTGCGCCACAGAGGTCATCAATAAATATAATTAATTTTGTTTTAAAAAACTATAAACCGACTTCAATTTTTTAAGTTTTAGTGAATTTTCATGGATTCCATTGTCAGAACTGAACCAAATTCAAATGGGACCACACGGGAAGCACCAGCTTTCATATAAAAAAGAATGATGCAAATCGGACCACCCAGTCAAAAGTTATGAGGTAACAAACATTAAAAAAAATAGAATTGAGAACCTCCTTTTTTTGAAGTTAGTTAAAAATACAGTAAATACCTAGTTTTACATTGAGTAGGTACCGGCCTACTTCAGAAATGCGAACTTGCTACAATATACGAGCAACACTAACCTGGCCAGCGAGATATCCAAGAGCAGTTCCTGGTGCATTGCACCCCCCAGCCCGGGGGCAGCATCGCCTGCGCTGGTGCGCCATCGCCTCCTGCATCCACCTTCAGCAGAGGGAACTGCTCCTCAGGCTTCACTTCGGGACTACGGTCCCCCATCTTTGTTTTTGAATCTGAAAATTTGTTACGAAAATCATCCAACAACATCACCTTAGCCGATAGAATGCGCTGGACCACAAAATAGTCGTTAAACCCTAAAATAGGCCCCTCAAATATAACCACGGAGGGTGTTAAGCATGTTCAAATAAAAGGTAGGTAGGACCAAGTAGGCGACGGGGGTCGAATCGATTCAGGGGTCCCGGTAGGTGGCGGTTGTCCTCTCTTATTAGAATAATAACTAATAACACAAAATTGTAGATAAGTTAGGCTATACTCTTCCTTGTATTTATTTCTCGTGTTAATTAAATTTTGCACCTTTTTATAGTTGTTCACAAATTATATCAATTTTTTGCTGAAATGGAAATTATGACGTTTGCAATAAATTTTGACATTTTCGTATTCGAAGTTCAAATCGATTTGACAGCTTTTTTTTAAACAAAGCTCACCTTTTTCTCTATGTGAGTCTATATCTCAAAACAATTAAAAAGTTTTAATAATTTAAAAATATATTAAAGTGCTTGGAAAGAAAAATCCAACGAACCCAAACTCGACGGGGTTAAGTCTTTTCATATTGTGCTTTTCATGTAGGAGTTGCCTGTCTCCATCATCAGATCAACTCGATGTGACATCTCTCATGATCATGACATTGCATTGTCACCGAACTTACAAAAGTATAATTTCAGCTCCATCGGTTGAATTTTGTACAATTGATTACTGACATTGGCAGAATTGTGTCAAACCATGACGCAGCAGAGCCAAAAATAAAAAGAAGAAGAAGAAGAAGATATCTGCTTCAAAATTGAGTTGAAAAGATCCCACACGAACAAACTACATACAATGACATAGACACATTGCAAGTTAAATAAAATCTTTAAAAAAATATTAGTCGCCTCTTACGACACCCTCTACTTTAGTACCATACTTACAAATCTGGACACCCAGAGCTGGCCCACAGCTGGGATGGGGTGGTGCTAATTCCAAGCCAGCACCGCATATCACACTATTATCTAAAAATAGATTAGTTAGTTAATGTAATCACACTAATATTATAAATGCGAAAGTTTGTATGGATGTATGGATGCAAGGATGGATGTTTGTTCCTTCTTCACGCCAAAACTACTGAACGGATTTAGCTGAAATTTAAAATAGACATAGTCCATAGGTCTAGAAGAACCATAGGATACTTTTTATCCCATAAATCAGTTCCCGTGGGATGAAATCATCTTTTAAAGTTTCCATAGGAACAACGCGTGCGAAGCCGCGGGGCGTAGCTAGTTTTTAATAAATATTGTATTATTAATAATAAAGTTCGGGCGCTAGCCATGAACAAGTTAGCAATAACTTACATTAAATCTCATCATAAGTGAACTAAGTACCTATCTATAATTTTTTTATGCCAGCCTATACTATCAGCCTATACTAGTCCACGGCTGGACATTGGGACCATTTGAGCGCCATAGCGACCTGTCTTCAGCTTGTCGCATCCAGCATCTGCCTGCAATCTTTCGCAGATCGTCATCCCAACCGGAGAGCACAACGTTTGCCGAGTCGCGGTCGCCACTCGAGGACGCGTTTACCTCAGCGGTTGCCGGTTCGGAATCTACTAGACCGATTTATAACATTATTTCATAATTAACGTAGATAACCAAAATATATAGTTATCAGGTCAGTATGGGTAAGTCTGAAAATAATATAAGATCTATCTATCTCTTCTTAGGAACCATGTCATCGATTTTAGTAACAAGAAGAACTGCATTTTTAACCGACTTCAAAAAAGGAGGAGGTTTCCAATTCGTTACCTATCTCAGAACTTTTGATTGGGTGGTCCGATTAGCATGATTCCTTTTTATATGAAAGCTGGTGCTTCCCGTGTATTCTCCTTCCCGTGGTCCCATTTTAATTTTTTTCAGTTCTGACAATGGGATCCATGAAAATTCATGAACATTTTTAAAACAATTAATTATTATTACGTAATTTTTTTAGATTACCTATCAACGTGAGGTCCTACGTAAACATTGTGAAATATGTAACTTTTTCCAACATTTTATAGGAACAAAATTGTTCGTAGAAAAGCTTTGTTTTATGAAAGAAAAAAGAAAATTAATAAAAATGTTTGTAACTTTTACGAGTAGTTACTAAGTATTGCAAAGGTTTCTTGTTTCCTATTTGTTGATGCAACGTGAGCGCCAACTTAAAAAACAAGCACGTTTCAAAAACTTCGTTTGGTACCAAACTTCGAAACTCTTATTTCATCATATTATGGTTTCTTTGCACCACCGTTAGGGATCAGGAGCAATCCGAGGACAGGGTGTCATCTAACAGTTCGACAGTTAGTCATAATGAAATGAACACTAGTAGACGACCTCTGTGTCTGACACAGGAGGTTGCTGGTTCGATTCCCACCTCGGGACAAATGTGTGTACGATCTGCAGATATTTGTACAGGGCGTTCTGGATGTTTTCTATGCATAATAAAAAATAAATATCTATGTTGTGTAGGTATTGTATCACACTAATATTATAAATGAAAAAGTTTGTATGGATGGATGGATGTTTGTTACTTCTTCACGCCAAAACTGCTGAATGGATTTGGCTGAAATTTTACACACAGGTAATTTTAATCCCGGAATCAAATATAGGCCATAAATCAGTTCCCGTGGGATAAAAACGTTTCTATAGGAACAACGCATGCGAAGCCGCGGGGCAGCTAGTTAAGTATATAAATTATCTAGTACTCATAAGTCACAAAACAAGCTCTGCTTAGCTTAGGCTAGATAATGCCGTGGGAATTGTCCAACATTATTATTATTATTATTATTGTATTTAAAAAATACGGAGCCAGTCACTTATAGCGCTAACAAAAGGAGGAAAAATAACTTTTGCCTTCAACGACTAGATCGGAAACATACTTTTTTATACTGGTAAAAGTAGAGAATAAAATTGCAAGCACCCGTATTATTCAAGTAAACTAGTTTAGTGTAGGTAGCATTAGTAATAAGTACTTTTAAATTTGCCTTATGCAGAGTGGCAGATTTAGATCGGTCAGTATGAGAAAGTCTGAAACTTTAAGACCTACGAAGATCGCTTCTTAGAAGCCATATGTCATCGATTTTAGTAACAAGAAAATCTGCATTCATACATTTTAAGAAAACTTGTACTCAGCCTGAGAATCGAACCTGGACGTTATGAAATAAAAACGACTTTGATTTCATAAGTTATATTAATATTGATATATCGATTGTCTAGGTCTTAAGCAGTAAATGTTACTATGAAACATGCCGTCTAAAATTAATAAAATACATTGTTTTCATATCCTTGCATGGTTTTCATATCTTTTCATTTATTTTAGTTCATTTTTGAAATGACTACCATTTTGTTTTTGTATGTATGCTATTTGATATCTCTCTCTAACCATAACCGATTTTTTACTGATTTTTGAACTTACTTCTACTAATAAGCGGATAATTTTCCTAATCACTAGCTATAAGCAAAAAAGTAACATTTCAGGACACGAAACGTAACTTACAACTCAAGGGCCCTGGCAACACTGATCAACTTATCTTACACCATGCACTTGATTATTTCCTTTGGAAATGTAAGGATGAAAATCTTTAATTCTCAATGCCGCAAAAAAACCTTTTACGATACCTCAACCTCAACAGCCTGTAACGGTCCACTGCTGGACGCAGGCCTCCCCCTGATAAGCTCCTTGGCGTTTATCTAATGGGGGTAATGCCCATAATCCTCACGCTGGGCATGCGGGTTGGGGATCGCAGTTTGGTGGTAAAATTGTTCATTCTGCAGGGGGGCGCTGCTGCCTGCCCCATCCAGTGGACATCCAGTGGATATCCCTTAGTCGCCTCTTACGAGACCCGCGGAAAGAAATGGGTTGGTGCAAATTCTAAGCCAGCACCACACAGCTTCTACGATAAAATAATTGGTACTCCTTTTCAATCTACCGCCCCATTGTGTCCATCATGCCAATACCAATTAAAATAATTTGAAAGGGCAAGCACCCTTCATATGGAGGGTGCAATCGGACCTAACCCGACCGAAACCTTACAGTTACAGCATAATTTTTTAAAAGATTTTAGATTTATTATTCCAATTTGACATTAGATATAATTTATTTGTGTCCAATTTTTTTGTCACACCAATTTTTTTTATAGAGATGTTGATTTGTTTGTCGAGTAGATTTCTTATAAATTTAAGTTTTGTGCACAATTTATTACTTACAAGCATCTAAATTCTGCAATCTTATGTCTAACTGCATTAGCGTTAAATAAGTATTAATAATATATAAAGCACCATGGTATGAAAACTACTGAAAAGTATAAAAACCATTTGTAACAAGCAAATTTACTGAAAATAAATCCAACCAGTACAGCAAAAACTAAACAAATATTGTTGTTTATGGTATAACACCATCCAACCACCCGGGGATAATAGTGATCGATCGAAGGGATGAGATGTTGCCTGGATACACCCGCTCTGCCGGGGTGTATCCAGGCAACACATCCCCCCGTACCTTCACCCTTACGAAGCAAGCGTTTATACTCAATCTCCAAGTAGAACATATTTTCAAAGCCCATCTTGGACATTTTGATGTAACAAGTTACACAGCACAGAGTTGATACACCATAAGTTATCTAACGGCACACTAACCACCGAATACTCAAACGCATCTCAGATTTAAGCACGTCTCAAGTGACGAATATTTGTCAGTTTTTCATTGAAAACTGTCAAAAAACCGCGACTTGAGACGAGCTTAAACCTGAGTTGCGTTTGAGTATTCAGGGGTAAGCTTTGTGATGTTGAGTATTGATCAAACAACTGTTCTAGGCAACTCTAGGCAGGCGTTATGTACAACTTTTCACAGTATCAGAAACAGAATCAATCGTTTATTTGCAGAATACAATTATATGGTACATGTCAAGATCTTAAAACTATATAATGTCAATATATTCGAGCAAACACAAGCATGGTGTGCGAATATTAAATATGGCACATATTATGTAGGTAAACTACACAATTATCATTGATTAATTTTCAGTAAAAAACTAAATCAATTTATCAGTAGACCGAAGACATCACTCCACCTCAGTTACCAGTTGAAGGGTTCACAGTTCGATGAGGGATTTGGGGGTGCGTCTCGACGACAAGCTGTATTTCCGTGTACATGTAGTATCATCTGCAAGAAGATATCCAAGACCCTAGGATTTGGATATCGTCAAAGGAACAAATACTACTTTTACTTTACAAATATGAATGCGGTAAAGACTTGACTGTACCTGGATACGGCACCACACGCATCCAGGTAAATTCAAATGGCGGAGCGCATTCAAAACAAATTCACCAGATTTCTACACATGAAGATGTACGGCGTCATCAGCCTATATTAGTCCACAGCTGGACATAGGCCTCCCCTAATGAGCGCCATAGCGCCCTGTCTTCAGCTTGACGCATCCAGCATCTGCCTGCAGTCTTTCGCAGTCGTATGGCGTCTACGTCTACCCATTCTTCTAGTTGATGTATCCAATTTTGTTTGTTATAGGCATGGTTTTCACACACAACACAACACAACAAGCTGGAGGTGAGGGGAGATGCAGCGCTTGCTCTATATTTGGTGAAGATATTTCATGGGATGATCACCAACCCAGGCATTTTAGAGAAAATGTGGTTGAATGTGCCTGATGAGTTTGTGCATCGACGGAGGCGGCCCACTCTATTGGCTGTACCAAAAGGAAGGACTAATGAATGAGGCACCCCCACAGATATCAGAAACGCGTTGCATCAATCTACTTAGTAGCGAAGAGTTTCGTCTTTCTACTGCTACCTAAATGTCATAAGACACTGTTATTTATTATTCTATGCTATTCTAGTTAGATTTGACATTTGTAACTATTTATATTTGATATTGGTGTCTATTCAGATGTTGCCAAAACTAGACTAAACTAATTTGACAGGACTAAAAATTATGACATCCTTATTGTTTTCATCATTAGGTATGGTATGACAGATATAAGCTTAATTGTGCCTTTGAAATAAAAATAAAATCTATTTGAATTTTCAAGTCAGTGTATACATAACCGTAAAAATTGTGTACTCTTTATAAATAAATAAACATTTCTTTGTTATATTTTTTTTTCAATTATACTTTTCGATTTCCGTAAGTAAAAGGTTTAAAATTAAACTAAAACCTATGAAGTTATTGTTTTCTTATAATTCGAGGCCATCACTCGTTTCAAGACTTTTCTCTAACTCTCATTGTTAAAACTACCCTGTATATATGGTACCTATACTACACATACACATGTCAAGCAAATAGGTGCCCATTTGTGTAGAACGACCATTAAAAACTTTCAGATTGGCAATTAGCATGCCAATTAAAGAACCTAGGTACTTACACAGGTTCAGTGGACTGCAGTAGCCTCCCCGAAATGACGTCCTGGATTTTTTTGGTTATAGCATCGTGGTCGCTCCCGGTAAGTACTTACCTCCTAGTTTAGTTATGCTCTCAAACAAAACGACTAAATTTTCTCTTCTGTGCGTTTAACTTTGCCGGTAGCAGGTAGGTACTGGATGGAAAGAAAATTACATAATTGAAATTGGAACTTACCTGTAGATTATGCAGAGGGTGCCAAGCTAACACCATACCTCCGGGCCTCGAGGGTCTCTCTGGGAAGTAAAACCTGCCCCATTATCGTCATTGATCACTTTGCTTTCCGAAAACACATTGAATCCTCCGTACTTCCGTATCAGATTGCGTATACTAAGGTACAGTATTCCGTATATACAGTGGGCCGTCTTCGTCCAATAACTTTCCTTGCCGGTATGGCTGATATGTAGCTGTTACTGAAAATGACGTTTCGATATGATACCACAGAAATCGTAATAATGTTATGATATACTGTTCTGTGGTAATAATAGTACCGTGCCGCGGTTTCTTTTTTAATTCTCCGTTCAGAGTCTTAAGCCAGATTACCAGATTCGTGGTGCGATGTCGTTCACCTTTGCAATTCCAAATCACATACGGAAGATTGGTGTTGTTGAGCCAGGTGTCTTCAAAGTAGTTGTTGAAATTTATAATGTTTTCGCTCTTTAATAAGTATACTTACCAACAATGACACTGAATATTGTGGTAGAGCCAAGCATTATTTTAGACTCGCAACATAAACAATGAACATTGTCGTCATGATACAAATAAATAAAACTAGGAGTCTTGCTTATGTCGACTGTAGGTACAAAATTTCGTGGATGTGAATGGGAATAATATTTTTTATTAAAAAAATGCTGTTGGATTTGTTCGGGAATCTTTTTTGGATGTGATGGGAATAAGCCATTATTAGGAATTCTGTAGATACCACAAAAGCAAAATGTTACGCTCTCAGTTGCAGGGGCCTCAATGGGGAATTTGTCTGTGGTTGTATTAGTTAGGGACGAAATTGACCATCACGCGCACCCAAAAACCCAAACGAGGAACCAAATAATAGGGTATATGCATCGATTTTTTTTATTGTTTTAATCGATTCTTTAGGTCTTTATTTAACCCAGGAATGATAAGACGCTCACTGAATTTCGCATTAACAAGGTAAAAAAAACAAATCAAAACAACAATCATTTTCGGGTGATAAAAACGCTGGCATATTGGCGCCATGTTTATGTGACGTCGACGTACGCACTTGATTAAAACCTTTGGTGACGACCTCGGTAGTGATCATCTCAGGAAAGAGGTTTTCCGAAAAAACTGAAAATAATCGACAATACGAAATGTCAAGTGGGCAGAATAGTGTCAAATCAAGGTGCAGCAAGCAGAATAAAAAAAGAAGAAATGCGTACAGTGATGTCACGTCCGCTCTAGTCAATGTAAGTAGCGTTTCGAAATTTTGCGATTGTGATTTAAAATATCAATTTTTCAATGGTTAAATTCTACAATAAAAACATCTCAAAACGCAAAAATAAATATGCAGATATGTTTCTATATCAATAGAGAATACGTATATATTTTTATAGCCATTTTGAAATCACATGCATATACCCTATTAGTAATGTAATGACGTACGAAACAAAACAAAAATCTTTTCTATAGACCGCAGGGTTCCTGAGATCTAGACCAAATTAGGTGCAAAACATAATGCATTTTCATGATCTTTTGATCGTATTTTATTTAATGAATCGTGTTTTACTACTAAGGAACCGAAGAAAATATGTTGAATTTTATGTAATTATTTTTTATTTACCACGGAGATCCCGCGATTACTGAGATATAGGCCTAGTTTTTTTTACCAAATCCACTATGTTCGAGCCATAATGTCTAACATTAATAATTATCAAACGTAGTGCAGAACGCCCCAAGACGGCAGGCAGATGCTGGTTGCATCAAACGGAAAACAGGTGGCTATGGCGCTCATTATGAGAGGCCCATGCCCAGCGGTGGACTAAATAGGATGATGATAATGCTGACTATTAATTAACAGGCATGTAGTGGTCGGGACCACTTCAATAACCTGTCAGCGGTGGAGCTGACCACTCCCGTGGACGAGATCGGCCCAGCGGTGAACGACGAGAACCTCCAGGAGACCACCGTCATAGCTGGGCTGATGCCTGACTCCTTCGGGGAGATGTTCAACTTCCTAGATGGAGACAGCTTCGGCATCGGTAAAGTGTTTATGGAAAATTAGAACTATACCTATCCACTCTGTCCCGGTTATTATGTAGTTTCGCTATTCTTGATTCTCACTAATATGCATTTAAATATTTAGCAAAAGTTTCTCTATGCTACGAATTTCTAAAGGTACAGTTCGATAGAAATAAATAAATAAATAATAAATAATGCTGGACTATTCACACAGCATTATCTAGCCCCAAGTTAAGCAGAGCTTGTGTTATGGGTACTGGATAACTGATATACATAATACAATACACTACAAAGATAGATATTTTTTTATTATACATCGAAAACAAATATCTCGTGATCGTACAAACATTTGTCCCGAGGAGGGAATCGAACCCGCAACCTTGGGAGTTCCAGCAATTTATAGTACATACTTACTAATTACGTTCCTAGTTTTCCTACCCACCTACAGGCGTTTTGTTTTATAAATAAATAAATAATAAATAAAAATCATTTAATTCAGACAACACAAAAAATCTATTTAGGTCCATATTATGTTAGTCAAAAATGTTCTTAGTCTGTGTTAGTGGTATTTAAGAGTGTTATAGGTATATGTAGTTGGGTGTAATTTCTAACACTGCAGTCGCCTAACGGTGAAACTGCTTCGTTATTATTTGATTACAGATTAATTATTTATTTATTTAAACATCATGATATAACATGACAGGAGTTAGCCTAAACCGTTACATCTATCATATAATTAAAACAAAAAAGAACATCACTTTCACAATACAAATTAATGAGTAGTAAAATATTTATCTGAACACTGGACACACAAATAATAATAATATTTACAAAAACACTTCAAGCATCGCAAAATGTAGTATAAATAGAAATTACAAATTCAAAAGAACAAAAAAAAAGACGTGTGGCACTCGGGGATTGCCGCGGTAAAGCTATTGCATAAAATAAGTCATTAAAAGTTCTGCTATTCATCGATAGATGGCAAAACTAAAAAGAATCACCGCTGTGCCGGTCGGAGTGGGGGGTCTTAGGTTATTTTCGTTACGGAATTTCTGGATTCGGTCTCCACGCTCAAGGCCCGCTAGCTTAAAAAACATACGAAAAATATAATATCCTTTACAAAAAATTAAAATAGTGTGATTTGATGTAACGTAGGTCCACTGCACGACTTCGTGTACGGCTGGCAAGCGATCGTAAACACCATGAGTATGAAGAACAACGTGGAGGTGCGCAAGCGGGCTGGTCTCCAGCGCTTCGCCCTCGCTGGGATCAACGGCATCACGCTCATCTCCCACATCGGGGTCACGGAGATAATGATCAATGGGACCAGGACTTACTGCTTCGGTGGTGTCTCGCGGCCGCCGGGCCGGCGGAGCGTTATTTGCAAGGTGAATGAGAGGACGCCAGTGACGGATTAAGCCAGCGCGGGGCCCGCAGCAAACGTGAAAAAAAAAAAAAAAAATTAAAATGAAGCCCTTGAATTGCTGTTTAAATTTTAGGATGTAGGTAAAATCAACGCTTATCAGGGGAGGCCTGCGTCCGGCAGTTTACCAATGTAGTCTACTGAGGTTGTTGAGGTTGAGGAATGGGAACTACATACTACAAGTCGACCGCCACCGATATCGGTGGACATAATTCTATGAAATTGCACGGCCTAGGAGGACATCATCACTTTTATCTCATGGGGGGTAATGCCATCCCACTTCTGATATCTGTGCATCCCACACTGAGTTGGCAATCGCAGTTCGGTAGTAGAACTGTTCTGCAGGATCCCCGGTGGATGGCTTCTTCTTTCTTATAAAAACTATCGTAGTTTGACGAATTCATTACGGATGTTAGCGGGTTAACTAGGACGGTTCTAGAAATGCACTCGTCCTGAAGATGTCCCTCGTTAAGGGATGAAACGTTGGTGTACTTCCAACACAAATAAGGTTCGTAGTTAAACCGTTTACATCCGTAATTAATTTTTTCTTTTTCTTCTATTATATCACCTACTCCTTCTGTGTTACTATAAATTGTTATTGCCTAAGCAATTAAGCTTGTACTTTAACTATATATCTTTGTATATGTATGTGCTGTTCTAATGTATGTATCATCATTACATGAGGATCTTTACCTCGCGAGCAGCGAACATCTGCCTGAGAGTTCAGGGGCAAAAGTTCGAGGGTTCGATTATCACCACAGGAGAATTGTGCAAAATACTAAAACATGTTTTGAGAGGATTTTACCCACTAGGGTAGGTAAGGTACTACTATTTAGAGCGATTTAAGAACCATATTACTTGTTACTAATTTCGTTGTTTGTTGCACTCATGTTAGATGTCTTATTCAATAAATTACAAAACAGATATTCCAGCTCGTTTATGCACTCTTTCGCAGGGCGCCATGTATCAAGAAAACCGGTTCTCATGCAAGGTTCCTTACCTTCGCTTCCCAACGGTTCTGGGATATCAGTACTGCATAGATAAGTACGCGGCTATCAACTCACTCGATGGAACGTATAAAAGTAAGAATCTACTTGCTTACTTTTCCAAAGTCACGCGTGATGCCGAAGGCTGGTGAGTAAGCAGCGCATCAGCATTGCCATACAGCGAGGAAAGCAGCACGCATCTAGGGGACACTTCCAACAGGTATTATAAAGGATGACCTACCTCATTATTTGCAACAGTCTGCAGTTTTATATTTTTTTCATGGATTTTTATGGATCCCGTTGTCAGAACTGATCCAAATTAAGAAGCACCAGCTTTTGTTAACTGTTAACCTGTTCTGTTGAGTAGTTCTATTGACAGAACTACTGGGATTTTTTCTCCCATTAGTTCTGTGACTTAAAAGACTATGCTTTACACCTGGCTCTGTTGATAAATTCTGTAGACAGTACTACTGGTAATTTATTAAATTCAATAATGACGTTCTGTGATTTATAAAACTTTACCAACCTATAAAAGAATCATGAAAATCGGACCACCCAGTCAAAAGTTCTAAGACAACAAACATAAAAAACCCGTCGAATTGAGAACCTCCTCCTTTTTTTAGGAGTCAACAGCAAATTTGAGTGAGTGTGTTTTTATGTAGTCGATAATAACAAAAACCTGCTTCCAGCAGTGGACCAATACAGGCTGTTGAGGTTGAGGTAGGTCAGCGTACAAACACCCGGTTATCGTGTCAGTTTGTCATAAATGTTCCAGAGACGTACTGCGCTCGGGGAGAATCGATCCCCAAGTTCCACTACGACTACATCTGTGAGCGACGAGACATCAAGATTAAGCGCATCAACCTGACGGACCCCAACGAACGTTTTAATATCCGGAACCCTGTGGTCCGGCGCGCGGAATACTACCGGGCGCCGTATGATATACTGAAGGCATGCCCCGATTGGTAAGGTCACGGGCCACGGCTTATGCATACGGTCAGAAAATCTATTCATTTATTATTAACAATTTTCTGCTCGCGACTTCGCCAGCATTGTTTCTATAAAAACGTTTTAAGGTTAAATCCATTCATCCATTCCATCCCAAACTGATTTTTATGTTATAATATTAGTAGGATATCATTATAACCAGTGCCGGATTAAGAAGGCTACGAACCCCTCCCAAATCTCAGCGGCCGGCTTGAGTAAATTTGTTGTTGTTTCACGTAGAATCGCATCGTGTTGGCCATTCCGCGGCATTCGCCTTATTTTGGAATTGTGCTCCCTGTGTCGCATTGCACCCCGCGTTTGAGCGAGCGGTTGCAGAAATTTGAAGGAATTTCTCAATTTTTTATATTTTTTCGTACATTGCGATTCATTTTGAATAATCGACTGATTTCAGAAATATTTTTGTTTATTTCTAATGGTGAATATATTTAGGATGTTTGCAGTGTGACAGATTTTCGAATAAAGGTGTCTAACATGCATAAAAAATGGCTTGAAAATGACTCGATTTGGTGGTCAAAATATGGCAAATTAGTTTCACTCTCATTCAAATATCATAATGTTTTTTAAAAAACGAAAACGCTACAAACATAGCTATTTGTCATCCGATTATGTATGAAAAATTTCAATACGATCGGAAACGTAGTTTCCAAATGAAGCGGGAAGTACGTTTGTATGGGAGCTAAGGTATCCGTTCTGTTCTTAAGTCACCGCTGCCGCGCGGGGCCCGTAGCAAACGTGAACTGGGAGCCCTTGAATTGCATTACTGTGGCATTACTGTTTCAAATTTAGAATGAAGGTAAATTCAATAATGAAGATTTATGCGGTGCTGGACAAATTTACCTTAAAGTAGGGTCAAGTTCTTGTGTCGGCAAACGAAACGATATTTTTTGTTCTAGTTACTTTTATGGTAGTAAGAAAGAACGGAAACAGGATCAAACTGAGACAAAAGCCGGAAGCAATAAATGTTAACGGCGAGCAGAGCGAGCCTTGAAAAATTACGTGTTTTTTACTGTAAATATTTTGTGATGGACACAGGCACGGGTCACGTTTTATTTTTCTGATTGTAATTTCCTCCGATAATATAGGTAGAGAGTCTTCAAATATTTGAAAACTTACGTACTTATTAGGTAATTTCTTCTTTACAATAATTCTTTAATACTCAATACTCAATCATTTATTGTATTCCATGGGTGAACAGAGGACATTAGATATATATATAATTAAGTTTCACTATAGACCCTGCTGGGCATACAATATGTATGGAGAGAGAGGAGGACGTCGTTAACTGTTACTAGGAGTTTTTTACTCGTTTACATAGTTTTATTTTTCGTTCAATTCAAGTTAATAAAATATTTAGTTGTTTCATAAAAAAACATTGTCGTTTTTCTCTCTCTCTCTCTCTTATCTTTACATCTGTAACCTTCTTACCAATAATAAAGAAGATAGAAATCACAGCACATAATACGAGCTGTGCTATATTATAAATATCATTTTGTACCAGGTACGGTTGCAACTTCCACATCTCTCCTGAAATGCAACATCAAGATCTGCCCTCAGCGCTCATGGATGCTAACGAGACCGCCTTTATCGGACACGGCGGCAAGTATTGGCTGGCCCTATATTACACGCAGGTTGGTCTTTACTTACAGTGTTAGTTTGTCGAGTTCTAAGTCAATGAATGCTCTTGGCTGGGCAGAGGTTAGGCGCAGGACCAACAATTTAACGTGCGTTCCGAGGCACGGGGGTGTAATACCGCCAACTTCGAAACTCCTCCGGGCTGCTACTGTGATTTTTTCTTGATAGGAAAACCCGTATAACAACTATTGGCTCGACCCGAGATTTGAACCTATAATCAGCGAACATGCTGACCGCTAGACCAACGAGGCAATCAATATCTCATACCTGGTGGTTGTTAAATAAATGAGAGAGAAAAAGAGTTTTAGTATGGAGCCTGAAATAGATAATACTTACTCCCGTTGCATGTTAAAATCTATACCCGCCATCGACCACCGGATTATTTTTGTTTGAAATCGTCTAATAACATAATATTTTATTTTCCTGAATGATAGTAAAATAAATAAATAAAAAGAGCTTTATTCCAAAAGCCATTTATAATAATAAATAAAAGGTACCTACTGGACATTTGACACAGCATCTGCCCGAAAGCAAAGAGGGCTTGTCTCATGGGAACCAGGCGATATTATGCTCTATATAGTTAAATACTTCATTATTTTTACAACAGAGACATCAAAGGGTAGCCCACAGAATACAGAATTATTTTGCGGATTAAATTAGCCATGCGCAATAATGCGCATGCATAAAGCGTATGCTTGCATACTGACCGGTGCTAATATTTGGAGTTCAATTTGTGAATAATAAACTGGCCATTTCTTTTATGCGAAAGTTTAATACAAGCTTTTTATTGTGAGCTTTGTGCCTCGACCATCTGCCGCCGAAGGGTTGCACAATGTTGCTAGACTCACTGGACGGCTTGATGTACTTACCGTTGCAATTATCTGATTAATAGCAAGCCTCGCTGAACCAGATCAAAGAGTTTCGAGATCAGAACAAATCTCATTTTGATTCTCACAAAAGCCCCCATAGCAACCATTTATACGTATCTGTTGCTTTGTACCAAATTGTTATTTGATGCTATCAAGAAGGGCCATTGCGTGGAATGTTAAAGGGTCATTTAAATAACCGTCAATCTTGTTTTGCAAGATTTACTGGTTTTCAAACGGTGTCAGTATTTTTAAAATAAACTTTTACATTCATCTGTAGACTTACTAACTATTAATAGTCACCCCTATGACTCAGCGACTCCGGGTGGCTCTTTTCAAAAACAACAAGACTACACCTCGGTTACAGAGTTATAATTGTAACCAATGATGTTAAGTACAACCGCATTGGTTATTTTAACAAAGATTGCAATAAAAAGGCTCCTAATAGGGGCCGAATTCTGCCTACCAATCAATGATATTATAAAAAACATCATTGCTACCAATGCTTTCCTCTTTTCATAGCTCGCTGAGCGACTTTGAACTGGTAGTCCAACTCTATCTTGAGTGTCCACGTCTCAGCTCCGTAGGTCATGACGGGTAAGACGCACTGATTGAAAACTATCGTTTTCAAGCATTGCGGTATGGATGACGAGAAGACTCGACGTAGTTTTCCAAACGCTGCCCAGCCTATCTGGATCCTCCTCTTGGCCTCCTTCTTAAAATAGTTTTTACCCAACTGCAGAATTTGTCCAAGGTAAGTGTACTCGGAAACAATTTCGAGAGGGTCATGTACGACGACCGGCCCCGGATCAACGAGGCCATTCATTCATCATGATTTTGGTTTTATCCAAATTCATAATGCTAAGACCGAAGCTAGGTCGATTATAAAAATTCAACTTTTAAATATGGTGGGGCAAAATTTCTTAGGAACCTTCTATTTTATTTTGAAGAAATGTACATATGTATATAGAAATGTATTTTTAGTTTTTTGAAAATAAGTAGGTACGGTTTGCCCAAAAAAAATTGTAAAAAAATCTCAATTTCCAACCAGGAACACTTTTCCCAAAGTAACAATACCAAATCAAATCGTAAGTTTTGGCAATAATTAAAAAATAATTCCCATACATTTTCTATGAAAAAACGAGCTAGTGAAAACGATTTATTTAAATTCGTGTAACTACTCTTTTGAGAAGGAAGGCTAATTTTGAAGGAAGGCTAATTTTGAAGGCTTATGTTCACTTTAGGGAATGTTCATATTAGAAAAAACGGGTACGGTTTAAAAATATATGCATAAACATTGTGTTGGTTTTCAGTTGTCCACGTATGCAATATACTTCCAAGCGCATGGCGAGTACCCGTGGCAGTCGAACCGACCAATAGTTTCCATAGACAAAGGTGAGTTCCTGGCCATAGATTAATACTAATAAACTGGAATGCCTGGCATCAGTAAATATCAGGATCTAATAATAATAATCACGAGAGCGGGGTCGAAGAATTCCCCGCTTCCGACCATAGGTGCTTTCGTGCATCTAAGGCGTAACCTCCATGTCCTCTCGTAGCACCTGGCGACAGCCCAAGCCGAGGCTCGCACTAAGTGGTGTTCCTTGTGCGTGTCTCAACCTAATTGTACCGGCGAGGCGTCCTCTGCGCCCGCCAAAAGTCCGGTAACGCTGTCATAGCCCTCTGCGGTCAACAGCTGATCTTAGAGCATTCAGAAAAAAAAAGGAAAACAAAACTGAAATGTGGATTCAATAATAGGCGATACATTTTACAGTGAACAAAATGAGCGAAGGATCGCCTACGACACAGGAGGCTTCAGGTTCGATTCCCGCCTCAGGACAAATGTTTGTACAATCTGCAGTTCAGGGTGTTTCAGATGTTTTCAATGTATAATAAAAATATCAATCTATGCAGTGTATTGTAATAAGTATCAGTTATCATCATTATCCAGCTGTGTGGTGCTGGCTTAGAATTTGCACCTCTCTTCCCGTGTGGGTATCGTAAGAGGCAACTGAGGGATATCCACCGGAGGCAGCAGGGCCCCCTTCCGAACAATTCTACCACTGAACTGCGATCCCTAACCCCCATGCCCAGCGTGGGGATTACCCCTCATTAGATAAACGCCAACAAGGCGCTTATCAGGAGGAGGCCTGCGTCCAGCTGTGGACCAATACAGGCTGTTGAAGTTGAGGTATCATCATTATCAGCCATATCCATAACACGAGCTGTGCTGTGAGCAACGCTATGTGAATATTCCAACGATCATTACCTCCAGGTGGTATCTGGGAACAGCTGCTCAAAGCCAACATCGGTCCGGACATGAACCTGCACTACAATCTGAACGGCATCTATAACCGCTACTCCAGCAGCGGCGGCGGCGTCTTCCCCGACCTCCTGAGGAACGATGGCCAGGTACAGTCCCTTGTGTTTGTAGTGACAATAAACCAGCCAGCGTTTTATTGATCACTAACTACCCGCCTCGTAATAATACATCAGCAATTAACCTGTTTTTTTTTCCATAAAAAACCGCATCAAAATCCGTTACAAAGTTTCAAAGATCTTAGCATAGGTAGGTTAGGTATAGGTACCGACCGAGACAACAATAAACGCACGTGAAAAACGAACGACAACGTAGCGAACAACTGTTCCGACCACAGAAATGGATCCGATTATGACTGGGTGGGTGGACCTAACACGTCATAGATACAGACAGCAAGTTCAACGAGGAAGCAAGACTCAAGTGCAGTTGCAGATGGCAGTTGTCGACCGCAGTCGGCTGCAGTTAACCTTGAATGCAGCCGGCCTGCTGTCGCCTGCAGTCGAAGACTGCCGTCGTCGCCTGGTCGAGCCTTGCAGTCTGCAACTAGCAGTCCGTGTATATGAGCCCTAATTGCACCTAATTTGAGCGTTCCACTTTCAAATGCTAGTTCCCGTTAGCTTCGCCCCAAGTTTACTTGCATCGATGTTGAGCTCCATTTCTGTTTATAGGTGCAGCCAGCAAACTTCAGAACAGACGTCCGGGAAGGCGAGTCACAAGACGTCATCATTGGCAACTCACACAGCTCGGGAGTTGGAGAAGGTATACAAACACGATGTGTTATTATGATATTACTAGTAGTTAGCCCCTATAAAATATTACCTAGTCATGAGCATTGTATGTAGTTCCAAGTCTAGAGGTAATTCTAGCCTTGTCCACAACTGTGGAAAAGGTACTGAAGTGGGCGTGACAGCTGTCAAGTCTACTTCAGTACGAAAATAAACACTAGGAATTTGTATGCTACGGACAAATAAGTAACTTTGTTGTCTCAGTTTATGATATGGAATCTAAAATAAAATGAGCTACGGTCGTGGTTCCTCCATGTCTGTGTGTTTAGCTCTTACTCTTACATTATTACATTGGTACCTACGCAAAACATTTGATAAGGAAAGTTTTATTAATCCCTATGGTAAAACCATTGATTAATTAAAAACCCTTTTTAATTAATCAATGGGTAAAACCTATTCATATGATGTTTTAGAAACCCAACAATGTCTGTCTGGGTGTCTCGAGTGGTTCCGGAGTTACGAATAGATCGGTTTGAAGTTCCCTTGGAGCCAAGAAATTGTATGGTTCTGTTCTTCAGCTGATCACGTAGACGACCCACAACATGGCGCATGATGAGTTTATTTTCTTACTCGTGACGTAACTCCCCTCTTCACAAACGGCGATACTAAATTTTTGAAACGGTTATGATTTATATTGGTTATCATGATCATCATGTCCAGCAGGCATCGAGGTAGAATTCTAACTCGATGCCAGCAGGGCTATACAGACTACGCTACTGAATCATCGACGCGAAACCTGATGCAGATTCGCGCGAAATTATAATAAGCAGTCTTTCTTCTGCGTTCCGCAAGGAATAGGCCTGACGGCTCAAACATTCTAATAAGCTGTAGGTACCTAGGTAGATTATCAGAAGATATTAAACAAGTAACTATTTATTCTTTTGTCAATCAAACAAAAAAATTACAAATATAAAGCGCGTCAAGGTTTGGGAGTGGGGTTAGTGAGCACCAACCACGACTCGTGATGTCACGGCTCAGTAAAGTGTCATACTTTTTACTATTAATAATTTCTTATTTAACAAACAAATCTCTGTTTTTTTTTCAGATGAATCTGGTTATAAAATGATGCACGACTCCCAGGCGCAGGCATCATTCCAGCATGACAAAAACCTCTCCTAAACCATGTTATAAGTACTAACAAGTATGTAATAAATTTACAAAATCTTATCCGTCATTAATAAATATACTGACCAAAACAGAAGATTATTTCAGGGCTCGCTCCGCTCACGTGACAATATTTTAGCGGCAGGTAGCTAAATATATTTTTTGCTTGTTCACCACGCCAGATAGGCCAGTAGGTTAGTTAAGTATTTTGAAATTGAAAACAACGTTTAGCTATGTCAATATTTATTATACACATTTATTATATAAGTGACTATTACTCGATACTACGAGTCTAAACAATTAAATCATATATAATACAAGATTTTTTGGTTAATAATAGATTAGACGAGTATGTGACCATCATCGCTCACAACTTCAAAACAATTCAATAAACCTATCATCCTGTAGTCAGATAGTAATTTTATTGGTAAAATAATTTACAAGTCACAGCATTACATGTACATGTTTAAAACAAATTAAATAAAAAATTTACATACTAAAATAATAATTGAATTGTCATTGTACCTAATATAAATTAAAAAAAATAATTAATTAAAAATTAAATTAATAAACTAAATTAATTACAAAGTAAAATAATAATTACCTAGTACAATAAATAAATAGATTTTGATAAAAGATATTTTATTATGTGTATGATAATTAAAAAATAAAATAATACATTTTGTCACTTTTGTTGTCAAGGAAATCCTCAATCTTAAAGTAAGCACGTACAGTTATAATAATAGATATCTACATATATCTATCTATGTATTGTATTGTATTATGTATGAGTACCCATAACACAAGCTCTGCTTAGCTTGGGGCTAGATAATGCTGTGTGAATTGTCCAGCATAAATTATTATTATTATTATTATTATCTACATAGGTAAGTAAATACTAAACCAGTGGTCAGGTAGTTAAATGCGAAACATTGCATTTAGTTACAACAGAGGTATTATTACCTAAACCTAGGTAAGGAATGTCGCCATTACTACATAAAACGTCACAATTACCTGAATAGGTACTATACTACCTAAATATCCTTCCTATCCTAATCCTACTAATTATAACCTACGACTGTACCATACTTATATGCGTATAGCTTTTTTTATTATACATAGAAAATACCAAGATCACCCGAAACAAATTTCTGCAGATCTATAGAGAAATTTGTCCCGAGCCGCAAATCTAACCTGCGACCACGTTTTGTCCCAGGGAGACCCTCGCTTGGCCGCCGAAGTCGTCGTGAATAGTGAAAACAATGCACCCACTCATCCAACAAAACGCCTCACTTTTAACATTTGATGAGGCGTGACATGGCATTGTCCCCTTGTTACCTTACGAAATAGTATGAGGCCCTCACACAAACTCAAACATACACAATACTAAACATATGTATACTAAACACTAACACCTTCATGGCCCAAGACGCAGGTGCCATTGTCCAGCTTCGTGTAGCTGCGACGGCGCGCAGAGCTAAGCTGGGCAATGAATGCGTTATGACGAACCTCCTACACTCTAGCCAAATTCGGTTAGTTTATATAAATATTACACCGAATATGGCTGAAGTAAAGGTAGGTACCTAATACATAACTATTTCCTGATACCTTTTAGAAAAATTTAGCAAAAGGCATTAGCAAAGTAGTAGGTAGGTGTCCGCGCAACTTAATATGAGCTCTGTGAAGTTGGCGTCAATGGCTACGCACTAAACTGAAAATAAGGCGTTGAGGGGAAAGAGCGGGTGGAGAGGGGATCAGTCTGTCAATCCGGGGTTTCCGCAATAATTTTGGCGCATTTTTATTTTGTCTAGCACATTTTGTACTGCATTAATTTATTTTTCAATTCAATATTTATAGAATTTATAAAAACATCTTATACTCAATGACGGATTATTTAAAACCTTAAATGTTAGAATAAATTAAACATTTTATCGAATGCAATTAACCCAAATTAGAAAATAAAATAATTACAATTTAGCAAATTTATTTATAACCTAGTTGGCAATACTGTCTAACGCAGCAAAGTCTTTGATGGTTGTTCGGTGTTCGTTTTCGTTGATTTGGTAGTTTGTTCTTGCGATTTTTTGGAGTATTCCCTGATATTAGCTGTTTCTCTTAAACGTTAAATATGCCTCACGGGCGGTTAAACGTACTGCGTCGTCAAACACGAAAAATGGTGTTTGATGTCATGAGTTTTATGAGAAAAGAAGCCCATGAAGGTCTGCAATTTAACCTCAAAATGGTACTTCTGCGGACTACTAAAAACTTATTTACATTTAGTAAAAGCGTGACGTCACAAAACGCAAGGTAGGTATTTTGTTTTAAATAAATAAAATAAAATCAATAGTTAATCAAATAAAAATCAAGGTTTATCTTTCGCACGGGTGCGAAGCCGGGGTGGGTCGCTAGTTGGTAAATATGACTTTTCTATTTGATTGTACTTGCGCATTTTTGCTTCCGGACCTAAGATCAGAGAGCTCAAGATACGTTGCGATCACTCTACCTACGTTCTACGCTGGCCCCTTAACATATTTTATCGAATCTTAATGAACAACTAAGATCTATAAAGTCACGTGGCTATAGCTACCACCCATTGTGTTGTGTAAAGCATATTCTCAGGGCTTTTCTTGATTTCTAAAACAATCAAGGCTTTCTAATTTCCCTCCTCCTTGTTTTAACTTATATCCTTCTAATCTTTTCACAGCAAATTTATGCGAGTCCCCGTCTTTTGCATACATGTTATTATTATATTTTAAGACATGATATATTCGCGAATGGATAAATAGATCAGAGATAAAGTTTAGCACCTGTGTTTCAGTACAGTAGAGTATGAATGCGTGTTCCTCATGTATTGCTTTCTTCAATGAAGCATACCATGTACCGCTCAACATAGCCATTTTGCAATTTTCGACAAACACAGTATCCAGTTTGACCAATAACTCTAAGAAGTCAACGAAACTAACTTGGTTGAAAGTCGCATGGCAGCCTACCATTTTTACCTGTACAGACACGGATTTTCTAAAGTGCAGTATTATTTGTTCTACTAAATAATTTGCCAGATGGTTAATCGAATACCTATCGTCGTCATCTATCTGATCGTAGTCACTGATATACTTGCTGTGCTCCTTCATAAATAAAGGCTTATTTTTTTTCTCTCTATGAAACTGGTCGAGTTCAATCATCCGGTCACAATATCCTACGAAAGCATCAATTGTAGTCTCGTCTTGGTTTTGAATGAGGTTTTGGTTTATAGATTCCATTACCACTTCTGATGTTATATTCGTGTTACTTCGTTTTATCGTATCGATAAATATAACGAGAGGATTCAGATTAAACTTGCTAATTATTTCGGGAATTTCCTCAGTTGATGTTACGTTAATGTTTTTCGCCTCGTATAGCGACAAAATGCTTTCAAAGCTTGAAACCAAACATTTAATGACTTTTCCATCTTCATGTTCATTGCTTTTGGGGCAGTATTCTAACTTTTCAAGGAATCGCAAATTTTTATTCATTATAGATTTTATCAACTTTTTTGTCTTGTTTTTCTGACCTCTTCTTGGCGCTGTTTCGGTGGGTTTATTCGGTATGGCTTTAGTGCTGGCAGACATTCCGTGGGCCATCGCAACGGGAAATATTTCGCATATATGCTTTAAAAAACTTGCGGTTTGCATAGCTTCTTCACTGAGAATTCCCATCTCAAATAATGTGGTGGGCATTTTTCTTTCCAGGAGTATTGCGGCTGCTGATTCCAATTTTTCTTGTTGCGAGCTTTCGGGCGTTATCGTAAATGATCTGTTATCGAGCCGCTCTGTAGCAAGAAAATGAAATTGTTTTACATGCTCCCACTCTGCTTTCTTGTTGTCATGGAATACAAACGAGTTATTTTGGAGCTCGTCATGCAAACACATTATTAAATGAAAGGGATCAAATATATGCCATATCTTCTTTCCATTCTGCATAAAATAGTGTAGACTTGAAGCTAAATGACGTTTGGATGATTCTGTGATTGAATATGCTTTAAAGAAAAAGTCATCCGTGCTAGTAACCAAAGCAATGACGGATATTCCATTTTCTTCCAGTGAAAACATCAACTTATCTGTCCAGGAACGGAATTCCTTGATTACGATCGATTGAATGGCCTCAAATATGTAAACTGACAGTATTTGGTGCCATTCACCAGATATTCCTTGGGCCATTGCTATAATAGCAAACTTATATGGAACTATTCGCTTGTTAACACCATTTATTTCATCCCCCACGTAGTCATAGTAAACATGAGGCATCAATTTTACAATTTCAAAACAAAGCATTGCTTTTTCTTGTTTTTTACCAAATTTAGCGACCAGACGTTGCAAACTATATCTGTGCAGATATGTTACAGTTAATGGTTTGAAGCTTTTGAGGGCTGATGCTGGAGGGAGGCCTAACGCATGTGCCAGACATTCATAATATTGAGGGTATGCATAATACATATCCAGTATAAGTAATTCGAATTCATCTGAATATTTATCGTTTTCATCATATGGTTCATTTCCGAGCTTATCTTTTAATTTCATGAAAGTTTCTAGTGTTTTACCAGGTGTGTTTGAAAGATTTATTAATCGTTTTACTTGCTCTGTTAGTTCTAATTCTGTTTTAATCTCTTCATCTGTCATCAATGATGATGTACCTTCATATGTTAAAAATGTGTTTGGCTCAATATTTTCTGTTTTAACTGTTATTGTGGAATCTATATCATCATTTTCTTTTTTTATTGAAGTGTTTGGCTCAATATTTTCTGTGTTAACAGTTATTGCCGGATCACCATAATCCAAGAATGTGTTTGGCTCAATTTTAACTGTTATTATCGTTTCCAAGTCTTGTGATGTCTTCGGTTTTTTGAATGCGTAAGTATTTTGTGTACCCGAAGTACTTGGTTCTTGATCTATGTCCTTATTTACTTGTTGATGTGCCCTTTTGTATATACGTTTTGGCGCAGACTGGTGTAGGCTTTTCTGTATTATTTCATTTTCAGGAGGGAGATTTCTTGTAGGAATCGACCCTTTTCTTAAATACTTTCTCGATTTAGGTTTGATAAGTGATTCAAGTTTACTCCCGGTTATGTCTAAAGGGTCAAAATGATTTTCACAAACCAATAACCGTTGATGATGTTGTATGTCAAGTCGTTTTATTTTCTCGAGCCATTGTTTTCTTCTGAAACAAAAATATTCAATATTGTATTATCTGAGGATTGTAAGTCCACCCTTAGGTAATAATAACACCTAAGCTGAAAATTAGGGTGATCCAAGTTAATATGGAAAAAAACAAATATCACGTAGACATGCAGCCCTTTCATCTCATACCACATGATTATTAAAGATAAAAGATAAAAATCATTTATTTTACCGAAAGATTAAACAAAGTAAAAAAAAATGGTACATGCAATAATAAAAACTAATAAGTACTTAAATTTCTTTATACATTGGGTAAAAAGGGACCCTAGCTCAGCATTTTGCAGTCTTGTAAGTACCACAAGATTATTGGGTTCTGCTTGGAAAAGAAGAGGGTGCTCAACAAACAAGTCAAAATGTTTATTATTTACGGATTAACTTAAATAATATTTTAGCATTTCAAAAATAGTCATTGGATACATAAAACCAATTGGTATAAATGATTTAAATAAAAATAACAATTTAAATATATTGTTTTTAGATTATTTTACAGCAATGAGAATCGAAAGTCACGCCTTAATGTGAATCTCGCTTCATTTACGGTGAGGGTGCTTACGGATCGGCTCTCAACGTTCATCAATTTCGACTGAAGTTAGTTCTGTGGAAGAGAGAGAGAGAGATATGTATATATAATTTATCTCTCTCTCTCTCTCTCTTCCACAGAACGACGGTGGAAGTCACGTTATCGACCAAGTGCCAATGACACGATTCTTAATATCTTTTTACCTTTAATTATATAAGTAAGCCTCTCAAGTATGTATCATTACATTATATGGGCCCTAGTTTAAGTTACTTTGTACAGTTTGTATACCTACTTCTCTTATGATGCCATGAAATAAACGATTATACAGGGTGTAACTATAACTTTATATATTATTAATATTAAATTTATTTAACATTTAATTCGTTTGATAGAGTATTTAGTGTTGCCTTGCGCTAATTCTAATTCCAAGTACGGGAACTAAGATCTGCACGGACATCTCGCCTATTAGTAATCTATGGTTTATCCATTTTGAATGAAGCATGTAAGTAAAAAAAGTACGACACAAACAACAAAATCTCACTTGCTTGGCCTTGAGTTTCAGATATAATTGTAAGCAATTTTTATTGAAGGGAATCCTCGCTTCAATAAAAATTGCTTACAATTATATCAAAAAAATTGCTAAAATCGACAAGTAACGTAAATTACGTATAAAAGGTCGCGCCAACAAAGTGAATTTTAGGTTAAGTATGAGCGGTTTGTTTACGTTTATGCTTCATTCAAAATGGACACGGTATAGGAGTATATTGTGCATTATCCCCATGCCTAAGCATACCCTAACCAGCCCAGCTCCTTGAAGTACCGTAGCAGGACTTTAGGTGACTGACAGCTTTGTTTCAGCTTTTAAGATTGTAGTGTGGATGGGGTTGATCTTTTCGAGTTGGAGTAGCCTCTCATTCGGAAACCTTGTACACCTAAAATACTTCCTATATTGTGCAAGTTTGTGTTAACGTTACTATTGATATCAATTTATTGATATTATAAATTGAAATCTCCGTAACTATTTAACACACGATTGAAAGTGGTGCCGCCACCTATTTTATCTTATTACGTTTTACTCAGGAAATTTTAAAAATCCATCGTACAGTTTGTTATATCTATTTATAAGTTATTTATTAATGCCTCTGTATGTAATAGTTTTATTTTGTAATGCTTAGGCAGAGATACGAAGTTGTCTCTTTTTTCTACCAAACTCTATTTTCGTATCTCCGCCTAAACTATACATGATAAAACTATTACATAAATAGCTGTTAAAAATTCAAACATTGCTTATATATAATAGAGTAGCTGCGCCCCGCGGCTTCACACGCGTTGTTTCTATGGAAACATTAAAAGGTGACTTTCATCCCACGGGAACTGATTTATGGGATAAAAAGTAGCCTTTGTTTGATTCCAGGATTAGAATTACCTGTATGCAAAATTTCAGTTAGATCTGTCCAGTAGTTTTGGCGTGAAGAAGTAACAAACATCCATCCATCCATCCATCCATACAAACGTTCGCCTTTATAATATTAGTGTGATGTGATAATGATAACACAAACTGTACGATGTATTTATAAAATTTCCTGTGTGAAACGTAATAATAATAATAATATGATAAAATCGGTGGCGCTGCTGTCACATTGGCTTGGGTATGCACCTAAACGGGTGCATATTTTTTGTACAACAAAAAATATTCACACACACTACCAAATTTCACGTAAATTGGTTTAGGTGCCAATGTGACAGCGCCACCGATTTTATCATATTTATTACGTTTCACACAGGATTTTTTTAAAATAATTCGTACAGTTTGTGTTATGTATGTAATAGCTATTTTTTAACAGGATTTTTCAGCAATTTTTTTCACAACAGTCAATCTATTCAGGCGTGTCATGAACTCATGAGTGACGTAAGAGTTGGTTTTGCATTTTATCGAAAAACAGACTTGGATATTCCCTTACCGAAGGCTTGGCTAGTTTTATTGTGGAAAAAGATGCAATTACTCTGGGACTCCTCATAATATGTATGGGAAATATTATTTCTGCGGTCTCGTGACTTTATTAGTACTCCAAGTCTCCAACTGCAGTTCGTTTAATAGAAGTTTTTGATCAGTTTAAGAAACAGAAGAAGTTGTCAACAACAAAAAAGTATTGTTTTACAAAAACATCTTGTAAAATGAACATTGCATTTTACGAGATGTTTTACCCTGACTGTACATATGGATAGTCTCCACTTACCACACACAGACAGACCATTTTCCTGTAGGAATACAATAAATTAAAATTTTAAGTGCTGGAACATTTCCGGAATGAACAATATGAACATAATGCTTCTTAGATCTCAATTTTAGTTAATTAATAAATAAATAAATATATGTATTTTTGTTATGTAGTAGTTTATTAACGTTTCTTAAGTTTAACCATATTTTCTATTACCTATATTTATAATGTTTAACTTCGATCTCATTTATTAATTTAAATAATTTTAAGTATTGTGTAATAATGTTGTGTCCGCCTATTATAAGCATATATTATATTAGAACCTGCCTAGATAGTAAGTTAAAAAAAATGCTTTATGTATACGCTGTTGGTGTTCCTTTTTAATAAATAAATAAATAAAACTAAACCTAGGATAAGAGTGTAAGTGAATGAAAAAATAAAAAAAAAAAAAAAAAAAAATAATGCTAACTTCCAGCAAACCTATTGGGAGAGTTGTAAAAGTGGGTGCGTGTTTTGCATTAATAGAACTGCCTAGCTGAACAAGTATATACAACAACCTCTGTGGCGCAGTGGGCGAAGGTCTACCTGCGACTTAGGATTTTGCAGGTTCAATTCTAGCCTAAGGTCAAATATTTGTATGATCTACATATATTTATTTCGGGTGTTCTGGTTATTTTCTATGTATAGGTACAAAAAATATTATCTATTTTGTTATTAACTATATCAGTTATCAAGTAGGTGTCCATAACACAAAGATACCGAATTAATTATGTACCTTTGTATACATTCTGTCTAAAAGAGCAGCTAAGTTATTAAGCTGGTTTGGGTGCTAAGGACAATGCCTGAAAATGATGGTTTGATTAGAAACAAAAATTTGAAGTCACCGGCAATTACCTTGTCTCTAGTGTTTTAATGCTATTGATTGATTTGATTTAAGTACCACATGAGTCAAGATGCTAAGAGAAGTTGGAGTGAAAATAAAAATCAAAGGTTCTTGCAAATATTTCAAAATCATTTTTACAAACACATTGATTGAGCACCCTGATGCCATAAAGCTAGGCCTTTGAAATTTTACTATGTAATTTATTACTTATTTACAAACTAGGAGCGTAGCTGACATGAAAATAGAACTTTTTTGGACCACTTCTACTTAATTTAAATAATTAATTACTTACTTACTCTTACCTAAATCTACCTTGTGCGATCATAAGTTTTGAGACAAATTTATTTAATCAATTTTAAAAGAAATTAGTAGAACAGGCAAACTTTTTTATATATCATAATTTTCAATTTTGAATTTTATGCATCAGAAAAAATAACATTTGCATTATATTTAGTATCGACATTGATTTATTAAAGGGAAGATAGGTTATGTTCTCCCAGCGCTTACCCAAAAATTGGCATGTGTTACAACTACACGCAAACACATACGCTCACAGTTATATTTCCAGTCCTGTGCAATACAAAGAAGAACAAAGACGGAAAGACGTATCTAAGACCGAAGTGAAACCGAGAATGAATTCACGCGAATCACGACGGGCGGTCGTGATTCGCGTGAAATATTGTCGTTATTTCACGCGAATCACGACCGCCCGTGCCGCCGGTCAGACAGTGACTGAGGGAGCACACAATTTTACACAATTTGAGGTTGCCACTTTCCAGAAACCAGTACCTCATCTTCCCTTTTTAATTAATCAATGAGTTTCGATCATTATTTTAGTTTTACTTTGTCTCAAGACAAGACCTATAGACAAAATGAAAATAAGCAGACTGTAAAAAAAGTCCAGGGATAAAACTATAATAGGTAGGTACCTACCTTTGCGAATCGCTGCTATTAACAGGTAGTTTAAAAAACCACAGTTTCTGGCAAGATAGCGTGTCACTTGGGCAGTTTAAAACACCGCAGTGAGTCTTCTGTGCTTTCGACCACGCCATGCCCGGTCCCGACTTCTTCGCAGCACAAGACATCATGGATGCAGGATCAAGTTTTAGCTCCACTAGTTCATTGTATTTAATTTCGTTCACTTCGGACATCTTTCTTGGAGTATCTAGGTTCCTAGCAACTTCTACTTCACGATTAACGAACCCAGAGAGCCGGGGAGACAGACACAACCACGACGCATGGAAAAATCGCGCTAACAAGCTGCTTATTATTAAACAACAGTGTTGCCAGAGTCTGCCTCAAGAAACGCATAGATTTTTTTACAGATTTTTTTAATGGCAATATTTGAACCTACAAACGGCAACCTGGGCTGGCTGACAACACAGCTACAGCTAAAGCTAAGCTCGATTACACTTTACGGTACACCAACGTCACGGTGTAAGTTAGGAACCTTAAACCGGAAGGTGTAATCGCTGATAGGAAGGAACACAGGGAAAGAAGATTGCCGACACTGGAAGACCGTGACAGCCCGGCCGTCCTAACTTCATAATAATGCTGGACAATCCACACAGCATCATCTAGCCCCATACTAAGCAGAGCTTGTGTTAGGTGTTATATTTTGTGTAATTTTAGAAGTTCATAAAAAATTCGTTAATACAGCCACAATAAAAACTTTTAAAAGAAAAATAGGGCGATTCCAATTTTTAAGCTATTGCATAGCTTCTATCGCGGGCCTTGAGCGCGGGGATTGAATCCAGAAATTCCGTAACGAAAAAACCTCGCGCTCCCCACTCCGCCGGGCAAGGAGGTGTGGCTTGAAGGCCGTGCATCGTCTAACGTCGTTTCAGTTCGGCAGTCTTCGACACGGCGTTGTGTGCGTGCGATTAGACGTATTGTACGACTCTACGAAACTCGCACGAATCGAGACGAGCTGCTCCGAAATCGGACGAATACATAAGCAGCTGTTTATGAGAAAGTATATAGGTGTATAGGGTTACCACGCTCAAAAAGTGTAACTTGAATAAATATCAAAGAAAAAGCAATACTGCATGAATAAAATAAATAAATAAAATTATAATTGCATAAGTTGATACAAAATGCTATGCAATAGCTTTACCGTGGCAGTCCCCGAGTGCCACACGTCTTTTTTTTAATTGTCTAAGAATATTGTTAAAGTTAGGAAGGCGGCCACCGTGCAGTGTAATCAGAACGTCCTATCCGCCGCCGCCGCCGCCGCCACGCACGGGGCGCACCGTTCCGGCAAAACGCGAAGTGGCATTCATCCACACAAAGGTAGGCATTTGAGTAGGCTCTGGCAACACTCTCATCATCTCATTCAATTCATGTAAACAAAGAGCGGATTTTTTATAGATTTAGAGGTTTTTCCTTCACGGGATTTGTAATCAGTTGACCACAGACATGAAAATTGAATGATTGAATTGAATGGAATACTATGTCAAAGTTATTGTCAGACGGTAATTTAAATTTATTTTTATGTACGCTAGCAGCTATCGAATACAATTACTACGCTTTACGCTATAGTGAAAAATATAGAAGTGCTGACCTAATTTAAGTAAGAACAGTACTAAAGTGCTGATATAGTATAAGGACGATGTTTGGTAGAAAGTAAGGCCTAAACAAGTTATTGTATTCTCTTTGGCCATAACTATTCTCTCGGATCTCAACAATGTATAACAAACCTTACCTTTGGCTTACCTGCTAAGACATCAATGAAAAATTTATGTCTTAGCGTCAACTTAGCGTATTTAAATGTATTTTACACACTCAGACAAAGACACATTGATTTATAAAGGGTTTAATAAATCAATGATTTTACAGGTAGGTATTTAATGTAAGAGTTCGTTTTGTAATTTTAGATTGAATCAAACGTTGTTTGATGGCTTAAGGCAGGATTGAATGAATTTCATACGGAATAAGTGGATAATTCAACACGAAGTTATTATTATTCTCTTTGAATTCAACAATGAACATCGGGCAGTTAGGTTATGTTTACGTTTGGTATGCGGTAGTCTGCATACGAACCTACAGTCTCAGACGAAGTATGAGCCTACAGTTGCTCCCTTTGTTGCTCCCTTTTTTAATAAATCAATGGTTGCCCCCCATTATTTTCTACTCTTTTGCCAATTGTGTTTTATCAGGTCAATTATGGGTTAATAATTAATTTTAAATAATCACATATTTCGCTTTGTTTCTAAATTTTATTCTAAACTAATCAACTAATCTATTCTGTAGTTTATTAACTATTTTCTGTTATATCTAAGCAACATAGGTACTATATAATTAAACTACTACATTTTCAACTCATTCAAACTCAGACCTGGTACCTACCTGTAATTCACCCGAGTCACTATAAAGCACCCATTGTTATCCAACAAATTCTAAGAGTATGATTCATACATTCAATTGGGTAATAAAAGAAATAACATAAAGCAACCAAAATTATCCGTATAGCTATTTAGGGGGAGGTGGGGTGCATTGATACACAAAAATTTAAAGTCCCATAAAATCTGTATAAACACATATTTTTCAATTATTATGCATTTAACGTTTAGCTAGATGATTATATATTGTAATGTCATAGTTTAAAATTGTTTAAGTTATCAAAGAAAAGAAATAAATGATGTTTAGTAAAAAATGGCTTTTGTATCAATCTGCCCCAATAGCGGGGTACTTTGGTACACCACGTGGGGCAGTTTCATACAGGGTGGAAAATCTATGAAAATGGTCAAATGAAAAAACTTCTACATTGATTCTACTTGTTTATTGTGATGAGATCATAATCAGCCTTATAATATAAGTTACCACCATCGATAAATCAAACTATCAAACTTTATAATTATTATATTATATTGCACATTAAATGCACTCATATTATTAGAAAAAGTATACATCAATGAGGTTCGAGATGTGCCTTTCGTAAAATTTGGTATAGGCAGGTGTAAAACAACATCTCTAAAGTCGACACTTGCTTTGTCTTCGACGTCTGGGAAGACTAAAATGTAAGAAGTGGTATTTTTTTTTCTCAAGTACTACACCTCAAGAGTCAAGAGTCAAATTGTTTATTTCTTTAGATTTACAAAATTAGCTCTTGGACAAGACCAATTTTTACTATATAAACAACTTGATAAATATTAATTACTAGCAAATAAGAAATAAGGTGCCACTGACTCTAATTCACTTCAATTTTTTGTTCACTAGCGGAAGAAGTGAAAAAACATACTCGGACTTTGCATTGTACGTGCGCACCATTTTCTGAGGACAATAAAGTAACAGTAAATTTATTTCTGCTAAAATTAAATAAAAAATGGGTACCTTAATAAAAAGACGAGGCACAATGATACACATCAATGTGCCCCGCACTTTGTTGTATCAAAGTGCCCCAAAAGGTATTTTACAAAACTCAAATTATCATAATAAAACTAACTATGAAATTAAGCAAAATTAACAAAAATCATAACAATTGATAGTTTAACTTACTTTTGGTATGTAAAGATCCTCGTTAGATGTTATCGAAGTGCGTCAAAACACTTACACATATTGCGTCAGAATTTACTTACGAGTGCTCAAAACACGTTTTGACATACACAAGTCCGTCCCTTGACAGGCGGTAGGTGCGGTTACAATGGATGCGTTCGGAAGTTTTTCCGAACGTTTTAAAGTTGGCGTCACTCTAATCCATTCACTCAATTTTTAGATAAGGCTAGTGTATCAATGTGCCCCTTGTGTCAATGCACCCCACCTCCCCCTAATATTATTGTGAAAAATAACAAGAAAAAAAACCATAGTTGTTACCTATACAATAGCAAAACAATCATCAACATCAAAATCTACAATTGATGGAGAAAATGGCAAACAGACAAAAACTCAAAGCCGAACATAGAACCTCATTTTTTCCATGTCGGTATAAATAATACTTTTAGATAAGATAAGACTATTTATTAAACCCAAACAGTTGTCTTGGCATTTTGTGAATTGGTATAATCTTTCACACACTCTCAACGAACACGCAGGGGACAATCTGCTGCTAGCTCTGATATCAGAAGCAGATTGATTCACATTGAAGAGAGAGAGAGAGAAATGAATAGAGTAAAGAACACCAAGTTGGCAGGCATCAGGTACCTACCCTGCTGGTGCTCTGTGGGTTTGTTAGAGAATAATTAAATAGATAAAATAGTAAGCAATTAAGTTGTAGGTATGTAAGTTAATTTATATAAGTTAAGTAAGATTGTATGTAAGTAGCTTTTAAAATACCTAACCAAACAAATTGTGAATATACCTACGTAGGCAAGGCACATGATGACATGATGTTTCTCACCTTTTAGTAAAAAAAATACAGTGTTTGTTCTTTTTAATGTTAAAGTAGGTAGTACTTTTTTATAGTTTGAAGTAAGTATAGGTACATTATTATCTAAAATGAATGACTTTACTGAATTATTTTACATATTCCTTTCCAAAATCGCTACTAACCTTTTGCTCGACTTCTGATTTTAGGTTTCTGATAAGAATGAATACCTATAGAATGTTCTAAAGCCATTCAGAAGATTCTGACTTGCTAGAAAACGCTGTTACAAAGTTATACAGGTTCTTAATACTCAATATATTTATTGATACCTTTAAACAAGCAGTTCTTGTATATATATAATATATAATCTGGATCTCGGAAACGGCTTCAGGGATTTTCATGAAATTTAGTATACAGGGGTTTCAGGGGTGTTAATCGATCTAGTTAGTAGGTATTCATTTTAGAAAATGTCGTTTTATTTGTGTTTTCAATAAACTTTCATCAACTTTATCATAAGCAATTGACTCTTCCTGACATTTCCTTATTGGCGAATAGTCATATTATTTTATCCGATTTTTTAATAATGAACTTTATCCGTATGAACAAAAACACTAAACTGAAAAATATATGACTCTTCCTGAAATCTATTGGCGAATAGTAATACTATTTTATTTGTGTTTTCAATAATGATAATAAACTATACCGTCATCAACTTAATCACTAAACTGAAAAATATGCCTATTCCTTATGTATCTACAGGCATAAAATACTATAATTTCTAAAAAATACAGAATTTACCAAAAAAACCGGTCATCCAGTTACTGATTCATTATGAATGTAAGCGGGTTAAACTACGAACCTTTTTTTTGGCAAACTACGAAAGTTTGACAGTAAAATGTTTTCAACTACTTATTTCTCGACATAACTTATGTACTACTTACTCGTAAAATCGAATAAATGTCAAGCAATACCTACTTCGCTGTGTGGCGCCGGCGTGGAATTTGCACTATTCCAACTCATCCCGCGGGTGTCGTAAGAGGCGACTAAGAGATATCCAGCAGGGGCGGGCAGCAGATTGCAGCGCTCGCATGCCCAGCAGCGTAGGGATTGTGGGAATTACCCTCATGAGATAAAAGCCCATAAGATACTTATCAGGGGAAGGCACGAGTCCACCAGTGGACCATATAGGCAGACTGGTTAGGTATGATACCTATAATTTAATAATTAAATTAATCCAAAAATACCAAGGTATAATAAAAAGGCTCTTAGGACAAGCGCGGGATTTGGTTTCATAGGATAACTGATGAGAGGATATTTTACAAAAAAACACATTAATTTTTCTAACAAGTTCCTTTATAAGTATTATGTTTTTTATATAATACAGCATTGAAAACTAGGTTGGCACATTTTATCAATCAAAAACATTAATAACATTAGTGTGTGGGTATACGTTATAGTTATGCAAACAAAACTTACGGGAGTAAAAAACATTTATGGCGCATTCACATCGAAGGTAAGAAAAAAATACAATAGGTAAACCTTACGCAATCAGGTAAAAATCAACTCGAATTCTCGCTAGATCTCCGTCGCATCTTTCAGGATAGGTAGGTATCAATAAGTATTATGAATAAGTATACAAGTATTGGAACATTTGAACGACGGTCATGGCGCCAAGCTACGTACACAAAAAGACAGAACACTTGTCATATTGTTTTATACTTAAGTAATAGTCCAGTCACTTCAGCGATGCACCTCGGAATTGAGAGATATAAAGCGGAATTGAATGAATACCCCCTCCAGAAGCTTGTATGAACACCAAAAATTATCTAAAAAAACTTAACTTAAGCTACAAAAACACGTTTAAATCTTAAATCTATTTAAGTCATTCAAATAATATAAAATAAACTTCGTTGTGATCTAAAAGTTGAGCTTATCAAGTACTTGCTTGTGAGAATACGTATAAAACCTAAATCTAGAACTTCATTTAATAATCAGATCTTTCGTAATTAGCCTTATTTACTCATTCATAAGGCACAATACTGTTTGTAAGATTCAGTCGGAACATTGTATGTGACCAAGGAATACTTAATAATCATACGTTTAACAATCATGCCATCCCACTGTAATGAGTGGCAACAAACACGGGCTTAACCCATCTAAAGCAATCCAATTAACGCATACATATGTAGATTACATAGACATAAACCATGAGTTATCATTAAAAAATGATTATTTTTTGATAATTTTTATCTGTGTTTCTTTACAATAAATAAATTTCATTTCACTTAACCTTAGTAAATAATTGTACATAATTGTGGCGATACGCTGCTGATAGAGATCGCTCTTGAGCGATCTCTATCAGCAGAGCCGATTGTCGCTTAGATTTAACAAATTTTATGACACTGGAACCATTGGACGGATAACAGAAGTTCGAAACTGGTGGTGTTATCCGCGTTGACAAACATTTTTGAGTTTATTACGGCTGTAAGCGGGTAAACAAAGAACCTTATTTGTGGTGGAAGAACACCAACGCTTTATCACTTAACGAGGGACCTCATCCGGGCGAGTGCGGTTCGCGTCACACCCGCACTGCGTCCTTACGCACCCTGATGATGTCCGTTAAGGAATGAAACGTCATTTCATTAGTGTTCTTCCCAAATAAGGTTCTTGGTTAACTTGTTTACGTCCGTAATGAATACGTCAAACTACGATAGTTTATATAGTAAAACATATTCGAGTTGTTTGATTCTCCCAGGGGAAAAAGGCTCTTTTCCGGGATCAAAAGTAGCCTATTTTTTTAATCCAGGATGTATGCAATCCTGACACCACGTTCAGCCGTTCACCAGTTTCGGCCTGAAGTGGTTACCACCATACAAAAATTCTCATTTTATAAAATAGGTGTGATGTCTAGAACAGAGTTTAGGTACCATACCGAAAATAGCCAGCAAATTGTGCAAACACTTGTGCTCGAAATGAAACAGACACAATGTAGACGTTATCAAACAATCCCATACAATAAAAATGAAAACATAAAACAATCACAAACTACACAAAATAAAAAATTTAGTAAATGATGATCTGAGGATCAATTATTGCTGTGCCCTTACAGGGTTACATGTACTTACCTTTAAGCTACTTACCACCTAAGCCAAAACAATGTATTAATGTATATGTATGCAATAAATGAATATGAATATGTATAAAAGCGACACATAAGTCGTTTTGATGCTCGCATTTTGGTAACGAGTTAAAGCTGTCTCGCTTTTGCAGTGCATCTGGTATGATCACGAAGGCATAGCTTCAGCACCTGGAAGCCAGTGGCAACAGCATCCTGCATGATTATTTCGCGTTTAGGACTGTCCCATCCAAAGTAAATGGCAGATATCGATGGGATCTTTCTGAAATAGTGTTAGTTGGTATTCAATTATTTAATATACAGTTTAATAAAGAACTCCTGTTATTTTCAATAATTGCCGAGTTTGTTTCAAAGAAATTCATCGTTTAGTTTATAAGTTACACCGTTTTGTACATATGAGGGTGGTCGTTTAGAAACAAAAGATTAATAACGCTATAAAAATGTATAAAAAATAATAATTTTTTTCTCATTTTCCGATAATATTTGGCGTAGTTTCATCATTTTCGTTCGAGCACTTTATGCAGACTTACTTTGTATGTATTTTTTTATTCCGAGACATTTTAATAATTTGTTATTGTTATATGGATTGCGAATTGTTTTGGTGGGTACGGTACGGATGATAGAGCGCAGATGGTATCTAAGACGTGCGTTACCAAAGGCCGCGTTTCAGAACGCCTAATTTGTACGCATACGTACATTGTCTGCGTTTCAATGTAAAACTATGGCTAGAAGGTCGAGGTAGAAAAAAATATGTAAATGAGAACTACAGGAACAAAAGAAGATGAGAGTAAGATTTAGAGAGCATTGCACTATCAAACTTAAAACTATAGAGTTAAGGGTTAATCTTCTTTATCTTCAACGGCAGAGAGGAAGACTTTTTGGCACAGATGGGTGAATTTTGCTGAAAAGAACAAATGTTTTGGTTAATAAACAAATTTTAATACTGATTCTGTACATGTTACACCTATTCCTTTATCAGTCTATAATGGTTCACTGCTGGACGCAGGACTCCACCTGATAAGCGCCTTACTGGCTTTTATCTTATGGGGGTGATGTCCATAATCCCAACGCCGGGAATGCGGGATCGCAGTTCCGTGGTAGAATTATTGTTCTGCGTGTAAAACTCAATTATCATAGTTAAAAAACTATGATAATTTTGTTTTAGTGCAATTTGTATTAGTTTAGCTTAAGCACCTCCATTCTACGATCGTCTCTTCATGCCTTGGTTGCCTGGAAGAAATCGGTTTATGCGATAAGGGGAGGAGAGTTGATAGTCGATAAACTTGCTAGTGGTTTCTTTTGCACTTCTTCCGCTAGTGGACAAAAACATTGAAGTGAATTATCAATTGCACCTTATTTCATATTTGATATTAAATAACTATTTATCAAGCTGTTTATATACTAAAAAAAAATTGACTTGTCTAAGTGCTTATTTTGTAAGTCTAAATATATAAACGATCTGACTCTGGAGCACGGGCAGCACCACGGATACACCCAGAACTATATAATATATTATATATATATACTGACTGCAGTAGGGCTGCAGCGCGGGCGGTCGCGTGCGCACGAGAGCCAAGTACACAGGCACACCGGCCAGCGTCATCACCGCTCCGGCCAGCACCGCCGTCGGCTCCGACACCACGGGGACCACCAGCAGCACCACGGATACACCCACGAACACCACCGGCATCCATGTCGCCACCTTGAATATAGAGAAACAATTACATTTATTTAGCAATAAAAACTAAACTTGGAGTCGGACCAGAGGCTTTTTGGATCCAGTATCCAAAGAGCCTCAGGGGTTACTGACGCCAGGGCCACTCGACCTCGGTTGTACGCGCCGCAGTCTGCTTTTTACAATGAATTCCAAGAAATAGTGCCAATGGATATGCTCAACGGCATATCCATTTCTTTGCTATATTTAACCAACTTCAAAAAAGGAGGAGGTTCTCAATTAGACTGTATTTTATTTTTATGTTTGTTACCTCAGAACTTTTGACTACTATTTTATATGAAAGCTGGTGATTCCCGTGTGGTCTCGTTTTAATTTGGTTCAGTTCTGACACTAGGATCCATGAAAAACTATAAAATTGAAGTCGGTTTAGTTTTTTAAAATAAAATTTATTATCATATTAGGTCTTGAGGGGCTATTCTCTTAAGCCAGTTCATCTGGGTGGATTTCCAGCTGTTGGGCATAGGATCTCAGTTTGGTGGACATATTTTCCCTGACTCGGTGTGCGTAGGTCGTGGTGCAGTTGGTCATTTGTCATGAACCATGGAGCATTGATAGTCTAGCTAGAGGTAGAATGTAAGGATCATTTATGTCAAGTACAGGACAACAGTAACTCACATCGTGGACATTAACTATCCACACATGCTGATATATTGCAATCATCCTCGCAGGGTTCTTTTGGTGGTTGCATCTCAGGATTGCTTTGAATACATAAGGTGTTGATTTAACTTCTCTGGTTATCAAAATTTTATTCGTTTCTGGATAAAGCAGCCTATCCTTTAGTCGTTTTATGGAATCTAACAAATATCAATTTTCTACATTGGAGTGCCATTTTTGGCGTTTTCTTTTAGGTATTTATGTCATATAACTTCTGGGCCAATAACTTTCAATTTTAATAAATTAGGTTTCTTATCTGTATTTATTTCCATGGGTGTTCTACCTGACGATAACGTAGGCGTGCTGTATCTAAGGCTTCTGCCCACAGCTGCTTTGAAAATTTAGTATCAAGTAATATACACTTAGCTTGTTATACCAGGGTCATTCTCTCTGCAAGACCGTTCTGTTCGGGTGGTGCGTTTGCCGAGTCAAGGTTTCCACTCTAGAACTCGTTTACCCCATCCATCGGTTGTCGGTTCTTCGCGAGATATGGCCGGCCCACTGCCACTTCAACTTGCTAATTCTTTAAGCTATGTCGATAACTTTGCTGTCTGATATATTCGTTACGAAACCTATCTTTCAGAGAGACTCCGAGCATAGCTCTTTCCATAGCTCGCTGAGCGACTTTAAACTGGTGGACCAGCCCTATCGTGAGTGTCCACGTCTCAGCTCCGTAGGTCATGACGGGTAGGACGCACCGATTGAAAACTTTAGTTTTCAAGCATTGCGGTATAGATGACGAGAAGACTCGACGTAGTTTACCAGACGCTGCCCAGCCTAGCTGGACCCTCCCCCTTAATAGGTTTACCTTAATAGGTCTCGCGATGTCCGGTCTCGTGTACCTCAGCCACAGCACGGCGGAGCAACTGAGCGTCGTGAAGAAGGACTCCACGACCGTACAGTACGTGATCAGAGAGGTCAGGTTCGAAGGAATCAGCATTATCAGTGATATCAGCATCTGTAAGAGGAACAGTCTCAACCACAACCTCAACAGCATATCGTCCACTGCAGTAGGCTTGCACGAGGATTGTTGTCAAATAACACTACCAAGCAGCTGTTTTATGTTAGCAGACCATTATGAATATGGGGGTAAGAATATAATATTCATTAAATTATTATAAAAACTATCGTACTTTGACGAATTCATTACGGATGTAAGCTTCCAACACAAATAAGGTTCGTAGTTAACCCGCTTACATCCGTAATGAATTCATGAAATTAACCAAAAATTTTACGACCTTAACCTCAACAGCCTATATTTGTCCACTGCTGGACGCAGACCGTCCCATGATACGCGCCTTATTGGCGTTTATCTAAGGGAGGGTAATGCCTATAATCACTTAACGACATCAAGTGTATAAAAAACGTACCATCGCACGGTTCGGTGGGACAAATGTAAAGACAATTTCACACAGCCTTATCTAGCCCCAAGCTAAGAAGAGCTTGTGTTACTTTCTAGTGGTTTCTTTTTCACTTCTTCCGCTAGTGGACAAAATTTTGATGTGAATTAGAGTCAATTGCAATCGTCTCTTCATGCCTTGGTTGCCTGGAAGAAATCGGTTTATGCGATAAGGGGAGGAGAGTTGATAGTCGATAAACTTGCTAGTGGTTTCTCTTGCACTTCTTCCGCTAGTTGACAAAAACATTGAAGTAAATTATCAATTGCACCTTATTTCTTATTTGATAGTAATAACTATTTATCAATCTGTTTAGATAGTAAAAAAATAACTTTTCTAAGTGCTTATTTAATAAGTCTAAAGAAATAAACGATTTCACTCTGACTCTGGCCTCTCTGTTATGGGTACTAGATAACTGATATACATAATACAATATACTACACAGATACATATTTTTGATTATACATAGAAAACAACCAGAACACCCAACAAATATCTGCAGACCGTACACACATTTGTCCCGAGGCGGGAATCGAAAACCTCCTGCGTCGCAGTTGGACATTCGCCCACAGCGCCACAGAGGTCGTCATGAAATTGATTTAGGGGGACAGTATCGCTCACGTCCTCAAGTGTTGACCCTCTGTTACTCTACACGTGTCCTCTGGGTAGCTTATTACCACCCTCCAGACTATGCCAGTCCGTTAATAATAACTCATTTATTGTTCTCATCACACAAAATGCTTAAATTACTACAACTATAGTATAGCTATATCTAAGAGCAACATTGTGTGAGACTGGTGCCTGCGTTAGGTTTGTGAAAAACCTGTGTTACAGGTCACCAGGCTCCCACTCCGCGGCAAAGGTGCAGCAAATACATACAATAATAGTTCGTTTAACAACATTATGCTAAGTAAGTGTGAAGCAACTATGTTGTGATTCGGAATGTGGTCCGGAGTAGCCATCGACGATGTATCACGAAGGTCTAGAAACCTTCGTGATACATCGTCGGCCGCATCTTTGCTTTCCATCAGGCGACATTCCGGTCAATAAAGAATATAATAATAACTATAAAAGAAAGTCGTGTTAGTTACACTATTTGTGACCCGAGAACGGCTGAACCGGTTTGGCTGAAAATTAGTGAGGTGGTAGCTTAAAACCAGGAGACGGACATAGGATACTTTCTGGTTAATCTTGATGAAGTTTGGCAGGGACTTGAATAGAGCGTGCGAAGCCGCGGGCAAAAGCTAGTTTCTGATAAAACTAAATGGAACTAACCAGAAAGACGAGCGAAGGCACCGGCGACATGCACTTAGTGTTGATGTGTGCCAGCAGCTCGGGCATGTGCCCGTTCCTGGCGCCCGCGAAGCACATCCGCGAGGAGGCCATGATGTGCACGGATAGCCCGCCCACTATGGCCACGGCCACGAGCGTGGGCATAGCCCAGCGCATCCAGCCGAGGGCTATGCCGGAAAAGTCCTGCAAGTTACAGATGTTATGCATTTTTTACCGACTTCAAAAAAAGGAGGTTCTCAATTCGACTGTATTTTTTTTATCTTTGTTTCCTCAGAATTTTTGACTGGGTGGTCCAAAGCTGGTGCTTCCCCTGTGGTGCTATAATTTTGTTCAGTTCTGACAATGGAATCCATGAAAATTCTTAAAAAAACTATAAAAACTGAAGATGGTTTATAGATTTTAAAAATAATATTAATTATTGGGTCATGTCAGCTTAAGGAGCTTGGTTTGTTACCTCTCCTGGACCTCGACAGCCGGTATTGGTCCACTGCTGGACGCAGGCCTCCCCCTGATAAGCGCCTTGTTTGCGTTTATCTAATGGGGAATATTTAGAATTAGAGTCAATTGCACCTTATTTCTTGTTTGATAGTAATAACTATTTATCAAGCTGTTTATATAGTAAAAATTTGACTTGTCTAAGTACCTACTTATTTTGTAAGTCTAAAGAAATAAACGATTTGACTCTGACTCTGAGATGACGTCATCACCGGCTGCGACACGGTACGCAGATGGTAGTACTTACCACGGCGATGGCCTCTGTGGCCCGCACGCCGATCGGGCCGAGCACAGCCAGGTAGGACACGTTAGCCAGCAGGTATATGGCGGTCACCATCGGCAGAGAGACGTAGATGGCACGAGGCAGGTTCACGAATGGCTCTCGCAGTTCCTCCGTCATGAAGTTCAGGTAGCTCCTGAAAACGATAATGTTATATAGGGTGTCTCAATAAGAGAGCACGATTCGAATTTGAATGCAGTGACTGTGAATGGCATTCGTTACAGAAACATGATAACGGAGTTATTGTGGCATCAACTGGATGGTATGGATCCGAATGACGTGGTTCCAGCAGGACGGCGCTACCTGTTACACCGCGCACGAAATTCCGATGTCGACGGGCCGCCAAGATCGATAGATTTTTTGAAATCTCAGGACTATGTGAATAAACCACAAACCCTTCCTGAGCTCAAGGCCGAGATTTAACGCGTACAAAGATGTCAAAATATCATCAAATATTTCATGAAAAGAGCAAGGGCCTGTTTTAAGAGCCGCGGGGGCCATACGCCGGATATTTTATTCCATACATAATCGGACCATGTCTTTTTTATTATGCAATAAAAATATAATCACTCGCTGAAAAAAACATGTGTTTTATTGTAAAATTAAATCGTGCATTCTTATTGAGACACCCTATAGTTATGTCTATCTATAGCTACAAAATTTCTGTTTACCGTTGTTGGTTCCCTTTATCGCGGAGAGACGACGGGTTGAAAAAGGTTGTTTTCGGTCCGCGTCTGTAAGAACCTATAGGAGGCACAAACGACTCACCATCCAGAATAAGAGAAGATGCCAGAGTAGAATGCGACCGACCAATCGCTAACCGAGGTCTTAGTGCCTGCCCAGCCATCTTGGAAGTGCTCTACGTTGCCTGAAAAGAGAAATATAACAAGAAGTACACAAATATATGTTTATTCTTGGAGGTACAATCTTTGTTTTGTGCTACAAATCTGGTGTGTAATTTGTGTTTTTCAGCTTCTTATTCTTATTAGTTTTTTATGCGATAATATATGTATTTCTTAGGTTATTTTAAATTCCTTCTATTTAGTTGTATTGTATAAAATATTTACACGGATTTCTTACTCGTCTTTGTGAAAATAAAATCCTAGTCGCACCAGGTGCTGGTTGAACTTATTTGTAGCCGAAGGAAAGAGCCCTTGTGTCTCTATACAAGTTATTCTAACTTAGTGAGAGCGAGGAGGCATTTTCTTTTGACCTACTAGGTTTAATGATCAATATTGTAAACCTTTCCGTAAATAAATATTTTTATTATTATTCTTCCATATTTATTTCCAACAGAGAAATGCCTCCCACTGCGGAAAATTTCTGGTTAAACGTTCCTCAGGAGTCAAGCAAGACTGAATCACCGGCTGCGACACGGTATGCAGACTTACAGCGATGGCCTCGGCGGTTGCACGCCGATCGGGCCAAGCACAGCCAGATAGGTACGACATGTAATATTCCTTCTCAAATAAAAAAAGACGTGTGGCACTCGGGGACTGCCGCGGTACAGCTATTGCAATGCCATCTAGAGGCGAGTTGCTGAACTAAAGAGACAAACGTCAAGGTTTTTTCGTTACGGAATTTCTGGATTCGGTCCCCGCGCTCAAGGCCCGCGATAGAAGCTATGCAATAGCTTAAAAATGGAAGAGAATTTCTTACAGCTTCATCGAGTCCTTAGCTAAGCAGAGCTCGACTGGTGTGTGACCTTACTAACTCAACGGAAAACAGACACTGCAATCTGCGGTCATGAATGTGTTAGCTTATATTGTGTTATAGCACTATATCTTATTTGAAAGTAGCGCAAAAACAGTTTTAACTAAGTAAGGGATTCGAAGTAAGGTTTAAGTTTTATGAAAACAATTCAAAAATCCCGAAAAAGCGCGTAAGGAGTCCCCTTTATCAGAAGCTAGCTATACCCTGTTCACCCGAGCAAAAGAAATAACAATATCATACCGTAAACAAGGTTCTTTAAAAATCTTTCAAGTACGAATAATCATTTAATCGTTTTTATACGTTCCGAATATTTTTTTTTAATCCGTTTAAATTGATGTTAGAAAAAGAAAATATTTTAGGACAGTATAATGTTTACACAGAACCTAAAAATACATATGATCAAACTTTCGTTGCCGCATACCGCAGTTTACCTACAGCTTAATGATCAAGAGGCTAAAGCTTTTCACAACACCATTGGTTTTCATAAATATCCACAAGAATTTGATCGCCAGTCGTGTTTCGAATGGTAAGGTTATCCATGTTATGACTTCAGATTATGACTGAACATGACCCGCTTGGTTTACATTTCATACGCGCTGGCAGGTAGATCCGGCTGTTATTTTGTGCATGTACCTACTTAGTAATACATAATATTGAATGAAAAAATAATAATATGTACATACAAAAGAATTATACAATGAGTGCGTCATTTGAGGCACAAGCGCAGCCGCGGGTCTTAAGACACACAATCGCACTTTCTACCCAGTGATACTAACATGGTGCTTGATAATACATATTCGAGGAAAATCATCGTTTTAGAATATTCAAAATCACTAGAGTAAATTCAAATTGTTAACGCATATACGCGATTGATTCGCAAGGGTAGTTTTTTATTATTGTTTCGATACAGAAGAGGCCGATATCATAATTATGGCGGCTTCGAAGTAAAAACCTTTTTAGTTTAATTATTATGAAAATAAACATAACTACCGGCTGATATGTCAGAAAATTTAAAAAAAATTACACGTTAATAATGGATTTCCATCATACACTTTTTTCACCCGCTATACGCTGGAAAATTTAAATTCCATAGAGTTTTCCCTGCCGCATTTCGGTAAGCAGTCAAAGACCTATACCTACTTCACGTATCTATACTCAATATTTTATTGCAACATGTTGTACATGGTTTCAAACATGTACCCTGAAAGGGGCACGGCAACTTTTAGCTATGGTTTATCCATCCAGCATGGAGCATGTTAGTAAATAAACCACGATACAAATAACAAAAACTCACTTGCTTGGCGTCGAGTTTCAGATATAATTGTAAGCAATTTTTATTGAAGGGAGGATCTAAAATCGACAAGTAATGTAAATTACGTATAAAAGGACGCGCCAACAAAGTGAATTTTAGGTTAAGTATGAGCGGTTTGTATACATTCATGCCTCATTCATAATGGACACGGTATAGGTGGCTACATAATACTTATAATCTAATTATTCTACGCACAAAAATATTAGAAATTTAATAGGTTATACTCTATCTGGTGAAGTTGAGAAGACCATTCACATGATGATATGCTACGTAAAGGCGCGGATAATGACTCTTATGTGTCTCTTCCTATTTTGTGCCGCCACTCCAGGACCTGTCTGAAAATCAGCGCCGTTGCAGCTTCGGCTTGTAGCGGCATAATGCTCAGACAGGGACCCTTTTGGCCCCTTGTATAACACTCTTTTAACATGTTCCTGCTCTTTTTACTTTTATATACCTACGTTTTTACTAGCCTTTGTCTAATTATATGTAATTCGTCTCTTATTTTTCTTTACTGATTGTATACCTGTATATTTTCTACATAATGTGTCGTGTTATGTAACTGTTCCAAATAAATGTATTTTCTTTCTTCTTCTGTTTTTCTTCTTATAATCATGTATTCAGCACTCTGCCAGTCCATCGCTGGTTACTCCATCACCATTGTTGCTATTAAGACCATCAGATCAAACTCGAACGAGCTCATAGCTCCGTGCTAAGTCATGTTCCGAAAACCATTTGGGCCCGTATTATGAAAGCTGCCCCAAGCATTACTTATACAGTCAATCTTTATTTGACGACCCCTGTGGCGCGGTGGGCGAAGGTCTGCCTGCGACGCAGGAGTTTGCGGGTTCGATTCCCGCCTCGGGACAAATATTTGTACGATCTGCAGATATTTGTTCAGGGCGTTCTGGGTGTTTTCTATTTATAATAAAAATATATATATCAGTTATCTAGTACCCATAACACAAGCTCTGCTTAGCTTGGGGCTAGATAATGCTGTGTGAATTGTCCAGCATTATTTATTTATTTATTTATTATTATACGCTCTCACGCTACTTAGCTAGTTGCACTAGTCTGAAATCTGTTACCTCTCTTTTTCCTTGCCCTCAAGTCAGTAACTCTGCTCCACACAATGTAATCTGTGACTGACCTAAATGTTGCAGACTTCGTGTTCTAATTTGTTTATTTTTGCATAACTTACACAATAGGGCATGCAAGTGTATGCAAGTGTATATACAAATATATCTGTATTATTTATTTTTGTATTTTTTATCGCCATACTTGTACATTTTTGTATGGTGAAGGGTTGCCTATATAGGGGATCCGATGATCCGTGACGTCACAATATGCAAGGGCTAACATGGTGCCATGCTTATCACCCGAAATTGAGTGTAGTTTTACTTTTTGTTTTATTCCTCAATAATTTAAAATTGTTTGCCTGATATATTTTATTTTGGTTTTTAACCTAAATAATCGATAATAAAAATCTATGCATCCCTATTGATTAGATTTTTCTTAATATTATTTTTTGTTAGTTTTCCCTATATAAGTTACAACTTCTCTTTAATATTTTTTATGAACAGACTTCCTGGGCCCCAGTCTTGACCCGTGCGGGGGCCTGTGTAGGTAGTACCTAATATATGATGTAGGTACCTACTAGGTACCTAAGTATATCATAGTTTTTTAAAACAAACTCAATTTTTCGTATTTTGTATTTTTGTACCTTATGTTTGGAAAGTGATAATCAATTTTCTGAGCAGGTAGACTATAAAAGTTATGGAGAAAGAAGAGAATATATGAAATGAGGAGTTACCTTGCGCGAGCCACACGACACCCCCCAGAATGATGATGACCAGCGCGGATATCTTCGTAAACATGAACACGTTCTGGATCCGCGTTGTGAAACGCACGTCGAACGCGTTTATGAAGGTAAGCAGGCCTGAAACAAGAACACTTATCTTTATATCCTATTATAAATAATAAATAAATAATGCTGCTGAATGCTTCTCGCCTCAGGACAAATGTGTGTACGATCTGCAGATATTTATTCAGGGCGTTCTGGATGTTTTCTATGTATAATAAAGAATATTTATCTATTTAGTGTATTGTATTATGTATATCAGTTATCTAGTACCCATAACACAAGCTTTGCTTAGCTTGGGGCTAGATAATGCTGTGTGTTTTTTTTATTTATAATAATATAATAATAAAAGTATTTATTTTCAAAATTGGTTTCAACAGGTTTTATAATTGTCTAACATTATTTATTTATTTATTTATAATTATATCTGCAACTCGAAGACAAACCAGTGCCTGGAAGAGATAGCCCTCAGCGATAAGGCCGTCCTTTAGAGGTAACTAGTTGATAATAGGTATTTTGTAAACCGCAAGAAACAAACAGCCCAGCAGCTAATTCAAAATAAATGAATGCCTACCCCCTGTTACCTGAAAATACCCCTTATGCGTTCCCCGATTTTTCGTAATGTGTGAAAATTATCGGGCGTAATAGGGTATATGCATGTGACTTCAAAAATGCTAATATTTTTTTTACGTATTCTCTATTGATATAGAAATATATCTGTATATTTATTTTTCTATTTTATGATGTTTTTATTGTGAAATTTAATCATTGAAAAGTAGATATTTTAAGTCTCAACAGCAAAATGTTTAAACGCAACGCTATTGGCATGTGTAGCGTGACGTCATACTTGAACATTTTTGTATGGGCATGAAGTTTTGACTTTAGAGTTTACGTATGGGACTCGATGATCCGTGACGTCATAAAATGCAATGGCTAACATGGCAGCGTTTTTATCACCCGAAACTGAGTGTAGTTTTACTTTTCGTTTTTTACCTCAATAATTAATTTTTTTTTATGGTGTTACATTTTTTTTCGTTTATGTATTAACCTAAATAATCGATTAAAAAAATAAAAAAAATCCATGCATATACCCTATTGTTATAACTGCTTTATTTTTTTCTATGATATGGCCCGTATGAATCGAATCCTTCCACACCCTCAGAAAGGCTGTAACGAAGCTGTTAATCACCAAAAGTCCTGCTTCAAGGAGCAAGGCTGGTTCGGGCCTGCTTACTAGAGGCCAATGCATAATACACTCCTATGCGAGATGTCAGTGAAGTAGATGTTTGTTACTCTTTCACGAAAAGGATCGCTGAAATTTTGAATACAGGTATTTGGGCAACAAATAACACATAAGCTACTTTCTATCCCATAAATAAGTTCCCTTGGGATATAAATAACTTTTAAATGTTTCCATAGAAGAAGCCGCGGGTAGCAACTAGTACTAAATAATGTATAAATAAAAACCATGTGGCACTATGTCAGTTAAGCCATAGGTTGAGACCAGTGCTTTTGCTAATTTCTTGGTAGATGTAATAATAAATAAAATGTTAACTTACAAATAGTAACAGCAGCAATGAGCTTCTTGCAAAAAGGGTCTATGGGACAATCTGGAAATATTGGATCCAGAACATTGCTGGCAAACGTCAGTGCCATGATTGCGTTGGTGCTTGGCCTAAAAGGACATTAAATTATATTAGCAATCAACTTGACGGCCGAGACCATCTGAAAAAAAACAGAATAAACTTCTGTTTTTATTTATCCCAATAATAACAAATTGGTATTAACTTGTTCTCACTCAAGGTATTTGCAAGATGCAATGTTTGTACATGTACACAACTCACAACACAAAATGGTATTTTTGGTTGGTGTTGCATTATGTACAATTATTGTCAGTGTTGTGTATAGTAAAATAGCACTATGCTACGTAGGAAACGGCTCTTATCAACAGCGAGGAATTTTGGTCAAAAAATGAACAATAGGAAGGTATATATTTATGTTATTTATGAAACAAGTGGTGGCACAGAAAATGGTTGATTGAGAAAACACCCGTTTTATAAGGTGAAGATATTTTTTTTATTATTTATTTAATTTAATAAAGTAATTTTATTAAAAAACAATTAATCCAATTATACATGGTTCCATATTTTACTGTAGGCAAAATTCAGGCTTGCTTACAAGGGCTTCATTCCATAGAAATGTATCTACATTTAGCCACTTTTTAAGGGCAACAAAAAAGATTCTTACCCACATCTTTCAAAGATGACAGAAGTTTAATTATTATCAGACCAATAAATAAACTGGTAACATCAAATACTTCATAAGTAATTAATTTCTAGTATGCTCTTGGTTCATACCAAGAAATGATAATCAGGAGATTTTTGTTGTTTTTTTTTATACCTACATACATACTATGTCAAGTGGGTAAAAATTGTATGTAGGTACAAAAAAAAAATATTTTCTCCTGAATATGTTTGTATCAAATAAAACCTTAATTTACTTTAAGAGTCCTGGTCTTGTTAAAATAAGGCATTTTTAAATCTGAGTTGCATTTGATTATTCCGGGGTAATGTAACCCCAAAAAAATAAAACTAAAACATACTTACATGATACTAAGAAACAAAATTATCAATTTGATGTTTGGTCCATTTCAATCTTTATAAGGTAAAGAAAGTAAAGAAGCGAACAAGAAACCTTTCCTTGTTAGGTTGTTAGTTTTCGAGTTGGAGCAAAGCTTTGTTATGTTAATTGTGTAATTAATAATTTTTGCAACTTACCGGGTCTTGTTTTAGTATAGTATAAACTGTCCTATAAAAGATACATTAATATTCTTTAGCTATGCTGTGTTACTTATGGCACATCATTTTTAAATTCTGATTCATAATTAAATAACAAAAGATATTAATATATTAGTGTGTAACCAGATACGTAGCCTGACCTACAGATTTAAACAAAATTGGCATTTTGTTGATATGTATCCCATCAGGAATGATGCTTGTTATTTACATAAGCATTTTAGCTAAAAAGGCTAATTATATAAGGAACAAATAAGTACTTACACAAATACCAAATTCGCATCCCAGAGATAAAGGAAAGCCGGCAATGGTCCAAAAGCTTCGTTTATGTAGTGGTAGTCTCCTCCACTTTGAGCCAGAGTTGTACCTGAAGAATGCAGGTTTAAATCATGACACTGAGCTTAGATAAGTGTTGATATGTCATGCTACTTCTAGTTCAATCTGCGATTCGATTTAGGGTCCAAATGCCAACAGATTTGAGTATTTTGTTCAAAGATTATTTAAGTAGGTACCTATATTTGTAAATTAGATTCTATTTAGTAAAGAAAATGCTATTTACTTAGTAGGTAACCTAGTAAGTAAAAGATAATTCTGAGGATTATGGACTGAGAAAGTATATTATTTTATTACTTATATTACGTGAAATAACTTACCCAATTCTGCATAGGATAGGGCACCGAGAGTCGCTAGGCCTCCGCATGCAGCCCACACGAGCAGGGCACCCCAGACCGACCCAGTTTTCTCTAATACTTCTTTAGGAGATATGAAAATTCCACTGCCGAAAATGATTCCCAGGATTATAGCAACTCCTTCGAGCAGGCCGAGCTGCTTGCGCATTTTCACTTTTTCCTCGGGCATTTTGCAACTTTTATTAACAAATTCCTACTGTCTTCCAACGACTTTGCTATCTGATTTTGTTTGAACCAGTTTTTAGAAACTAAAACTAACCAAAGAGAATACAAAAACACGAAGATAATGTATTCTCTTTGACAAAATCTTCGTAAGAAACTAACCTAAAAGTCGGTTTTGAATACACGTATAGGTACATACACCCTGAAGTTTTTGTATTATCTTTGGGTCGCCTAGTATTTATGTTCCTTGCTTTGGTTACACATTAAATTAAAATAGTAGGTATTATTAGCCGGGTTTTCACTATAGTACGAGCGAGACGTACGAGTATACTCGGACCGAGTGCGCTCGGATGACTACTCGGAAGCTACTCCTACTCGTACCGTGTAAACCATAGATATGTAAGAATAGTACTAAAGTGTAAACACGAGATCCCAGCGCACTCGGATTGCAGTATCCGATGAGTAGACTCGGTCGGACCGTTCTATTCTTCTAAGTTCACTCGGATTATGTTACAAAAACAAAATGGAGCCAAATAAAAAGTAGAGTGAACGTGAAACTGTTATTTTGTCTAACAGATACAAATTGGGTGTTTCAAATAAATGTATTCATGAAGTGGAAGAGGAAGATAAAGCTACGTTTAGAAATCAGTTATATTGCTACGCTTTTTCTGTCCTTAGCTCCATAGCCACTAAAGGTATCGCTAAACAATCGTATTATGGTTTCGTCTATCCCCATCTAAGCTACGGAATTATCTATTGGGGAAATTCCGTTAATGTAAAATCAACCTTTCTTTTCCAAAAAAAATGTCTACGCGCTATCTTTAATAAGAAAAGTACTGAATCTCTCCGAAATATATTTAAGCAAGAGAAATTTTTAACACTAACTAGTATCTACATTTTAGAAATTTGTCTTTTTGTTAAAAATAATAATACCTACTACTTTTTTGAAAACCATTCAAGTCGCTCCGCTTTATTAAGACCTAGTTATAAACACGATATTTGCATACCACAAATAAATAATACTATGTTTCAAAAAAGTGCTTAGATATCTGCAGTTAAAATTTACAATAGCTTGCCCCTAGACTTCAAACTTCTTGAGGGTCCTAAGTTTAAAAATAACCTTAGTAAATGGCTTGTATTAAAATCTTTTTATGATCTACAAGAGTACTTTCAGAGAGATAGTGACTTTGTTAGTTAATAGAAACCAATACTGTAAGTTAATGTAATTTAAAACCTAGTATTTTATGTATTCACCTGTGTTAATTTTAGATTCTTTTCCCTTTTTCTTGTAGGGTATATGTTATGTGTACCTACTTATGTTATGTGCTAACTACCTATGTTGTATTGTACGTCCCGTTGGACAAACTGTGAAACTTGTACCATTATTTTTGTAACACCAAATTGTACGAACAGTTTACATTAAAAATATTCTGATTCTGATTCTGAACCATTTGAATACCTACTCAAATGGTTCAACAAACCATTTGACATCATTTAACAAACAACCTGTATACCATGTTTTACGCAATAAATATATCATTTATCATTTAAAACTAAGAACGTGTTTTTGACTGATTCATTATTAATTTTAGCAATTTTATTAAGTGTTTTTGGACAAACAAGGTAATTTGTTTAGCTTTTAGTAATAAAAGATGTTATTTTATGATTACTTTGTCTTTTAATACTGGAAAGAGTCCACTAATAACTTCGTTGCAGAAATACTTAACTCCAGTTTAGTCAAAACTTTTTATCGCCAGAAGTCATTATCTTTGCATTTTTACCTTCTAAAAAAATTGCAATGTTTGAATTTGTACTGATTTCAGTGAATTATAAAATAATTACATATCTCTATGTTGCGTGTGCATGTGGCGTTTAAATTATTTTCATAACTGTCGTAGTTTTGATGGATGATATAAGCTCTTAAAGTCATAACACGATAAAAACTGCTTTTGCCAAACTTTTGGTTTATGCGGTTAATGACTTCTTGCAGTAAGCCGACGATATTAACTGGGACAAAAGAAAGTCAAAGCAGTGATTACTGGTAACTTTAATTTAATCCATCAAGTTAAATATAGAGTAATGACAGTTAAAGATACAGATTACATATGAGAGGTATACTCGTAATAATAGAGAAATATATAGCTATCGACTAGGTATCCACTAGTAACACAAAGTACATAGATTTCTATCATAATACTTATCATAGGTTTCTACAAAAACCCTGAGTGTGCAGTGTGCACTTGGCTTAGGCCTATGCACCTTGTAGTAGATAAAGCTATCATTATTTAAGATGACGTTACTGATGAATTTATTTGGTCTAAATCAAGGTCGGCCAATAAATTTTCCAGTGAGCAAAATCTCTTAGATTGGCTGAGCCACTACTACCACCATATTCATTAGGAAATTTATTTTCTATTTAATAAATTGTAAATGTAATGATTTAACACAATTATATTTATAAAAGTGAGTTGTGTTTAAATCGTGTGTTTTAAATCTGATGTTTAAAGTACCTACCTAAACAATCAAATCAGAAATGTGTTTTGCAGTGAGGGATCTGCGATATTTATTATTATTATTATAAATGTATGATAGAGTAAAAATGTTTTTTCGAAGACATTATGTAGGTGGAAAAAAACCCTGCTTAAAATTTGCATAGCAAGTTTGCGCAATGGTAGAAAATCTTCACTAGAAACTTTTTTCCGAAAATTCAGACGACAAATTCAAATGCCTGCCACTTCGTGGCCCCGGTGCCTGGGTTTGGCCAACCTTGGTCTAAATAAAATAATATTCTAAGCGAGATCTGGTCAAAGCAAGCAGGCTCAAAAAACTTGAGGGTTTAATGCCCATTTTTAGCAACTTGTTTTTTATTTTCAAATCTAAAGTACCTACTATGGGATATTTTTAAAGTCTCCTATCTCCATTTTCCTGTAGATTCTCCGGTTACTACCCCATCAAAAAAATTCCACCTGTATAAGTGGTTAAATATTCTGTTACATAAATGTACATAATACGTACACACTAGGTTAAGTATACAGAAATCAAAATAATATCTTTAACAGCCTCTTTCGCCAGCCTTCTGCCAATCTCTTTTACAATCTTCTCAATAAATATAGCATTCAACTATAATCTACAATAAATATTATGCATTATATTCTTACACACTAACTTGACAATGTTGAGAAAAAACACTAATGACAGCCATAAGCTGTACTTCTACCAGAAAAATCCTCAAGACTAGATAATTGCATATTTTATCTCTACTAAGCTGAGTAAATTGTGTACCTATATTTATTTCTTTAGACATGTACAATGTCTAAAGAAATAATTAAACAGTATACCAATACACCTATGAAAATCTTACTTGTATATACATACACACAAAAACTGAGATTTATTTAAAAAGTGTGATGTTCACAAAATAAATACAAGATACATGAACAAATTATACTTAGATATGACTGAACAAATTACACTTAGACATAAAGATTACGAAAAGTAGTGAAATCTATTATGGGTAATTGCATGTGCTACGAGTATAATGAGCTTCATCTGAGTCCATATTTGTAAATTATCTGTAAATTTTATAAGTACATAAAACTTTTTACATAACTACCTACAACAACTAACTGTACTTCTAAGTACTTATAAGTACTGTAGCTATAAGTATTATGATTCCTGCTCCCTCATTAATAAACACTTTCCAACAGCAGATAGCTACCCATTTATTATGAATACTTAGCCACATACATAGTATATTTAGCCACCAACTAATTGAAGTGTTAAATTGCAAAAAAGACAGTTCATTTACACAAAATCATATCTGCAGCAAGGGGACATTTAAGACAATGAGACATTCAGGGATCTGGATTGGAAAGTTTAGGCTTTAACATAAGTAGTAAATACATTACTAAATACCTTTGCTTTACAGATATAAAAGCTGAGACCGAAATACATTTCTCAGAGACATTGATAGAGGAGCCTCCACTAGAATTAGTATTAAAATTAACATGGAACAGATCACAGTCATGTCAAATAACACCCATATGGTGGATTTACATGGCTGGATACTGCAAGACTTATGTGTTCTTGCAACACAAATACGGTTCCTAGTTACATTAAAAAACTGCAGGATTGGTTTTTGTGTATTTGTGAGGTCTATGTTCAAGTCATTGGAGTACTAGAGATACTGAAGTGGAAGATTTGGCAGCCAAATTCGAGCAGACATCCATGTGTTACCGGTGCAGATAAATCATGCTTCACTTGAAGTAGTTGTGGCTGGCAGCGACACAGGTGTTTGCTGCTGTTAAGGACTGGCATGGTGAAGCACTCCTGGCTTTCGGCAGCCGGGCTGCGGTGCCGCACGTTCAAGATGTAGACGAAGTCATCTGCGATCACGGTCGACCCGAATCCAGAGTAGTTAACCAGCTTTAACTGCTGGGTCCTCTTGTTGAAATATATGGCAGCATGATTGCTGGATACGCGGCGGCACCGCGTGCCGTCCAGGCGCAGCGTGCAACCGTCTGCCGTGCCCACCGTTATTATGGCACTGTGATTATTGATGTCCTTGAACATCATCACTTTTTCGACATGCGTACCTAGAGCACCTATCTCACGGGCGCTGACTTTAGGCGGGGCAGCAATGCACTCCCTCATGGTCTGAGGATGATTAGGACACATCCATCGTCTGCCTTTCAGCACTGTGGTCATTGATGGTATCAAGCAATCCTTGTGATACTTCCTGGGGCAGTAGCTACACTCCAATACGCCGTGCGGCTGCTGGCAAACTTTGTCACACAAAGGGCATTTATGCCGACGGGCACAGTATGCATGGTCTAATTGCAACGCCTTAATCGATATTAGAGATGGTATTGAGCTTTGACTTAGAGATAGATGACTTAGACACGGAGGTGGGTCAATTTCTTCGGGGTTGTGCCATGAAAGCGCTAGCAACAGGTAGTCCATTGTTTCAGGTTTTTCGTTCGTTTCCATCTTCGATTCTGAGAAGTCCAGTCCAGTGGGTAGGTACTGTTAGATATATTCGAAATACGATATTCAACGAATAAATTAATTACTATAAGTTGTTGTGATCACTGATAGCAACCCTGGATCCTGTGAGGAATTGTTACAACTCCGGGCCCAGATCCCTTACAACTTTCAACAAAATTTGTAAAGCAATAAGTATTATAATTTTTCGCGTAGGTAGGTATCGTATCGATTCGATTTGATTGATTGTTTGTTTTGTTTCAGGGTTTCTGTCATCAAATTAGGGGTGGACGATTACATCGATGTAATAACAAAACTCGATGTAAAGTATCGATACATCGAATCAATCCGATGTTTTGATGAAACATAGGTTATCCGCGTACATTATTTCAGTCATTGTGGCAAAGGAAACCTTAGTACTTTGCCACTTTTTTGAGCTGAACAAAGTTCAAATTGAGTTTTATAAAAAAAAGACGTGTGGCACTCGGGGACTGCCGCGGTAAAGCTATTGCAATGCCATCTAGAGGCGAGTTGCTGAACTAAAGAGACAAACGTCAAGGTTTTTTCGTTACGGAATTTCTGGATTCGGTCCCCGCGCTCAAGGCCCGCGATAGAAGCTATGCAATAGCTTAAAAAAAAAAAGACGTGTGGCACTCGGGGACTGCCGCGGTAAAGCTATTGCAATGCCATCTAGAGGCGAGTTGCTGAACTAAAGAGACAAACGTCAAGGTTTTTCGTTATGGAATTTCTGGATTCGGTCCCCGCGCTCAAGGCCCGCGATAGAAGCTATGCAATAGCTTAATTATAACTTCTGTTTTAAGTCAGCTGCGAGAAGCCACTGGTCAGAATTATGAGCATCGACGATTTTAAACTAGGCCGACCGACTAGGTGGGTCTGCCGCCGAAAACTCACTACACCCCTCATTGTTATGTACATTGTAACACAAATCTCTGCTATATGGAAATATATACATAATATATACAACTAAATATAAACAAATGAAGATCAGATTGCCACTTTTCCGTTCCTTTTTTCTATGGCAGCTATTCAGCCATTATTTTACCTTTTCATTATTAAAAGAATAGTATAAATATTTTCCGAAATTGTAATTATTTAATAAAGACTATTTTATGATAACGAGTTTTATTTAAAATTCAACAAAATTGAAAAAGAATATTTTTTTTAGTAATCGATTATTTTATTTACACGTTTTAATAGTTTTTTGTGAGTTTTATTGTGCTGCGATCTATCTGAGACGAAACAGAAAATCGTAGAGGGCATAATCTCTTCCTTTTTTTACTACAAAAAGACAAGTAAACCAGTAGCGGTCGATATCGAGCTAAATGAATGTGTTTTGCATGTCGAATTTTACAAATCGATTTTGCATAAAAAAATCGATTAAAAAAAAATACAAAACCGATAGACGCAAAATTTTATGCTAGCGTGTCCAAAAAAAAGAACAGACGTCAACGTCAAAGACAATTTCAATCAAAACGGTCCAACCCTATGGTCCAACCAGACCTTGGACGAACGAAAACACCATCGACATTGAAGAAAAATAAACGGAATCGGCTTACAAATTTTGCACCAATATCCAATATTATATTTGTTCTGCTCCGAACACCCCTTCTCCATCCAAATTTGTTGTGGGTAAACACGAACAACTCGGTATTACGCTCACTTACTCACATTCGCATAAATAACTTGTGTTGTGTTCATCATCCTAGCTAAGTAAGAATAGTAGGTACCTACTAAAGTATTCATCATCACATCACCAATGAAGGCTGAGATTATTAGTTATTAAAAATTGTACAGTACTCATTGATTTATTAAAAACGACAGTACTATATTTATTATATTGTCTTGCACATAGATATGTATGGTCTTGCATTATAATGACCCTATCCTGTACTATGTCTGTACACATGTAGGTATGTTCATCCATAGATATGTAAGAATAGAATCGTAGGTCTATTTCTGAGTTTGGCAGGGGAACTAAATACCTACTATACATAACATAATGCACAGTCAATAGGGTATTTTACCTCTATCTAACCAAGAAAAATCTATTCTTAGAATAGATTTTTTCTTGGTTACTTGGTTTCACTTTCTTTGTGTAAATGAACTGTCTTTAAAAATCCATTATCTGTTTTTTCATGGATTTTCATGGATCCCATTGTCAGAACTGGACCAAATTAAAATGGGAGCACACGGGAAGCAACAGCTTTCATAAAAAAAATAATCATGAAAATCGGACCACGCAGTCAAAAGTTCTGAGGTAACAAACAAAAGAATACCTACTTACAATCTAATTGAGAACTTCCTCCTTTTTTTGGATTCGGTTAAAGACAGTTTATGATACCATAAGCTTTCATAGTTTTTTGTATAGTTTAGAAGCTGATGCGAAAACAGAGTTTTGGTGGCCACCAAGTGCAACTTCGCACCTCCTGACTGATGAGACGCTTGTTTGAGTCGGGTCGGGTACCTACCGCCTTAACGCATTCACTGCTTAGTCTGGCACCTGCGTCATGGGCCATGAAGGTTGCTAAAAGGTAAGATAATCAGTGAAACAGCATTTTGTGTACTTATGTACCTACTAATTTATTTTCACTATAATATCACACAGTCACATTAATGAATCCAACTGATTCATCAAATGTCATAGTCGGTACCTAGGTATCTTGTTACTGTTTCGAGTCATTTTTTGGGACTCTTCACTGGCATTCAAACAGAGCTCGTAATAATATTACGTGTTCTGTACATTCAAACAAGATAATAAACTATTATAATGTAGTAAATTTGTAACGATTATAAATTCGTTCTCACGAGAGGCATTTTACTTAGTAACTAGATAATAAAAAAAAACGAAATATAATTTATTTTCTAAATACATATCTAAATAGTAAAATATGAGAAAATAATTTTATTTTTACAGAGCCATTTATCTGAAATATTTGTACTTTTAACTACCTGTTGTCGCCAGATCGTAGAATTAGCTTGTTTGTAGAATGGCTCCGCTGATTACTGATTATATTACTAAATGGAAGTTGATTTATTGAGAAAAACCATTTAAAATTGAGGATGACTTCGTGATATTTAGCCTCGTTGTTAATGTTGATCGTTCAACAATCGGCATAGCAAAGCAATTAATTGAATTGCGTTGCGCTGCCCAGCACCGTTTTGCAATCGACCTAGGCCCTAGCCATTCTTCAAACGGGCTGACTCACAGAAACTATCGACATTTTTTTTATTTATTGAATAATGGTTTCCCAACCACATATGTACATACATAACAAACAATCACTTACAACAACAAACTTAAAATTAGGTTCTGGTTCGATACGCTGTTACTTACAGGTAAACACTACATTTGTAGGAATTACCTTCACAAATCTATTTATTATGAAAAACTTTAAATTTTATATACCTACCTAATACTCGTATATACCTATGCAAATAAGCTATATAAGAATAAAAATAATAATATCTGAGAATAAACTATTGTTTGATGTTTGTTTTTCATAATAGGTACCACTTGTATTATGAAAAACAAACGAGCTGCGCGCGTCGCTGCCTAAATTAGGTACCTACCTACCTATATAATAAATAAATAATAATATCATAGGTACTTATACATTTTCTGTGGGCCGAGTCTACGAACCGGCGCGGCTGCGGCGCGGCGGCGTATTAATTAGATAAGGATGTTTCTATCTGGCAGACTCAGACAAAGGAATATATTCCTTTGTCTGAGCTGGCAGATTACAGTAACTACCGATTTGTATAATAATTGACAAAAGTTCGAAACCTCGGCGAGCTTTAAATTCGCGTGAAACCCACGCGGTTTCGCCCGAATATAAAACTCAGAGTTGCAATGCGATTGCATAATAAATCGTAATAATAGTTTATTGGAAAAACACTAATTCAAAGATAATGCCACAGTTTTTGGTGTAAGGGCGACATAAATCTACAGCGGCGGCGTATATCTTTAGGTAGGTACTAGTAACCCTGTATAGGTTACAATACAATTAAAAGGGTTGGTTTGGTCATTGATTAATGGTTTGGTTCGGACTCTATCAGTTACAGAAAAATATAAAATGAATTAACGTTCATAAAAAACCTATTGTTAACATAAAATTATACATACCTAAGTGCCTACAGTTCGTGAGACTTATCTAACTCAAATAGCGGAGGTGGACGTTGCGATCTACGACACAGTAGGTATTATACTTCTGCAGGTCGTATCACTGCCTATCTGTTATTTTACCTCAATTAAGTTCCTAAATATATTATATTAAAAAGACTTTTTATGTTTATGTTTATGTTCTTCAGTTGACTTATTTTGGGTTCCGCATTGTCAAATATTCCACCTTTTACTTAACTCCCTAGCCCTATACCTCCTACCTGGCATACCTCCCTACCTACCTCTACCTACCATATAACGTAGGTACCCACGTACTTTTATCTTACATTATGCAAAATAACTATGATTATTATTAATTGATTAGGTCTCAAAGTCCTAATCATTTCAATTCTTAACAAGATTATACGAACTATTCCTTAAATGCTCTAACGATAGAAACAACGCTTTCATAGGTGCCAGTGACAAAGACAAATGCGCCCAGTAAGATGATGACACCGTCTTTTAGCAGACGGAAGGCAGTGATGCCGCCTCGCTGCGTCGCCATCACCAGGTCTATGAGCGGAGGGAACATCAGGGCGAGGGCGGTACTGCTTACAGCCCCCACCAGAGAAATGAACAGCCCCAACTGAGGGATGCTCTCCGCTAACGCAACTGAAACAAACGCGTATTTTATTATCAAAACATAATCAAATATTAATGTTTTTATCTCTAATTAGTGCCCTGGTACCACCACATCTCTTCCCGTGGGTGTCGTTTGAGGCTTCTAAGGGATATCCACCGGGGGCGGGTAGCAGCGCCCCCAGCAGAACAATTCTACCACCGAACTGCGATCCTCAACCCGCATGCCCAGCGTGGGTATCCCTTGGAATTATGGGCAATACCCCCCCCCCCCCCCCTATTAGATAAACGCCAACAAGAAGCTTATCAGGGGGAGGCCTGCGTCCAGCAGTGGACTGATACAGGCTGTTGAGGTTGAGTGAGTGCCCTGTTAAATAAGAGATGAGAATTGTATTATCAAAGTTTCTGCTTAGCCTGCTGGTAGAATGAAAAATATATTCATCACATAATACATAACATATTAGTGTGAATGAGTATGATTTAGTATATTCATTCACATAATATGTATTAGTGCCGTGGTTAACATTGATGAATACATTTATTGCGAAAGTTTGAATGTATGGTATTGATGGATAATTGTCACCTTTTCACGGCAAAAGTACTGAACGGATCTAGCTTAAATGTTGCATACAGGTAATTCTAATCCTGGAATTAAACATCATCATCATCAATGCTCAAAGTAACTTTGTTTGGTCGATGATGTGTGGATCGTACAAGTAGGTACTTCCAATCCATTGCAGGCCTCCCCCTGAAGAGCGCCTTATTGGTGTTTATCTCATGGGGGGTAATGCCCACAATGCCAGTTTCCCAAGGCTGGTTGGGGATCGCAGAATAATTCTGCAGGAGGCGCTGCTGCCCAGATATCCCTTAGTCGCCTCTTAGGTACGACATCCGCGGGAATAGTTGGTGGGGAGGGGGGTTACAGTTATTCAGGATTTATCGAACTTACAAGTGACAATGACCAGTAGTCCTCTAAAGATGAGTTCTTTGAGCACGGGCGAGGTGCTGGCCACTCTCTCGCGCAGGCTGGGCCACATGATGGCGACCGGCACGTAGAACTGCAGCGGGTACGTGAACAAGATTGCCAGGGCTATCAGCGACTGCACCACGGTGCTCATACTGCCAACATAAAACACTCCGTGTTGTCATCTAGGTCTATTTCCACAACATCAAACATTATATTATTTAATTTAATTCTACCTATGTCTCTGTAACTTTTTCTTTCTTTCTACCTGGCTCTACCCGGGCTCCACCTGAAAACCAGCGCAGCATCAGGCGTAGCCGAATGCCACACATGCTGAGGTGGAGACTTTTTTTACCCAACGTGTAGGGTATGTCCTTCTCTATTCTTATAATATAATTAATATTAGTTTTACTTAGGTTAGAGCCGAGTCTGTGAGACTTTGTATCTATAAATAAATATTTTTCTTTCTTTTATTTACTTAATTGCAATTGGCACAACGAATCCCAAGGTTGCAAACATCTCGTTAGAATCCGAAACTATAATAGATGGTTTTCACAGATGGTTGCAAACACGGAACTGATAATACTGTATTTACTGTTCCGTGGTTGCAAAGCAAAGCACTACATCAGCAAATCGTAGGTATCAAAATCTTGCCTTTAAATCGTCATCTTTTTTGTTTGTGACACAAAATAACTGGTGTTGTATGTGTAGGTACAATAATGTATAGTTAAGTAAATAAGTTTGAAAAATTTAAAAATCTTTTAAAAACTAGAGTACTTAAGTACAACAAGAGGTAAAATATTATAGGAAAACAAATCCAACGAACCCAAACTCGACAGGGTTCTTTTCGTTTAGGAGTTCCTATGGCCACCTACTGTCTCCATCATCAGATCATCTCGATGGTAACATGACATTGCATTGTCACCGAACTTAAACAAGTTAAAAAAAAATCAGCTCAACCGGTTGAAGATATCAGCTTCAAAATTGAGTTGCTTGCAAGATCGCACCCGAACAAACTACTAACATACTTATGTACAATTGCAAATAAAAAAAATGCTTTTAAGAGCTTTTATGGAATGGGCTCTGAAACTCCTGGTATGATTTAAAAAATATCTTTCATTATTTAAAATCCTACTTTTCAGCGACTAACCTACACTATATTTTATCCTGGGATTCCCACGGGAACGGGAACTACGCGGGTGAAACCGCGGGACGATGCTAGTATTTTATATAAGGCGACAGCACAGTAACGTGCATCAGCCTATATTAGACCACTGCTGGACATAGGACTCCCCTAATGAGCGCCATAGCACTTTGTCTTCAGCTTGACACATCCAGCATCTGCCTGCAGATTTGCGTCATCGCATGGCCGGAGGGCGTTCTACACTACGTTTGCTAAGTCACGGTCTTCACTCAACTAAGTTTACCCCAGCGGGCCGGGCTACTGCCACTTCAGCTTGCAATTATATATATCCTGGGAAAAATGACTTCATAAAAAAAAAACGCGTGCCATGCCGCGGACTGAAGCCAGTTTCAATGACTCACATGCCCGGCGTCAAGTTAAGGGTGAGGCTGCCCATGACGTCATCGCCCCATTTGAGATACCCGCAGAAGCCGACAGTGATGAAGATGGCTCCTACACAGACCATGCCAACGTTAAGGACGCCGAGGGGCTTTTGGAACAACTCGGGCTGCTTCATCTCGTTTCTTAAAGGCAGCACCTGGAGTTGATAAGAAAGTATTTATTTATTTATTTTTATTTATTTAATTAATTCGGATTGCCATCAGCTTAACTAATTACAATAGAAATTAAAATAGTCACAGAAAGCTAATAATAGAATTGATTGATTGAATATTTGATTAATAACATTATATGTATTACCTTAAGGCCCATACACCAGTGAAAGTTGCGACCCCCAACTATTTTATCTTATTATTATGTTAAACGCAGCAAGTTTTAAAAATCCTACGTTCAGTTTGTGGTATCTAAAGTTATTTAGTAGGTAATGCCTCTATAATACACTCGAGAGCAATGAATCCGGGTCACTTAAAGAATGTTAAAAATCTCGGAAACTAAAAATGATAGGTTAATGCAATAAATTGTATTTAATAGACAATGTAATACTCCTTAAATGAAAGTAAAAAAAATATGAGTCACCATACATTTTATTAACACAAAATTACATAAAGAAAAAAACTGCTGATCTCTCCTTAAAACAAAAAAAGGAAACATGAAATTTTTGAACTTTATTACGATTTTCTTGAATTTTAATACTTCGTATTGCCTCCTCGTGCTTCCATTACTGCGTTTACGCGGTTTGGCATGCTGTACACCAAGTTCCTTATACGATTTTGGGGAATATTCTCCCATTCCTCTGTGAGAGCAATTTTGAGCTCACGAAGCGTGATTGGGGGAGGGTTTCGTTGTTTTACGCATCTGCCTAGCTCGTCCCAAGCATGCTCGATCGGGTTGATATCCGGGCTGCGCGCTGGCCACTCCATACGAGTAATGTTCATCTCTTGAAGGTAGTCATTCACAATCCTACCTGTATGAGGTCGGGCATTGTCATGCATAAATATAGCATCCTCACCTAAATTGACCATAAATGGACCAACGTGATCATTGAGGATTTCTTCCACATATCTTACGCTAGTTAAAGAGCCGTTTTCTATGATCACCAGCTCTGTGCGACTTTCAGAAGAAATTCCGGCCCACACAAGTCCACACAACAGACCCACCACCGTAGGCTACTTTTTCTTCGATGCATGCTTGCTTGAATCTTTCCCCTGGTCTTCGATACACTCTGTGTCTTCCATCGTGCTTGTAGAGCATAAATTTTGATTCGTCGGAGAACATAACTTTTGACCAATCTTCAATACTCCAATTTACGATTTTTAGGATTCTTTAAGTGACCCGGATTCATTGCTCTCGAGTGTAGTTTCATTTTGTAAAGCTTAGGCAGAGATACGAAGTTGCGCTTTTTGGCCACCAACTCTATTTTCGCATCTCCCCCTAAACTATGAGATAAAATTATTACAGAGGTATAAAAAATAGCTTATAATAGATAAAAAAAAGACAAAATGAACGTAGGATTTTTAAAAATTCCTATGATTAACGTAAAAATATGATAAAATAGATATCGCTGTCATATTGGCTCGGGTATGCGCCATAAGATTACTTTATCTTTAGATTTGTAAAGATGTTTAGTTGAATTGCTCTGCTATTTAGTATTTACGCATGTTGTGGCTATACCTGTAAATTAGAGAGCACTAGTTCTTTCTAAGTATTTTGTTTTCTTATTTGTATTCGATGTGTTATCTCTAGTTAGACGGGACCACACTAAATAAACAAATAAAAATAAGGGTAAAGAGGAAAAATAAACATGTACCTGACATGTGGATTAATACAGGGTGTCACGGACAGGGTGTACTTTAGTTTCTGATATCTGTGGGGTGTACTAAGTCGAAAAGGGGATTATAAGACTGGTAGGTCAAAATTGGTGGGACCACGAATAAGCGATCAATTTTACCTATACAGCTCTCACTTCGACAAAAAACATCGGATGGTTAAACGCAAACGGCCCACCTGTGGCTTGTTAGCTATTCGTCCACTGCTGGACATAGGTCTATACTGTGGTCTCCACTAATGAGTGCCATAGCGCCCTGTCTTAATCTTGTCGCATCCAGCATCTGCCTGCAGTTCGCAAGTCATCATCCCAACTGGCTGAAGGGCGGCCTACACTACGTTTACCATGTCGCGGTATCCACTCACGAATACGTGTACCCCAGCGGTAAGCGTTTCTTCGCGATTCGCGAGATATTTCATGTCAATTCAGATACTGCCAAAACTAAACTAAAATAATTTGACGGGACTAAAAATTTCTAAATTATTATATTATATATTATATGGATGGCAACATTTTAGTCCATCACATTTCTTTCCCCCTGAACGTGTGAGAAATGAAATTCCATTGAGGTGTTCTTCCCGCGCGTTTCGGTAGGTATGCCGCAAAAGGCCGCAAAGAAAAGTTTGGAAAAGGAATAAGGAGCTTTCTGAGCAGTGTGTCTACCTTATGTTGTCACAGTTAGATCGCCTAACGTTACTACATTAGTGGTAACGTATATAACTCACACGGCGCATTTTAGTTCCTAACTATCCGCTAGAGGCGCTTCAGAAGTTTTCATACTGTACTACAATCGCTAGCGATAGCTTGTGAAAACTCATGGTTTACACAAAGGTGTTGTATAAATAAGTTTACTAAACACACGTACCTACCTACTCGTACACAGAAAAAGCCAATCCGTCGCCAAACCTCTTTTACCCTGATTAATAGTGGCCGACACAGCTTGTCGGCAGCTATTGTTCAGGTAGAAGACAAGTAAGTTCATAAAATAATACCTAGAAAGGGCGGCCACACAAGAACGACTTGCCCCAACTTACCAAACCTATCCCCTCGAAAGCGTAAACCGCTGTCCCAAAGTAAAGCGGCAGCTGTTCCCAGGAGGCCAAGTAGACCCTCGAGCTGACGGGCGGCAGGCTCTGCGTGGCCTCATACACCACAGCGCTGACGCCTACAGCCATCATCACATTGGCAATCGTCGAGAAGGGCGTCAAGTACTTCAGGTTCCGGACCATACACGCCAGCAACACGGGTATGATGACCAGGATCATGTGAACCGACAGGTCTATGTGTATCTCAAACTGGTCGCAAATCTGAAGAACAATGATTGGATGAATATAATATGCGCTACTGTAAAATAAGGTCTATTTAGTCATACAATAAGACTTTTATGATCAGCCAAGGCCGCTTGCGTAAATGCGTAGGCTTTCGCAATGAAAACAACATTCGTGTTAAATTATGATATGAATGGAACCTTTTAGATATAGGAAACTTCGCAATTGTATTTTTAATGTCGCTCGCATAATCGTTAGGATTTAGAATAAAGCAGGCTCTTATGGTAATACCAGCGAAAACACCTTCCGTCCGAGGTCATTTTGGTGGACAGGAAAAATTTCAAATTCAAACATTCAAATTGTTTATTATAAGAAAAGACTTCGAAAGGTAAATCCGTCCACGCATATGACATCGGATTTTAAATAATCTTGTTGAATAATCCCATAGATATCAGTTATGAAGGGGAATCAGGCTGCCAGTTAAATACTGTCAGCCCGCTTCCGCAAAAACGAACCCTGAGTCGCATCTTAACCGAACAGTGCGTACAATATCAATAGGGTATATATGCATCGATTTTTTTTATTGTTTTAATCGATTCTTTAGGTCATTATTTAACCGAGGAATGATAAGACGCTCACAGAATTTCGCATTAACAAGGTAAAAAAAACAAATCAAAACTACAATCATTTTCGGGTGATAAAACGCTGCCATATTGGCGCCATGTTTATGTGACGTCGACGTACACACTTGATTAAAACCTTTGGTGACGACCTCCGTAGTGATCATCTCAGGAAAGAGGTTTTCCGAAAAAACTGAAAATAATCGACAATACGAAATGTCAAGTGGGCAGAATAGTGTCAAATCATGGTGCAGCAAGCAGAATAAAAAAAGAAAAAATGTGCACAGTGATGTCACGTCCGCTCTAGTCAATGGCGTAGCGTTTTCAAATTTTGCGATTGAGATTTAAAATATCAATTTTTCAATGGTTAAATTCTACAATAAAAACATCTCAAAATGCAAAAATAAATATGTAGATATGTTTCTATATCAATAGAGAATACGTATATATTTTTTTAGCCATTTTGAAATCACATGCATATACCCTATTATCAACAAATTCGAATCATGTAGGAATCGATCAAGCATTTTGCGTAGATATTTTGGCTCGCGTTTAATATCCGCGAATCTCCGTTGTTAAGCTATGTTGTGCAGTTGCTTTGCAGAAGTCAACTCAGAGCACAGCAGCCACAGCAGTCCGTGTACAATAAAATAACATAATTAGGATGGGTAGATAGATGGATAATGTTTGTTACCTCACCATGCCAAAATTAATAAACAGCTAGAAATTTTGCATAGATGTATGACTGTATGTAGGTCTGGATCACGTCTGGCTGGATATACCTAATTTCGAATACTATTTATCCCAAAAATCAGTTCCCAAGCGATAGAAACAACGTTTCCTTCCATAGAAAAAAACGTGTTAAAAGCCGCGGGCAGAAACTAGTAAATTATATCATAGTATAGGTATTGTTTACGAGTATATATATTATAAATACCTACCTACATCATACAGATAAAATATAGTTTGTACTAAACCTAATAGAAATAAAAGTTTATTTGTAAATGGCTGTTTGCCAGATCTGAGCGCAGCGGAGCTACGTTCATTTCCGCATCTCTGTGACGAGATAAACTAACATTGCTTGGAAAGATTTTTGAATGGTACTTTTTGGTAAAAACATAATTGCGTTCAAAACTTGGTCAATTATTTTATTAGGTACCTACAACGAAAGGTAAAATATACCTATATCTACGAAGGTGCCTATTGTAGAAAACTTGCTGTCAATAATGACATTTTTGCGCAAGTATTCATAACTAGCAGCGCCCGCGTAGTTCCTGTTCCCGTGGGAATTCCGAGATAAAATATAGTCTATGTCACTCCCTGAAAAGTAAGCTTGTTAATGTTGAAATATTTTTTTCAATCGGTCCTGTAGTTTCGGAGCCTATTCCTTAAACTCAACATGCTGTATTGGTCCACTGTTGGACGCAAGCCTCCCCCTGAAAAACACCAATTCCCACGCTGAGCATACGGGTTGAGGATCGCAGTTCGGTGATAGTATTATTCTGCAGGGGGCGCTGCTGCTGCTCCGGTGCATATCCCTTAGTTCAGTCGATATTCATGAAAGGCGTTAGACGCATTGATTTATTAAGATGAGGTAGGTACTGGTTTCTCGAAAGTGGCAACCTCAAATTGTGTAAAATTGTGTGCTCCCATCTCAGTCACCGTCGGACCGGCGGCGGCGGCACGGGCGGTCGTGATTCGCGTGAAATATTGTTGTATCGGTCTCACTATGGTCTTAGATACGTCTTTCCGTCTATGTTCTTCTTTGTATTGCACAGAACTGGAAATATAACTGAGTGTATGTGTTTGCGTGTAGTTGTAACACATGCCAATTTTTGAGTAAGCGCTGGGAGAACGTAACCTATCTTCCTTTTTTAATTAATCAATGGTAAGACGTTCAGTATCGGTCATCTTTTTACTTGTCTTCATACAAGACAAGTAGGTACCTTATCTTTATATTTTAAGTGTCATTCCATACACTTGAAGTAGTTTGCCGAACATGCGTTACCACAGAAATATAGGTATTTATTATCTATATCGTATCGATTTTGAATGGAGCATAAACGTAAACAAACCGCCCATACTTAACCTAAAATTCACTTTGTTGGCGCGTCATTTTATACGTCATTTACATTACTTGTCGATTTTAGATCCTCCCTTCAATAAAAATTGCTTACAATTATATCTGAAACTCGACGCCAAGCAAGTGAGATTTTGTTATTTGTGTCGTACCTACTTTGTTTACTAACATGCTTCATTCAAAATGGATAAACCATAGGTCTGTGCGTGCGCGTTTCCGTCGATAAAATGTTTTTGTGTTCATTGACAGCTTGTTTGTGCAGTAGACGGCAGACAACAGACAAAAGAATACTAGGTAGGTAGTAGGTAAACATAACAGATTAGATAAAAATTCGCCGTTCTGCTGAGTGATGTAGGTGTTTGCTTGCTGACTACTGCGGGTGATGTTCATAGCTTGTCTAGCTCTATAGGTTAGTAGATACAACGCAAGGTAAAGAAAGATGTAGGTACTAAGTATTAACGAGCCTAGTGCCCCAGTTAGGTTCACACATAGGTACTATGTTAATGGTCCTAGTCACAGAAATCTTTATAATAAGGCACTAGGTATTATGAATGAATAATAGTAATTTTATGTAATGAAAATACCGCCCATTATAGTTAATAGAACTAGGGCCACACACAGATTACTTTCTGTGGTCCTAGTTAGGTATATTGCTTCAAATGAGCGGTATTTACATAAAATTTATAGGACCGAGGTGAGATCTTCATCGGAGACCAAGATGCATTTCACTACAGAAGTAAGAACTTATTATATGCTATTTATCTTACCAGTTTGACATTGTTAGCGATGAAGACGATGTAGACGCAGCAGAAACCCAGCTGCGTGACGCACAGGAACGAGTTCACCAGGACCTTCATAAGTGGTGCGATCGGTCTCAAACGAAGGGGTCCGTTGGCAAACACCAGTTTTACCGTCTCTGCGAATCCTGGTGGCTTTTCTCTTTTTGTTTGGCGGTGCATCTCTTCTGAACAGTTGAGCTAGAAGTTGAAATATAAGAAAATAATATAATCTAAGTAAGGTAGCTTCTGTTTACCTCCTAAACATAGATATACTAATCTTATGAAGGTCTAATATAGATCATTGTTATTTCTTGAAATTCTATTATTGTGCACGCTGAGACCATAAAGAGAATTATAGAGTCACAAAGATTTAAGAACCATATTGTACTAAGACGTCCTAATAATTATAGAGACACAAAGATTTAAGAACCATATTAGTACTTATTACTTGATACTTACTTGCGTTTTGTGAACTCATATTGGATGTACAATTTAATAAATACATTTCTCGACATTTTCATAGGATCAATTTCAAAAGACGAGACTTCTTTGGGAAATAATAAAAGACATTATCTGACCTATGCGAACTTATGCAAACTGACTGACTGACGGGCGGGCCGTTCTCCCCTAAAAAGAATATTGTCCTACGGGAGAGTCTAGTTAACATCTGTTAGATATATGAATATGTCTAAAGTCCTTGGCCAGACCAAGGGTCGGTAAGGGCTTTAGACAAATTCATCATGATCATCAAACTCTACGTTGCTATTTCACTCTGCTCCTCTTTTGATGGAAGCCGATTCGACCCTCATGATTCCCGAGGCAGAAACCACAAGTGTCATTCGAAGTTTGTGGTCTTTCTATAACTCACCAGCATGTGCTGTGCATGGACGCAGATGATTCCAAGCACAGCTGTCATGATGGGTGCGAAGATGATCCCTCCGTTCTTGAAGGCGTCTCCCATGGCCAGGAGACCGCTGCCGATGTTCCCGCGGAAGAGGTGGAGCATGGTGTCCATATAACTACAAGAAATTAAATTAAATGAAAATTATTCATTATATAAATTATAGTAAAACATTTTTAACTAAAATTATTTTGTTGCTCAAACCACAGACAAAACCATTCCGAAAACAGTCATTCTTCTTAGGGCAGGGCGCTATGGCGCTCATTAGGGGAGGCATGTCCAGCAGTGGACTAATATAGTCTGATGATGATAGTTCTATGCGTTGATTGCATTGGCATACGCCAGGTTTGTAAAGCCTGTGTTATAGACGTCATTCATTACAGTGATAGGTACTGATTTCATATAATATTTTAAAATTTTGAATTCCTGTTTACTTACGTGGTTTCTTATTACGAAATAATATTTGAACAATTTAAATTGAAGTTTCTTTTTTACATAATTACTCTTAAAAACGAAATCGTAGTTTATAATAAGTTTCGTGCAAACGCTAATCGTATTTGACAAGCAATCGATCGCATTTCACCGACTTGGTAATGCATTTTATTTCATTTCATTTAATTATGCAAGCGACATAAAAGTTTTTTTTGTTTTGTACGACACCGAAAACGATTTTCCTTTTGGAGTAGGCCTTCAAGTGACTCACGTTGTAGGATGTGTAACGTTAGAGTGAGGGTCTTCCTCCTCAGCCGCCTTGCCTCGTTCTGCCTCATCCTGGTCCTTGATGATCTGCTCTTGAGACTGGAACTTCCTCGTGCCATCGTATGCGCTGGAAACGAACCGGTGTTATGGATTAGAGCCTATTTGACTTCTGCCTTAAATGGCTGACGAGACTTGTGTTGTGTTGTGTGGCCTAATGGGTGCAGTGACGGATTAGCCAATATGAATAATAAAAATAAAAATAAAAAAAATGCTGGACACTTCACACAGCATTATCTAGCCCCAAGCTAAGCAGAGCTTGTGTTATGGGTACTAGATAACTGATATATATAATACAATACACTACATAGATATTATTATATATAGATATTTTTTATTATACATAGAGAACATTCATAACGCCCTGAACAAATATCTGCAGCTACGGGGCCCAGCTGGCTTGATCCGGCACTGAATGGGTGGAACGGTATTGTGTTGTGTTTGATGTGACAATAGCTAGTTTATCCTCGTAAGGATAGTGTGAAGCGTGGTACTGTTTTTTCTTGTTAATGGCTTCATGGTGTACACTTTAGAAAATATCTGCTCCATGTGTAATTGTACGATATGCTTCATAAACATCCATAAAAATATCCCTTATTCCCAATAAAAAAAAATTGTCCTAGACTAGACCATAAAAAAATGCACTTTTGCAACCAGTACAGTACCTAAGCAAAATCTTTTCTGTTGCCTCATCTATACGTTAAGATAAACTGTAGGTATAAAGAAAAATATTCTACATTTATTACAAATAAATAATAAATAAAATTGAACCGTTATCATGAATATGTAAATAATTAACTAGGTACATCTCTTAAAACTGCCGCTCCAAAATCTTTATTGAATAATAAAAAGAATATTACAATCACATAAATAATAGAAATAAATTAGAACTAGTACCTGTTTACAAATGAAGCAATTTAGCTAATTGTAACTGCCGAATGTTGCAAACAATATACAGGTAGCTCAACGCAATATGGATCACCATATCAAATCAATAAGGCCAAAAACTGCCGCCGCCGCCGCCGCGTCCATTACGGATGTTTAAGATGGCAAGGCGCCCGCCAGTGTGTCGAAGGCATGTAGCGTCCCACACAATGGGCCTCCTTGCCCAAAAATAATATAAAAATCCTAAAATAATATCAATGGTACCTTTTAACAACAACTAACTAATCAGTAAAACTTATTTAGTAATCGATTAGCATAATTTACATGATAGGCTTGCTAGTACAATATGTACTTAAGTATTGTATTTAATCCTGAAAAAAATAAATAAATTAAAAGTTAATAAAAAAACTATATTATACTTAATATTATATTTATTGTTTAATCCAATAATACTTATAATTTGCCTATAGAAAGAATGTGCCTAATTTTAATTTAATGCTTAGTGTATCTTACATTCGCGTTTAAAATATGTTATTTTATACTCCTCAAGACGAAGAAATAAAGATATAGAAAAGAAGGTATCTATTTGTGTTAGATAAGAAATCTTATTTGATTGACCATGCCCTACTAAATTGAACAAGTCACTTCAACTGCTTAATTCACTTCACTAGAACCTAACCTACCTTTTTATCATGAAATCCTTTTATTAAAGAATGACTAAAGCACTTTAAAACAATAGAACGGAATTTTAAAGTGTTGATAATTAAATACAGAGTCATTTATCGCATTTTTCCCACGTCAATCACTTCCACATAACTAGGTTTATTTAATACACAAAGCGAAACTTATTAAAACAGTCTGTAAATGGGTCGGAGTAGCTGGTTGATCTGCCTCTGGGCCTTTCTCGGCCTCGAGATGTAGTTGGCGAGAGCAGTTCCGATGCTTGACGCTGCTGCTGAGAAGGCTCCTTGCACTGGGCTGTTCTGAGGGTAGTACTGGTTACTACCGAAGCTCTGTTGGTAGGGGTTGAATCCTCCAAATTGCTGGTTACCATGGTTACCAAAGCCTTGATGACCTTGGCTCCCATGGCCGCTATGTCCGCTTTGCCCCCCGTGGCCGTGGTTACCGTGTCCAGCGTTTCCGTGACCTCCATGACCACCGTGCCCTCCTGATTGTCCCGGGTTGTGAGTTGCTCCTCCGCACCCAATATAGTAGTTATTAACCGGTGCGTTTATATACGTGTAATCAGGCTGCGATTGTCCAAACAACTTGTCACCGAAGCCAAAGGAGCGTGCACTGCCCTCTAGGTCTCGACCAAAGCCGCAGGGTCCATACTGTTGCTGTTTCTTCCGTTTCTTGTGTTTGTGTTTCCTCTCAATATCCTCGTCAAACTCAAGCTCTATATCTCTGGTTTCGCTTTCCTCCGCTGCTATGACCAAGAATGAGCACTGGAGGAGTAGGAAAATAGTGGCTGTTCTCTGAAAACAAATGTGAAATAATTATTAGGACCGCCTTGCTTCCCGGCTCTAAAAATTTAGGGGTAAATAAGAGCAAATCGACAGGTGGGTTTTTACTTACCATCTTGGAAGCTTTCGACTCAGCTGGTAGAGTTCGTGGTCTGAAGTAAACTGGTTGGGTTTGCTCAAGCTGTGTTATTCAGATACAGAAAGTGAAAGTAATATAATGTTACAATAGGTTTTAACGCAACGCAAAGCATTGCCCAAGTCCTTCGGTCGCCCACCCGATTTTTGTTTATGTCATTCAACTCTACCTACTTGGCCCTCGCAAAGACTAGCTTCTTTCTTATTTATAATTATAAGTATACGATAAACCTAAGCAGTTCACTATTTTTAAAAGTCAGTTATAATTTCGAAGTCGTTTTCGAAAGCGTTGATAAAACTTTTACTGAAACTTGAATGCCAGCCTGAGTCCAAATGAAATCTAAGAAACGTTTTCCATATTTAATTTTTTTATCCAAGTAGGCCTATGGAGTCTCGCTCTACCGTAAAGTTTCCAAGGCTAAAGCAGCCTCATGTGATCATGTCTCAGGTCAAGGTAAACCTATTTGAAAAAATTGGAGATGCACCTTGCAGAAACCGCTATATTTCGTGTGTTTTTTTCGTGTAGGCGTAGGAAGGAAGCCCGGGTAGAACCGGGTAGAATGAAAGTTACAGATAATTTAATTAAATATTATAATGTTTGATGTTTTGGAATGTATCCAAGTAATCCAAGTTTGAATAAATAAATAAATAGACCTACTTACCTACCTACTTTAAAAAAAGGAGGCGGTTCTTAATTCAACTGTATTTTTTTATGTTTACCTCAGAACTTTTGCCCGGGTGATCCGATTTTGACGATTCTTTTTTATGTGAAAGATTAGAGTACCGTAGTTATTGAGATACGGTCGTTTTATTTTATGACATCTTATGCCATTCTACCGTATGCTGTAATTTCTGACTATACGGTAGTTCAAATTAGTAGAGTTCGTGACGATGCGATGACTGTCAATAATGACAGTGACTGTCATTCTGAAACCTTCATTTTGACAGCCGTAATATATATATTAACTCTCTAATACCTAATTCAGTCATTACTGACAATCCTAAATTAGGCAATATTGAAAAAGAAAAATAATCGATGATGTAGATTGTAAACACAACTCTCTCTGACTTTCGTGAGACGTTGGGAATGTCCACGTCTCACGTGAGACGCTGGGCATAACTTCTCTGAAGTTATCTCTGGTTACTAATTGATTTTGTTTTATAAAACTACTAGCTGCGCCCCGCGGCTTCGCACGCGTTGTTCTTGTGGATACTTTATAAGGTGATTTTATCCCACGGGAACTGATTTATGGGATAAAAAGCCAATGTTTGATTCTGGGATTAGATTTACCTGTGTGCAAAATTTCAGCCAGATCCGTTCAGTAGTTTTGGCGTGAAGAGGTAACAAACATCCATCCATCCATATATCCATACATCCATACATCCATACATCCATACATCCATACATCCATACATCTCTACATCCATACATCCATACATCCATACATCCATACATCCATACATCCATACATCCATACATCCAATCCATACATCCATACATCCATACATCCATACATCCATACATCCATACATCCATACATCCATACATCCATACATCCATACATCCATACATCCATACATCCATACATCCATACATCCATACATCCATACATCCATACATCCATACATCCATACATCCATACATCCATACATCCATACATCCATACATCCATACATCCATACATCCATACATCCATACATCCATACATCCATACATCCATACATCCATACATCCATACATCCATACATCCATACATCCATACATCCATACATCCATACATCCATACATCCATACATCCATACATCCATACATCCATACATCCATACATCCATACATCCATACATCCATACATCCATACATCCATACATCCATACATCCATACATCCATACATCCATACATCCATACATCCATACATCCATACATCCATACATCCATACATCCATACATCCATACATCCATACATCCATACATCCATACATCCTAACATCCATACATCCATACATCCATACATCCATACATCCATACATCCATACATCCATACATCCATACATCCATACATCCATACATCCATACATCCATACATCCATACATCCATACATCCATACATCCATACATCCATACATCCATACATCCATACATCCATACATCCATACATCCATACATCCATACATCCATACATCCATACATCCATACATCCATACATCCATACATCCATACATCCATACATCCATACATCCATACATCCATACATCCATACATCCATACATCCATACATCCATACATCCATACATCCATACATCCATACATCCATACATCCATACATCCATACATCCATACATCCATACATCCATACATCCATACATCCATACATCCATACATCCATACATCCATACATCCATACATCCATACATCCATACATCCATACATCCATACATCCATACATCCATACATCCATACATCCATACCTCCATACATCCATACATCCATACATCCATACATCCATCCATACATCCATACATCCATACATCCATACATCCATACATCCATACATCCATACATCCATACATCCAAAATGTAAACATTTTAGCTTCAGACTTCACTCTCATCATTAAAAAATTGTTTGACTTGCACGCGCCGCTCAAAACAAGAAAATTTAAAGGGCCTCCGCACTAGGGCTTGGACTCCGGAACTCCGGTTTTGGTGTAACTCCGGAGTTTCGAAAGATTTCAGCATCGTTTGTAAAACCGGAGTTATCGGAACCAAAACCGGAGTTTCGATTTTCAGAACAAAATCCGCACCGCGCATTGCTATTGGAATTAATATTCAAATTAATTCGGCATGAAGCGCGGCGCATTCGCAGATCTTTTAGAATATCGGACATCGAAAGCTTTATCATCATCATCAACCTATATTAGTCCACTGCTGGACATTACCCCATCGGTTGTCGGTTCTGCACGAGAGCGCGAGATATGGCCGGCCCACCGCCACTTCAGTTAGCTAATTCTTTGAACTATGTCGATAACTTTCGTTCTCTGTCGGGTACCGTGTGTTCGTTACGAATCCTATCCTTCAGAGAGACTCCGAGCATAGAATAGAGCATAGCTTAGCATAGGTTGCTAAGCTTTGAACTGGTGAACATACCCTATCGTGAGTGACCACGTCTCAGCTCCGTAGGTCATGACAGGTAGGACGCATTGATTGAAAACTTTGGTTTTATGGTATGAGATGCAATCGCCGTTTATGCTAATGCCCTTGCCTTTCCAGTCCAGCGTCTTAAACATATCTTCCATCGCGCTCGTGAACAGTTTCGGCATCGCTGTAAGGATTCCAGAACAGCCCAGGTTTTGACAGAGTCAAACGCCTTCTCATAGTCCACAAAGGCCAGACACAGGGGCTGATTATACTCTTCGGACTTTTTTATAATCTGCCCCACTGTGAGTATGTGGTCTATGGTGCCATAACCGAAACCCGGCCTATTCTGGTGGCTGGAGCTCGTCAAGTCTCCTGGCGAGACGGTTTGTGACCACTCGTGAGAACAGCTTATAGACGTTGTCAGGCGTAAGATGGGTCTGTAGTTTTTAAGGAGGGTCTCAGGGAAAACCTCACCTCGGAAAATCTTCTTAAAAAACCACCAAACTCCCACTCCACGCCTTTGGAGTTCTCCGACTGTGAAGGACGGCGTTGAAGAGGTTCTGTAGTTCCTGTATAAGAGGAGCTCCTCCGGCTTTCAAAAGCTCTGATGTTATTCCGTCCTCCCCGGTGGCCTTTCCATTTTTAAGCTGCCTCAGAGCTAACACGATCTCGTCTTGACTGATGTCTGGCAGTTCGTTCGGGGGTGGTGCAATTCTAGGCCGGTACCACACGGCTCAAAGCTCGAAAGCTTAGTGAGTAAGAAGGTAGAAATGGCTGTTTTTTAAAATGGAGGTGACAGAGGTCAAATCTTAACAAAATGTTTCCAATATTTGATGAGGACTACACCGACAAGTGTTGAAGCAGAGCGAGCGTTTGCAGCCGTCACATACATATATGTATAGTTTTGTAATGTCAATGTCAGAACTGGACCAAATTAAAATGGGACCACACGGGAAGCACCAACTTTCAAATAAAAAAAGAATCATTTAAATCAGTAGTAGGTATAGTTAAGTTCAGAGGGAGGTAAAAAAAAAAAAATTGAGTCGAATTGAGAACCTCCTCCTCTAAGTCGACGAGAGACGTCATTTGTTAAAACCACAGAATTCCTAATAGTATTATAAAGATTCTGAGGTTAAAACTAATTAAAAAGGTGTCTATTTCGATAACTTAAAAAAATTAGAGTAAATAATGCATTTTAATGTTTTCAGCTTCGCCATTTTTTTTATAAAGAAAAGTATTATGAATATCCAACGAATAAAACGTTAAAAAGAGAACGTAGGAAAAATTACATGGGCGCTACGTCTAGATCGCGGTGACGAAGCGTTTCGGGTTCGTGTAGTTAAGTGTAGTGGATGCGAAACAATTTTTAAGATGTATTGACATAATGGTCTTCGGGGTCTGTAGTTACAATGGGTGTACCGCAGGGATCTATCCTCGGTCCTTTCCTATTTTTAGTTTATATTAACGACCTGCCTCATCTTGTCAAGAATAGTCACGAGATTGTATTGTTTGCTGATGATACTTCATTAATTTTTAAAATGAAACGACAAAACACTAATTTCGACGATGTAAACAATGCAATCTCAAAGGTAGTTCATTGGTTTAGTGTCAACAATCTTTTGCTTAACGGAACCAAAACGAAATGTATTAGATTTACTCTACCTAATGTAAAACAAGTTAAGGCTGATGTAAACGTAAATGGAGAAACGTTAGAAATTATAGAAAGTACCGTATTCTTAGGAATCACCTTAGATAATAAACTTCAATGGGGCCCACACATAGATAAGCTATCGAAGAGACTTAGTTCTGCAGCATATGCAGTCAAAAAAATCCGTGATCTCACAGACGTGGACACATCTAGACTAGTTTATTTCAGCTACTTCCATAGTATTATGTCTTATGGTATACTGCTTTGGGGGAACGCTGCAGATATTAACACCATATTTGTGCTGCAGAAGCGGGCTGTTCGTGCCATCTATAAAATGGGTCCCAGAGAATCCCTGCGTGATAAATTCAAAGAAATAAATATAATGACAGTACCAAGTCAATATATTTATGAAAACTTGTTGTATACTCATAAAAATATCAATAGTTTCCTAAAAAATTGCGATATACATAATGTAAATACTAGAAATAAACATAAACTCGCTGTACCCACAACTAGGCTGCATAAAATTAATGTATCTTTTAAAGGGCAATGTATACGCTTCTACAACAAAACCCCTACTGAGCTGCAAAAATTATCAGTAAATAAATTCAAACAGATTGTCAAAACTTTATTATGCAAAAAGGCTTACTATAAAATATCAGATTATCTAGAGGATAAAAAAGCTTGGGACGGATTTTGCTCCAACTCGAAAAATAACAACTAACAGGCTAAAGGTTTCTTCGTCGTTTCTTTACTTTAGTCTACATACCGAAGCGATCGAAATCAAAAATACCACTTTATTTCCGTGTCAGTGTATTTTTTACTATGATTTGACCTTTTCTAAGTGTACATTTATTGTATTTATGGAAATAAAGCATTTTTGAGTTTGAGTTTGAGTTTGAAATGTGGTAGAATATCCGGAATTAACCAATCTAGAAGTTTTATAATGGATAAACTTTTAGATTGGCACCTCACTCATCATTAGTCTGCGTTTAGTACGTCAGTTTATAACTAGATGTCGCTACTTATGGTGACCGAGCGCTAGATCGCGGTGACGAAGCGTTTCGGGTTCGGATAGTGGTTTGGTTTGATGGAGGAGTGATGTTACATGTAAGAATATTTATGGTATAAGTACATCAATTTCCAAATTTTTGAAGAACGTTGTTCAAACGTTTGATTATTTATTTAATTTACTACAAATGTACAATACAAATATCCAGTCAGGAACGCGATCACATATACCGTATCCATTAAGCATGTATGTAGAATGTTAGTAAACAAACCACGACAGAAATAATAAAATCTCACTTGGCTCACTTACTCAGCGTCGAGTTTCAGATGTTATTGTAAGCAATATTTATTGAAGGAAGGATCTCAAATGGAATAGTAATACAAATAACGTATGAAAGGACGCGCCAACAAAGTGAATTTTAGGTTAAGTATGGGCGGTTTGTTTACGTTTATGCTCCATTCAAAATGGACTTATGGAGGATGTTTCAAAAATCCATCGTATAGTTAGTGGTATCTATTATAAGTTATTTATTAATACCTCTGTTATAGTTTTATTTTGTAAAGCTTACGCAATGATACGAAGTTGCGCTTTTTGGCCACCAAACTCTATTTTCGTATCTCTTCCTAAACTATACAAAGATAAAACTATTACAGAGGTATCACAAACTGTACGATGAGTTTTTAAAATTACCTGTGTAACGTAATAATTATGATTATAAATAATTTTGTTATAAAAAACTATAACCGACTTCAATTTTTTTAGTCTTTTCATGGATTTTCATAGATTGCGTTGTCAGAACGAAACTACACGGGTAGCACCAGCTTTCATATAAGTTCTTAGGAAACAAATATAAAAAAAGAAATACAGTTGAATTAAGAACGCCCTCCTTTTTTTGAAGTATGTTAAAAATAGGCGGCGCTGTCATATTGGCTCGGGTATGCGCCATGGATGGTCAACGTCAAACAGTGTCGTAGACATGGTTACTCATCCACGTTTGTATGAAAAGATGAACGGCTAGTTAGTTGGACCTTATACAAATGCGACTGCTGTGACGACGACAGTCCGACATTATAAGTCTAAACCTAAACCTTAGTTTCTGAGATCTGTGGTCTAAACATATCGCTCGCCCAGTGCTGCTGCATGTACGTTACGTACATAGTGTAATTTCTACTTCTGAACAGCCACGAACGACTTACTATTCAATTACAAAGGGACACGTGGTCCCTCTTACAAAAATAAGCGAGCTTACATCACCCACCAAAGTGCAATGGCAGGCTCAGGCTGTAGCTCTTTTAAGTGCAGGTACATACAGTAGACACCGTTTGATACATGCGCGTTACTACAAACAACCAAATTCGCCTAGGCAGAGGTCATTGCGAACTCAGAACCCTGCGTTCTCGTCAGAGCGCGATCTAGAGCTCGGTCACCTAACATAGCGGCATCTAGTTATAAACGAGCAAAGTTATTTGAGTGACGTCACAGGCACGACGACATCTGTGTTTTGACGTCACAGCGAGGGACGCACGACTTTGTACAATGAACACAATTATTTGAATTTTTGTTCCATAGAAAATATTTAACTGTAAACTGCAAATTTTTGTTCTATTAGGGCGTCGCCCCTATTATTTTTCTATAAAAAAATATTACCAATATTAAAATATTACCATGATAAATGTTCTCAGAAAATGCAAAAAAATAAAAAATATCGAATCCGAAATATTTTTTTTTTAATATTTACACCATAAAAATGTAGAGATTTCAACAAACAAAAAAGCCCACCGACTTTTTAAAACAGCTGTGGCAGCCATGTGGCAGCAGTGGTTTTTTGATATTAAGTCAAACTAAGGTGGAAAACACCGATTTTTAAATCAAAAAAATTACAGTGTACTTGGGACATAAATAGGTAAGATTTCACCAAATATCATGGAATAAAAGATTTTTTTGTAAAAGATATAAATAAATATACTGAAGCTTAGTTTTTTGAACTTTTTACAGACATCTTGAGTTTAAGTGAAAAAAAATGTGAAATAAAAGTTGTAGATCTTTTTATTACCTATAACTTTCCCATTTAACTTTTATCCCTAAGACTTGTAGTTTTGCCGGAAACCGTTTTTTACGTGACGTGCAAACTTTCGGCCGTGGATTATAACTAGATGTCGCCACTTTACGTGGACGAGGGCTAGATCGCGCTGACGAAGCGTTTCGGGTTCCGATAATCTACCCTGCCGTATTCCTATCGGCTACAATTCACGGTCTCATACTGTCAGTTTTTTAAAGGTTGAACACACGTTATCGTGCGTGAAGTAGCCTAAGAAATTATTATACACGCCATGGTCTCAGGACTTACGTACCTACACGTAGTTATTGTATTCTCTTAGTCCCAGGTTCTACGTTAACGTTTACAGGGGCTGGGAAACTAATTATTTATGGCCACCCTTCGATTCGATCAGGTATTGAGTTCGGTTTTGTATGAATGTGATTCCTTGGATATTTCAAAATATTCGGACATAGACGGCTGTAACTTTTGATTGCGTTGACTTAATATTTTATTTATATTAGGACGGACTTGACTATTTGATGATAATTTCAACTAGATAACTTCCGCGCGTTCCTGACAAAAGTTTTGACAGGCGATAGATGGACAACAAAGTGATCCTATATGGGTTTTTATTAGTCCGCTTGAGGCACGGAACCCAAAGATCATACCTAATTGGAAGAGGTGTGGCCAGACAAACCAAAGTGATGTAAATCACTTCACACTAAGTATAATTATAAATTCGAAAGTTTGGATGGATGGATGTTTTTTACCCCTTCACGCCAAAACTAATAAACGAATCAGGCTGATATTTTGCATTAAGGTAGGTCCCATAAATCAGCTTTCATGGGATAAAAAATACTTTTTTATTACTCTTACTCTGAAAGTAGGAGATAAGTTACCTACGCAGCGGGATGAAAGTTATACTTTTCGTCCCTAGGGAGGGAAAGTAATGTCAAGCAGTGACAGCTGTCACCTTACTTTTTTATTGAACCATGCATTTTACCTTTCCATACTGCCACTCAACTTCAACTTCTTGTGAGATGGCTTTTGCTTCTGGTTTGACGCAATTCATACGGCCATTCAATTACAGCGTTATGTAAAATTGAAATAAATTAGAGTTAAAATACCATAGGTATTATAATTTACTTTCGATTTCTTCTATTTCTTTAAAAGGACATCGATTTCGGCAAAATATTTACCATTTTTTAAATGATAAAAATTTATGGTAGAATAGTTCTCGGCATTCTACCATGGCTATAATCTCAATCAATCATATCGACGGCTTTCACTATCTATAACTAATAATTGCTCTCATTTTACAATAGACTTTATATAAATATCTAACCTAAGTTGTTGATTTATGTAAAATAAAATAATTTATTTTTCAATAGCTTATTCATATTTTTTTTTATTTTTCTTGTACCTATTCGTTATGAAAAGCACAGTGTTTACCTCGGGTGAAAGTAACATTTAGTCCCTCGAATTATTAGAAACAATGTACTATTATTACGTTTCCATAGAAACATAGCGTGCGGATAAACCAGTTGGTAATAAAAACGTCAGGTAAAGTCCCCAGGTATAGGTATTAATGTTTCCTTGTGCTAAAACGTTTGGAATTACTTTCAATGACAACAAAGTCAAAGTCAACATAAAAAATTCTTAATTTTAAATGTAAACTTAGAAAAAGAGACTTATTGCCAAAACTCAAGATTTGATTTGGTATGTTACTTTGGGAAAAGTGTTCCTGGTTGGAAATTGAGTCGATTAAGACCAACTTGCTTTTTTTGACAAATGTCATTTTTTGGGCGACCTGTAAATTTTTTCAAAAAACTAAAAATGGCAATATTTTTTCTTTAAAATAAAACAGAAGGTTCCTAAGAACAAAACCTTCTAACTACAAAAGAAACGGTACCTAGCTACCTTTAAGGGGCCAAAAATGTGTCACACCCTACTAAAGAGGAAAGATTTGATTGTTTGTTTCTTTGATTGTATTAAAAAGACTCCGAAACGAATAGACCGATCGTAAAAAAAGCTTACTTTTCAGGGAGTGACATAGGCATATATTTACTCCCGGAATTCCCACAGAAACTGCGCGGGTGAAACCGCGAGGCGCTGCTAAATTCATATAAAAAATATAGGCCATTTTCAGAGATATAAATCTTTAGTGATATCTTATCTCTTTACACATGTTTCCAGTTTTTTTATCTATATCTTTATCTCAAGTCCCATTGACATTTCACTAAGTAAACCTATAATCTAGGTAATTTTGTTACAAACCTGTCATCTTGATTAAACGACACCACGCTGCCGCTTATGTGGCTGATGTTAACCTTTTCTTTCTTCATGGTAGATAGAAACCTGTAAGTAAAAAAATGTATAAATCCTACTGTCAAACGTTATACCTACCTACACAAGTAGCCTGAGGACCACATACTTACACTCAATAATTAATTTTGTTTTAAAAACTATAAACCGACTTAAATTTTTACAGTATTTTCATGAATTTTCATGGATCCCATTGTCAGAACTGAACAAAATTAAGTCCAGTCAAAAGTTCTGAGGTAACCAAAAAAAAAAACAGACGAATTGAGAACCTCCCCGTTTTTTTTAAGTCGGTTAAAAAGCGATAAACACCCTTCGTGTCCAGTATAATAATGCTTTCAGGATGTTGCCATGGGAACCTCTAGAGATCAATAATAATAAGTGCATTTATGATGTGATGATGTTTTAGATACTTTTTCAGTACACACATAAATTACTCGTGAATCTTACTTTTATTTTATGGTACCACCTCAAATTCAACTTTTAGTCAGTAAAGAGAAAAACATCAAACTTCGATGAAAATTGGCGAAGATGTCACCAAAATTGTTGTAACTTTTCTGAAATATTTTGTAGCTTGCCGGGATAAATACTAATCCTTCGAGAATAAAACTTTTATTTTTATGTGATCAATTCGAACCACTCTCTATACAACACCATGTTTAAACAACAGCGAAATAATTTTTAAAATCAGACGGATAATTGACGGAGAAATCGGTGAACATACATACAAAACACAGACGAGAATAGAACCTCCTCCTGTGAAGTCGGTAAAAAATACAGTCGAATTTAGAACCTCCTCTTTTTTTAAAGTCGATTATTATGTAATACATATTTTGTAACATTATTCGAAACATATATCGAAACATATTTTGAAACATATAGATTGTCAATAACTTCTTTAAAGAGATAGAGATGTTATAAATCCTGCAATATGTATAATTATTCAATCAATAGAACCCTGCGTTACGTTAATGTTCCAGGATCAGGATCGATTGATGCGAAAAAACGCGCTGCGTTTTTTCGCATTTTTAAAGTCATTGTTCGATGCATGTGGGGTGGGTTCATTCGTTAAATTCCCCCTCCACCCCTTGCCTGCACCTGCCCACAAGATTGAATAACTCTGTATGAATGAACGTCGCCACCACAGTAACACTAAACATTATCAAACCTTGGTAATGCCTCACGTAAATTATTTACTACATTATTTATAATATTCTGTTTGACAGGAAATGGCTTATTTCACACTGTAGGTAATTCGATTTTAATGTTCTAGTTGACGCTCTTCGTAATAGCTTAATAGCTACTCTGTACTGACTACTCCTCCATAAATGCTTTATACCATCACACTGGCGATTTGCAAGCGAGTTCGAATCGAAGCGCACTCGTTGATAACTCCCAGCTCCCACCCAAAGCTCAAAGTCATAATAATAATAATATAGGACAATTCACACAGCATTATCTAGCCCCAAGCTAAGCAAAGCTTGTGTTATGGGTAATATAGGTATTCGATTTATTTTAAACCCTGCAAAAATGATAAACAAACCCTCAAATTAACTTGTTGACTAGTTTTAAACACAATGGAAAGTACCTTCTTGCTGATTTGAGATTCTTTCTTCAATAAATATTATATAAATATCTCTTTATCTCGACCATGCATGTGAATTTTGATTTATGTTATTGGAATCTATTAACATTTCACACCACTTGGAAGGATCAAAATATCCATCCATTCGTGCACATTTTAAATAGAGAGAATTCTCTTGAGCGACAACGCGGAGGTTCGTTTGTACGAAAATGGTGCATTCCATCAAGAACACTGTAATATGCTGAAGACAGCAGCACAGAAAAGCTTGGATAAATTGTCTTTACGTATATAAGAGGTCCAACCCAACAAACGATTCCTACTTGCACATTGGCAAATTATTTTGCCTATCATTAGCAGTCGCCGTGACCACATCGTCTCTGGACAGGACAGCTCAACACTGGAGAGCTCCAAAATACAGTTTTTCAGGGATATACAACAGGATGAACTGTTAAGTGGATAAGTATGCTCATTTCCATATACAACTCGTCAATGTGGTTCAGTAAGAAACTCCTGTTGACGTCATACAAATTTTACTTGCATCAAAATGTTGAACTAACCACAACAACAACTAACCTTGAGGTTCGCAAATGCAGCTATACAAAGCAATCATAGCCCAGACAACAGTGTAGATGCTGAAAGGTATTTCAGTATATCTACAAAGTCGTCATAAATGACCGAAGGGAAATGCTGAAGCAAATTAGCTTTTAATTAACTTTTCTTTGATAAATACTTTGTTATTTTAATGATTATGGTAATAAATTCGAGTTTTTAACTATTTTTACTTTTTTATGCGAATAAATGCGAAATATACGTAACCCTACTCATAGTAGGTAATGTAGGTAGGTAAGTATAGTTCAAAGTAGAGTATTTAAGGCGCATACCCAAGCCAATATGACAGCGTAACCTATTTTAGCTTATTATTACGTACGTAGCACTTATTAGATGAACATAGGACATATTAAAAATCCACCGTACAGTTTGTGGTATCTTTTATAAGCAATTTTTTCATACTTCTGTAATAGTTTTATCTTGTATAGCTTAGGCAGAGATGCGATACTTTTACGACACTCATGCGAAGAGATGGGCTGGTGCAAATTCTAAGCCAGCAACACACAGCAAATACCTAGTTAATGTCTTTCTAAGTTCTGTAGGAAACAAAAGCCAAACTACTGAACGGATCGGGCTGGAATTTTGCAGACAGGTAGTTCTAGGCCTGAATAAAGCAAAAGCTAACTTTATTTTTTAAATCTGGTCACTTAAATAAAACTATAAATACAAAACCCAGATTTACCAAAATTTATTTAGTACATAAAAATATAACTAGAGGTCGCCACTAGTAAAATTAGAAGGCGCTATCGAAGCGTTTTGGGTTCTGTGTCCCTTTAGAAACACAAATTGTTCTATTCACGCCTCTCCTGTGAGGCTCCCCATGTCTTTCCACCTGTATATATAAATTATATACGGTATTTTTGTAGACAGCCGTAAAGGCTGTTAATAAGAACCTATTTTAGTAAACCTGCAGATGGCTTTGGTTTAATGATTAATTTTCTGATTAAACTTTAATCAAAAGCTAAAGCTGGCTGAACAATAGTATTGTTGCCACGAACTGGTTGTGTCGGTCGACCCATTTAAATATCCCGAATTCCCGATACAAATAACATTTACATGTGCAATGTAAGTCATTGTAAGTAAAGTACAGCCATTATGGATTTACGATATCGCACCCCAAGAGGTTGCTAGTGTTTTAAATACATTGTTGATTCATTATTGTATTTGTTTTTTGGTTATTTACATAAGATAATTAGGTAGATATGTCCTTATAATGTTGTACCTAGAAAAAAAATGGTGGTTGAAGGGTCAACATATTTTTTGCAATTTTTTTTTGGTAAATATTTTCAAAATCATGGTCTGATTTGAAGTCCCTAGTTATTCTAAGGAGAAATGCTAGAGTCTTAATGGCTTTTGCTGTGATCTTTTCAACGTGCTTATCAATCAATAATTTTAGTCCAGAGTGATTCCTAAGTTAATAATTGTGTTAGTTCTAGTAAGCGCCATTAATTTTATAATCAAACGTAGGGTAGGTTGGTGTAAGTTTGCGCAGTTTTTAATCAGTGAGCTATAAAAATAAAACAAACAAAATTATTTATCCTTAATTATCTGGTAAGAATTTTTAATACAAATTATTGTGCAAATACAATCACTTTTTACTTAAATCACAAACAATGAGAGATCGACACTTGCGCAATCTTACACATCCCGATGTTTAAAATTGCGCACGCAGGGCGATAAGATTGCGCAGGTTAATTATTTGCATAATTCACATTTCAAATGTCCGAAACCGAATTGAGTGCAGTCGACTGCAGTCGACGAGTAAGTTCAAATCGAGACTACATTTGAGTTGCGAGCTCGCTACGGGTTTGCTCTACGCGTTTACCTTGGTAGGTACCTCTAACTGAATTAAACATAATGCATAAACCTAGTAGTTAGCCTCTAACAATATCGTCGTTGTCTCTACTAAGTAGGTATATAAGGTCAATCATTGAAACATACGAAAAAGCCCAGACAGAGCAAGATAAATCACGCGGTCATAATCATTCTATTGTACACACATAAAACAAAAATTATATTTTATTTAAAAAAAATAGGTCTAAGCACATTATTAGTAGTAGGTACAGTGCAGTGCTAGACTGTATTTTTTTTAGTTTATTTTTGTTTATTACCTCAGAACTTTTGACTGGGTGATCCGATTTTGATGACTCTTTTTTTATATGAAAGCTGGTGCTTCCCGTGTTGTCCTATTTAAATCTGGTCTAGTTCTGACATTGGCATCCATGAGATGTTGTTTGTTCATTCTAAATAAGTATTCAAATCATCATCGATGTAAAAAAATGGGCGATAAGACACTAACTTGTCGGAAGTGGCAGGCTCAAATTAGGTCAAATTGAGTCTCCCCAGCGTGTTTGCTACCGAGTAGTACTTTTGTGTAATTTATTGACTAAAAGACTTCTGCATTGCCCTTGTGTTGTTCACTATGTCTACAGATACCTCCAAAACAAAAAAAAAGAATTTTACGATAGCCACCTATTTTTTCATTATTATTACGTTAACACAGGAAATCCATCGTACAGTTTGTGGTATCTATTATAAGCTATTTATAATAGTAGTAGCCTCTGTAATAGTTTTATTTTGTAAAGCTTAGGAGATACGAAGTTGCCCTTTTTGGCCACCAAACTCTATTTTCGCATCTCTACCTAAACTATACAAGATAAAACGATCACATAGGTAGGTATTAAAAAATAGTTTATAATAACCACAAACCACACGACGGATTTTTAAAATTTCCTGTGTCAAACGTAATAATATGATAAAATAGGTGGTGCAGTCATATTGGCTCGGTCATGCGCCTTAATCCATTTTGAACATCGTTTTTCTAGACACTCTAGCCTGCGTTCATGGTGATCAAGGTTGCTTGCTGAGGCTGTTGTTTGTTATTCAACTCACGATGTCGATGAGAGAAAACTGTCAACAGGGAAACCAAACAAAATCAATTATATATGTAGAGAAAATTATTTATTTGTATTTTTTTTATTTGGCTTGTTGTGGCCATCCCATAAATATAAAAACAATAAGAACTTTAGCTCAATTCACCAACAGGCCCAAACACACACATACACACACACTCATACGAAACCTTTCGTTTATCATTTACTTAAGGCGCATACCTAAGTCAATATAACAGCGGTTACCTATTTTATAATATTTTTACGTTTATCATAGGAATTTTTAAAAATCCTACATTCAGTTTTTGGTATCTATTCTATTATAAGCTATTTTTAATACCTCTGTAATAATTTTATCTCATATAGTTTAGGAGGAGTTGCGATAATAGAGTTTGGTGGCCAAAAAGCGCAACTTCGTATCTCGAAACTATTACAGAGGCATGATTAAATAACTTTCACTAGTGTATGGGCTATATAACTAGACATAATTTATGCATTATTTTATTTTGTTTTTTATTCTGTAATTTTGTAATATTATTTTTACTATGTTATAAGCTTCCCGTGTGATTGGTGTAGCGCGTTTAGCTCCCTGGCACCGCTGAAAACCAGCGCTGCTATGATACAATAGTACCACAGCAGCATTATGCTGAGCCGGTGACCTTTTTGTGTTTGACGTAATTTAATTTTAGTTGTAATAAAATTATTTTAAGGTAATTTATCCATGACACACAAATAAAGACTTTCCATTTTATTTCTATAATTGTTTCAATTTTAAATACTAGTTTTCTATTTGTATACAGATAGATTGTAATTTTCTTTTTCAATAAAGTGTATTCTTATTAGAAATTATTATAAGTGTAATTAATAGTTGTATATTTACAATAACTATTGCTTAATCAACGCCGTCACCATAAACACGGCAGAGTGCCCATAATTTGGCACAGATAGTAGTGCCACTTCGAATGGCAAATGGCAATGCTAATTAGATGACCGAAATAGAAGCATATTCCTATCACCTGTGGTGTGGACTCTTAAAGAAGTTTGGATACTTAGATACCAAATGAATGACCAAAATCATTTGAATCAACCTTAAGACGAGAATTAATCTACCTAGTCATATAATTTAATGAAGCAATTAAATTACCTACCCATTGTGTGGGTTTAAACGATACTCAATGCTCAGCTCATGTCAAGGTGTTAAGGCGCATGCATACCCGAGCCAATATGACAGCGCCGCCGCCGCCGCCGCGCTTACGTTCAAGTTGAACGTAATAAATAAAACAACACAGGAAATTTTAGAAATCCATCGTACAATTTGTTGTTATTATTATAAGCTATTCTTAATAAGATGCTGACATGATGTTTAATCAATTATTTTTTTATGACTATTAGAGCTTTTTTTTGTTTAATCTATAATGTACCTATACCTATTCAGTTAAATGTATAGTGACCCTATAAAACTAAATTGCATGCCTAGATTAAGGTAATACATGTAAGGTACTCCTATTCGATAACCAAGACCATTGTGACCCATGTGTGCCAATAAATGATCTGTATTCTGTAATAGGTAGGTAAAATAAAAATGAAAATAATTTAAACTTAATTACCATTTATTCTTGTCCTGTTAAACCCAATTTCTATTTATTCATGTATTCTATTTATAATGTATAACGTAAACAAATCCAAAATGATTGTTGCGCCCTGACAGGGTTTTAATGCATTGTTTACCTTACCTACCCACTAAGACCTACACCTAACAACAATACCTGAATGCATATAATCTGCCTAAGGTTTCAAAATGAAACTATTACGGAGGCATTAATAAATAACTTATAATAGATACCACAAATTGAACGATGGATCTTCTTGCGTTTAACGTAAAAATAAAATATAATAATTAATAATATTTTATTTTTACGAAGAAGTTTGTAAAATCCATCCAGTGGGGTAGGGACGCCACTTTCACTCGTGTATGCGCCTCAAGGTGTTAAGTTTTACTATAAAAACTTCATAAATATTAAATAAATCGCATTTTCATGACAATTTGGAATAATGTTGAATGGGAGTACTCCTATAAAAATACCGATGTCTAACATACATAATATTCTGATTATTGCAAACAATCTACAAGTGTACCATATCAATATGAAATCAATACCCGTTGGAAGCGTCCCAAGACGCGTCTGTCTATCCACATAGTACCCATAGATTTAAATCGTCGACACGCCCTGACCACCAAAAACTGTAGCAATGTTTTGAAATGTGTCGCATCATGTCCAAAACCTGTGCAATCTACACAAAAGCGTACTGAGAAAATAGTGTCATCTCTTTTTCTCACACATTAGTTTCTCTGCACACACACTGCTTTCTCTTTCGTGCACTCGCCATATAAATTTGTTATTATAGTCATTTTTGACAATGCGGACGATAAATTAAAAGTTATTTCATTAACTCGCAATACCTACCTAGGAGTGAAATGTTACACCTCTGGCTTTGTTTGTGTTTCTAGAATTGTTGTTGCGCTTTCGAAAGACGCTAGAAGCTATAAACTGCTCGCAAACGTCCTTCACAACACGTCCGGCTAACACTGTGCTTAGATAATATACTGAGCCCAAGTTTATGCATGCGTAAGGCTCGACTTGGACACAAAACAGCGCGGTCTCACTGCGGTAAGGGCATATCTAACGATTTAAATCTATGATAGTACCTAACTGTGTGCTTAAGACAGAGTATTGCACTCTCGGTGGATAGTCCGGGCCTGAACCCGAACTGCCCATCGTGAAGATGTAAGTGTTGCTCTAAGTGTTTATCCAGAAGCCGGTCCAATACTTTAGCTATGATGGTCGCTAGCGATATTGGCCTATAGTTATTTTTATCAGAAATATCTCCCGTTCTGTTTTTGAGTATCAGTAAATAACAATGATGATTTAGATTCATTGTTGAGGAGCCTGGCAACTGATTCAACATTGTAATTTGCGAATAACGACGTTGTTGTAAGTCGTGTCGTTGCACCCGTCCTCTGATTGAATGATAAGTTATCATTCAATCTTGAAGAATAGCATTTCCGTATTATGTAGATTGGCGAGCATGGCCTAGTGGTGCAGCAGGCACCTGCGACGGAGGAGGTTGCGGGATCTCGGTTCAAATGTGTGTACTTCACCTCACCGCAACAGCCTTTACAACTTCATTATGAATTTAAGCGAGTTAACTACGAACCTTGTTTGTGTTGGAAGAAGCCTTTATGCTCATTAGTCAGCCGTGGACGCAGCTCTCCCCCTGATAAAACTTGGGACGGAGTTTTCTCCAACTTTTTTATTTCTGTCTCTTCGGTGTGTAGACTAAATTATAAAAGCGACGAAGAAACCTTTAGCTCCTATTCGAAAAATAACATCTAAATACCAATACCTGTTAGTTGTTATTTTATTCGTGTTGGAGCTAAAGGTTTATTCGTCTACATACAGAAGACGCGACAGAATTAAAAGCGACAAGCGACAGAATTAAAAAAAAATCACTATATTTCCTGTTCAGTGTTTAATTTTATAACTTGACCTTTTCTAAGAGTACATTTATTGTATTTATGGAAAAATATTTTTTTTGAATAAGCGCCTTGTTGGCTTTTATCTCATGTGGGGGGTAATTCCCATAATCCCCACGCTGTGCATACGGGTTGGGCATCGCAGTTTGGTGGTAGAATTGTTTTGGAGTAGGCGCTGCTGCCCGCCCCCGGTATATATCGCTTAGTCGCCTATTAGAGTAGTGCAAATTCTAAGCCAACAAACACCTCACGGCATATTATATAGGCAATGTTAGTTTGAACAATCTCGAGATTATAACTTCCGGGTAACAGTTAACAACGCATTCGACGATAGGTAAGAAAAATATCTATCTCTGTAAAGTATTGTATATTAATAACCAGTACCTGGGTGACCTGGTTTTTTTAGGTAAATTGTGCTTGTTAGAAATTATAGTAGTACTATTTGCCAATAGATGGCAGGAAGAGTCATATTTTCAGTTTAATTCTTAAGCTGATTAGGATAAAGTTAAATATTGAAAACACGAATCCAATAGTATTACTATTTGCTAATAGATGTCGGGAAGAGTCAATTGTAACTATAAAGTTAATTATTGAAAACATAATTAAACTAATAGAACGACATTTTCTGAAAATGACTCCTAGCTAGATCGATTTAGCCCCCGAAACCCCCTGTATACTAAATTTCATGAAAATCGTCGGAGCAGTTTCCGAGATCCTTATTATATATATTTATACAAGAATTGCTCGTTTCAAGGCATTGATTTAAAAAGGGAAGATAGGTTACGTTCTCGCAGCGCTTACTCAAAAAGTGGCATGTATTACAACTACACGCAAACACATACGCTCACAGTTATATTTCCAGTCCTGTGCAATACAAAGAATAACAAAGACGGAAAGACGTATCTAGATACGTGAAATATTGTTGTCTCAGTCTCACTTCGGTCCTAGGACCGAAGTGAGACTGAGACAACAATATTTCACGCGAATCACGACCGCCCGTGCCGCCGGTCAGACGGTGACTGATGTGGGAGAACACAATTTTACACAATTTGAGGTTGCCACTTTCGAGCAACTAGTACCTCATCTTCGTTTTCAATAAATCGATGTTTCTAGGTATAACACAAATGAAACCGGCGAAGTACGTGTCGGACTCGCGCACGAAGGGTTCCGTACCATTATCTATAACAAAAAAATATACAAACTTTCCTCGTAAAACAACAAACAGTCCACGTGACGTGGTCAGCCATCCAAGTACTGACCGCGTCAGACGTTTTTTGACCTCGGTGATCGGTTCTCAAGGTGATAAGGACATTATTTCCCTTAATTATTAGAATTATTTAACTTTTATGATGGTAGATATACTGATAGCGGAGGGACGTAAGTGTAGTGGATGTAACTACAGAGCTGCTAGCTGTATGGTGCTGGCATAGAATTTGCACCACCCCAACTCTTCCCGCGGGTGTTGCAAGAGGCGTCTAAGGGATATCCACCGGGGGCGGGCAGCAGCACCCCTTGCAGAACCATTTTACCACCAAACTGCGATCCCCAACCCACGTGCCCAGCGTGGGGATTATGGGCATCATCCTCTATGCAATAAACGCCAATCCAATCGCTTGGAGGCCTGCGTCGAAAATAAATTATATTTTATTTATTTAGGACGACCTCTGTGGCGCGGTGGGTGAAGGTCCGCCTGCGACGCACGAGGTTGCGGGTTCGATTCCTGCCTCAGGACAAATGTCTGTACGATCTGCAAATTGTTCAGGTTGTTCTGGATGTTTTCTATGTATAATAAAAAAAAATCTATGAAGTGTATCAGTTGTCTAGTACCCATAATACAAGCTCTGCTTAGAATGGGGCTAGACAATGCTGTGTGAACAATGTGAATTGTAATTTATTTATTTTAAAAGATAAAAAAAGAAAAACATCGGATTCGATCCTGCTTTGTGTTATGGCCCCAGCATCATGGGGGGGGGGGGGGGCGATCACTCAATTCTGACGCTGTCTGTACCTAGTACCTACATGCTTTTTGAACCGTCTACTGATTTACTCACTTAGTTTCTGATAACTGTGGATTTACTGAATAGGGTATAACAGCCATTTTTTTTAAAGTGTTACAATAACATGTTATTGGCCTAAGAAACAAAGGCTACGTACGACTTGGGACATCTGGACAATAGTCCATAGCTTAGTGTATATTTATTTATTAGGCTACAGCACTATAACGTGTGTTCAACCTTTTAAAAACTGAAGGTATGAGTACTTGACTTGTAGCCGATAGGAATACGGCAGGGTAGATTATCGGAACCCGAAACGCTTCGTCAGCGCGATCTAGCCCTCGTCCACGTTAAGTGGCGACATCTAGTTATAATTCTCGGCCGAGAGTTTGCACGTCACGTAATTAACGGATTCCGGCAAAACTACAAGTCTTAGGGATAAAAGTTAAATGGGAAAGTTAAAGGTAATAAAAAGATCTACAACTTTTGTTTCACATTTTTTTTCACTTAACAAACGGTAACTTGTAAAAAGTTCAAAAAACTAATCTTTAGTATATTTATTTATATCTTATACTACAAAAAAATATTTTATTCCACGATATTTGGTGAAAGCTTACCTATTTATGTCCCAAGTACACTGTAATTTTTTTGATTTAAAATAGGGTTTTTTTTACCTTATTTGACCTAATATCAAAAAAGCACCCTATTTCTCAATCGAAAATTCAACCGACAAAATATTAGCTTTTTTAAAAAGGCGCAGGGCTTTTTTGTTTGTTGAAATCTCTACTTTTTTATAGTGTATATATTTGAAGAAAAAAATATTTCGGTTTCGATATATTTTCTTTTTTTGCATTATCTGAGAACATTTATCATGGTAATGTATTTTTTTATAGAAAAATAATAGGGGCGACGCCCTACTAGAACAAAAATTGGCAGTTTACAGTTAAATATTTCTTAAATGGAGCATTATAATATCGAAAAGTAGTTAAAACAACCCCTAAGTTAGTTTAAAAGACCTACCTATTCAACAATACAATTACATACATTGTATTGCAGACAATGATAGTCGACGAAAAATCTTTAAATCGTCATCTCTTTTTTGTGGTTGTAATGACACAAATAACTGATGCTGTGTATGTGTACTTACAATAATTTTTTAATAATTTTTATACGATAATGTAAACTTTAAGTAAATAATGACTTAGATTAACGTTCTGAGCATTCAAAGTTAAACGTCTGTTTACATGACAATATTATAAGTTGTCTGTCTATGCTAATATGATAAAGAAGAAAGATTTGATTGTTTGTTTGTTTGTATTGAATAGGCTCAGAAACTACTGGACCGATAAAAACATTCTTTCAGCATTAAAAAGCTTACTTTTCAGCGAGTGACAATTCGTTTCTAAGTAAACGCGTTCATATTTTGAGTTTAAACCGGCTTTTTGAAGCCTAATTTTATCGTGTTCACGTTACTGTCAGAATCGTTAAAATTTACGTATTCAAAAGGCAACGACATTATTACGTTTGTACGAGTTTCGCATTAACCATGCATTAACAGCGTTTTGTTCATACTGGTGATATGTAAAATGTACCAACGGAACTCAGTTAATGCTTAAGCGAATTTTAACGTCAATTGAACGCGTTCAATTTCAAAGGTGAAATTGGACCTAAGCCAGCACAAAAACAGTTTGCGAAGTTCAGCTTAATCAAGTTCAAATGTTGATTGTGATCTAGGTTTACTTCAAACCGATTACACCAGCTACATTTTGATCGCGTTTACGAGAACGAAGCTTACTCCGACGTTGAATGGATGAGTGTTAGTCAGCCAGCTGTTTTTTAACCGACTTCAAAAAAAGGGGGAGGTGCTCAAAACTTATCATCATATTCTTATATCTTTCGTTGGTGGCTTTTAATTTTGAACTACTTTAGGAGGAGGTTCTGTTTTCACCTGCGTGTGTTTTTTTTGTCTGTATGTGCACCGATTCTCTGTCTATTTAGCTGTGGTGAAAATTCTAAGCCAGCACCACGCTGGCTTAGAATTTTCACCACCCCAATGCTTCCCGTAGGTGTCGTATGAGGCGACTAAGGGATAAGGGACGTGGGGATTATGAGAGGCGGGCTGCAGCGCCCCCTGCAGAACAAATCTTTCACCAAACTGCGATCCCCCCGCATGCACAGCGTGGGGTATGGGCAAAACCCCCCATGAGGTTAACGCCAATAAGGCTTTTCTCACGAGGAGGTCTGCGTCCAGCAGTGGACCGATACAGGCTGTTGAGGTTGAGGTTGAGGTCATCGATCTCTCTGTCAATAGGGTAGGTATATGCATGTCATTTCAATAAAGCTAATAGTTTTTTTACGTATTCTCGATTGATATAGAAATATATCTATATATTTATTTTTGTATTTTATGATGTTTTGTGAAATTTAATCATTGAAAAGTAGATATTGTAAGTCTCAACAGCAAAATGTCTAAACGCAACACTATTGGCATGTGAAGCGTGACGTCAAACTTGAACATTTTTGTATGGGCATGAAGTTTTGACTTTGAGTTTACATACCCCTATGTAAGTACTACTAACTCGATGATCCGTGACGTCATAAAATGCAATGGCTAACATGGCAGCGTTTTTATCACCCGAAACTGGGTGTTTTAGTTTTTGACCTCAATACTTTTTTTTTTTGGGTGTTATATTTTTTTGTTTATGTAAGTATTAACCTAAATAATCGATTAAAACAATAACAAAATCCATGCATGGACCAATTTAAAAAAATATTTCGCTGCTGTACCCATAGTGAATGGTTCCGAATTGATCACATAAAAGCATCGATTTATTAAAAAGATAAAATAGTGCATAAAAGTTTTAAAAACTAAATACTGCAGAAAAATCACGACCAGTTACATACAACACTTCGGATCGTTTGTCAGTAGGTATGTCCGTGCACCGTAGGTACTTACTCCTCTACAGATCTTAATTTACAACCAATCGTTATTAGATTGATAGCATCTACGCAAACCAAAACCGACCACAACAGAAAAACGACACCGAATCATGAGAAATAAAATAAAAATCCGTTCTTAGGCGAACCAACCTTACCTTACCTGCAGTGGACATGTATAGGTTTATTATGATGATGACGGTTCCGGCTCCATTAGCCCATGCGTTCAGGAGGAAGGACCTGATTAGTTGATGAGATAATGAAGTTTTTATTGTTAAATCGGTCCCCAGGTGCGCGTAAGTAAGGTAATAGCTGGATCTGTGTCAATTAATTGTAAGTTCGAGTCGTCCCGTGTTTTGTTTACTCGACGGTATTGAGTTGATATCATGTTTTTTGTTCAAAAGGAGAAATAGTTATAAAACCACTGTTAGCTCAACTGTTTCATTTGTAAATAATAGTTAGGTATATTTTGTTTTTATTCTTTAATTTTAATTTACTAAGATAATAAATAAAAATTTAAGAATAGATTTGACGAAAGTCGTGAGTGAACGCTTGGGTCCTTTATTAAAATAAATTTGTTTAAAAAAATTTAATAAACCGACTTAATTTTTTATAGTTTTTTCTTGAATTTTCATGGAACCCATTATCAGAACTGAACCATATTAAAATGGGATTACATAGGAAGCACCAGCTTTCATATAAAAAAAAGAATCACGAAAATCGGACCACCCAGTCCAAAGTTCTAAAGTGACAAACATAAAAAAATACAGTCGAATTGTCAGTCGACAATAATTCTCGACAACGCTTGTCACATTGAATGGATAGTCAACGGCTTGTTATATACGCACTGCGGAATCTCACAGCGTGAATTTTAATCTCGCGGAATATAACCTGCGTGCTACACTTACGGCGAATAAAATTCCTTGCTATTTTAGCTACCTACAACTTTATAGTGCACAAACATTCATATTTTTCCGCAAAAAAACCACGCGAGTAATAAAAGCAGTGCGTGTACAGCCTGACAAATTGTCAACAATTTGTCAAAATAATAAGCGTTCGAGAAACCGGGAGTTAGTCTTTTTTTTAAGTCGATTAAGTACTCGTAATAGCCTTATAGCACTCACGTCAGTCATTTAGGTTTCCTTAAAATACATTAGATAAAACGTGACAACTGTGACAAGGACCTCTCATGTGAACAGATCAGAATTTACCTTAGATCTATGGAAGATAACGATAGATAGGATCTCAGAAGTGTGGCCAAGATAAGATGAAATCTAAGAATGTTAGATAACTTATGTTATCTACCTTAGGTGTGATCTTTGATGGCCTGAAGTGCGCTCGTGCGCAGGCGGTTCCTTGCCTCAGCCTAGGGCTTGTTCACACTACACTAAAAGGCAGTTATGGGTTGGGGGAGGAAAGGTGACGGATGGATGGGGTCGGCGCGGCGAGTGTGTGGAATGGTGGCCATGTAGGTACCTATGGGAGAAAGAGGAGACGGCGTCAGTCGCCCGGTAGATTTAAATGAACCCGTTGATCGGCGAAAATGGCAAGAGAGGGTCACCGGAGAGTCTGAGGTTGGCCTATTCAGGCATTTTTTTTTTTTTTTTTTTTCGCGGAATTGTTTCTAAATATTTTTCATTCTTATATTTACAATGGATTTCCGCAAAGTAACGCCTGAATCTATTATTTATCTATTCAGGGCGTCGAATCGAGTTAGTTTAGTAAACAAACCACGACACAATTATCAAAAATTCACTTGCTTGGCGTCGAGTTTCAGATGTAAAGCAATATTTATAGCAGGAATGATCTTAAATCAACTAGTAATGTAAATTACGTATACGGTCACGCCAACTAAGTGAATTTTAGGTTAATGAAAATGAAAATGTTTATTTTTGAAACCACAATAACAAAGTAAACAAACCGCCGATACTTAACCTAAAAATCACTTTGTTGGCGCGTCCTTTTATACGTTATTTACATTACATGTCGACTTTAGATCATCCCTTCAATAAAAATTGCTTACAATTATATCTAAAAAACTCGACGCCAAGCAAGTGAGATTTTGTTATTTGTGTCGTAGTTTGTTCACTACCATGCTTCATTCAAAATGGAAAAACCATAGGTACCTATTTACCTATTCTATTGTAGTAAAGTAAAGTACCTGGATCTATTGAAAAAATATTGACGCTGACAATGATGATAATAGAATTTCACACCCAGTTGCGATTTGCGCCGCAGAGCCAGCGGCGGCGTCGTCATATTATCATAACAATAACAAAATTAAAGGCCACCTGTTTTGTATTGCATAAAATAGCTCTCGGACGGATATTTTCGGTAACATACCGCCTTGCGGTTTCACCCGCGTAGTTCCCGTTCCCGTGTGAATCCCGGGATAAAATATAGCCTATGTCACTCCCTGAAAAGAAAGCTTTCTAATGTTGAAATAATTTGTAAAAGCGGTCCAGTAGTTTCGAAGCCTCTTTATAATATTGGTAGTTAAGTATATATTTATTGAAAAAGAAAATTACAATGAAATAATAAAAGCTCATATTAATTGATTACTATCAAGTAGCATTTTTCTTGTACAAACCTTTAAATAAACAAAACAACCAAACCCGGAACAAATTATAATTCATTTTTCTGCGTCTCCGGCGGCAGGCCTTCGTCCACTACGTCACAGAGGTCAACAAAGCCTTAATTCGTTACTGCACTTAAATAAATACGCAAAGTATTTTTCCTGTAATCTTAATGTTTAGATTACAGGAAAAATAATGGCAAAGGCGACATTAAACGTAAAAAGAGTCATCCAGCTCAAAGCCAGTTAGAATTCTAACTCGACGATCCAGCTAAACTTATTGGGAGAGAGAGCCAAACTCTGTATGTAGTAAATGAAGAGGAAGGTATAAATCAAAGATTTTAATCGTTAGATGTCTTACGTCCAAAAACTGTGGTATCGGTGTCTAATTCAGATGTCGCCAAAACTAGACAAAACTAATTTTACAGGACTCAAAATTATGCCATCCTTATTATTTTGATCGTTATGTATGACGGGGACAGCGACATTTTTAGTCCTGTTAAATTAGTTAAGTTTAGTTTTGGTAGCAACTGAATTGTCACAGTGTCTTTGAATGCATGCCGACGCACTCACACTATAAGTTGATAAAATTTGTGTTTTTGTCTATAAACGTAACTGATTATGATTGCCATTTATCGTGCAATCATATTCTACGAACTTTTGTAAACAGCACACCACAATAATTAAATTTGTTTAAAAAAACTATAAACCGACTTCAATGTTTATAGTTTTTTCATGGATTTTCATGGATCCCACTGTCAATTGAACCAAATTAAAAAGGGTCTGAGGTAACAAACATTTAAAAAAATGACGTCGAATTGAGAACCTCCTTTTTGGAAGTCGTTTAAAAACACACAGTTCTCTAATTCCAAATGACAAGACAAGTTTGTGAGCTCACGAACTTCGCTTGTCAACAAACACGGTGCGGTCTCACTACTGGAGGGCCCTAGTATCTAACATTTAAATCTTTGGTATAAATAAATGATACAATCCCAGCCACGTCTCGTGCATGCAGCAGAAACAAACCTCCAATTTTCCTGGTGTCAACCATGAAACGATGGTCATTACATTACATTACATTGTGATTACATTACTTATTACAGAGCGAAGACAAGGTTATTTGGAGTAGATAATATCTTATACCTTTATACGAGCAATTCTTGTATGTGTATATATATATATATATATATATATATATAGAGGTACATACTGAATATCAGAAACGGCTCCAACGATTTTCATGACATTTAGTATCCCCTGTATACTTTCGGGGGCAATAAATCGATCTAGCTATGATTCATTTTTAGAAAAGGTCCTTTTCTTCGTGTTTTTAATAAACTTTTATCAACTTCATCGGAATCTATTACCTCTCCCTGCCACCTATTGGCGAATAGTATCACTATTTTATTCGTGTTTTCAATACTTAATCAACTTTATCATAATAATCAACTTAAGCACTAAACTGAAAAATATGACTCTTCCTGATATCTATTGGCGATTAATAATACATACTATAATTTATAAAAAACTAAATTTACAAAAAAAACTTAGTTAAGCTCGGTAATCCAGGTACTATGTAATTAATTTATGTAACAAATCTTTATTGAAAAAGAAAATTACAATCAAATAATATAAAAAAATTAAAACTGAGTTAACTATAGACTGATAAACACAATCTTCTAACTGGACTTGTGTGGGAAAGCGTGGAAAGTATTTTTAAAAACAATTAAAATATTTAAATTGAAGTTGAATTTAATATTCAAATTATTTATATACTTAATTACGACTGGGGCTTTGAGTCTAGAGTTCTCGCATCACAGGACGTTAGATAAGGATGTCCCGACGCTTTGCTTGCAGATTCGCTTGCGAGAATGCGCGTGGGCGTCTGTTACCAAACAAGTGATGTCCAATCTTATGGGACGCTGAATACAGAGCCTAATGCCATAACTCCTCCCTCCTGAAGTTCGAGATTATTCTCGGGATTATCTTGAATTTGCCCAGTTTTACAAAATAATGTCTTAACTCTATGTTTAAATGCTAACAATAAAAGGCAAAAAGTTAATATAAAGCAAGACGTTAAAGTTCCTATACTAACACTTTTATAATCTAGAGCACTATGATTAATTTCAGTCCCACTTTTCTGCAATAAGTAATTCAAGAACTGAATGTCGGCAAGATCGATTCCGTTGATATTGACGGGTTTCCTCTGGGTGTCCGATGAACTGGACAATATTCTAGGTAAGTTGATTACGGGAATCTTTGTAAAGACTATGTCCTTTCCACGAGTATGATGTCTTTTTAGATTCAAATTCTTTATCTTTACTTGACAATCATCGTCTAATGTCATGAGAACGTTCCACAGATGTTTTCCTGGGTTACCTCGTTCTCGCAATACTTGGAGAGTAACGTATCTGTTTTGGTGTAAATTATCCATCGATTAGGCTGTATGGGAAAAGCCGTAATCTCGTTGATAGTAACAGGAATCGGGTAACAGCTAGACAGCTAGAGGTGTTGGTAGAGAATGTCATGAGCTCTTCGGTTGCGGTTCATCGCTCTCAAAGCACAGGAAACGAGCTTCGTCGATTTCTCGGCATGACTGGGAGAGCGGCTTCGTTTTCAACCCTTTCTCTATGGATGTAAGGATATTTGGGTAGTATAAGGACTGTCTGGTGAGTTACTCTATCGTTAACGGGCAAAGGAGTCAGTTTAAAATAGTTAAAAACTTCGAGAGAGATGAAAGCGTATATCAAACAAAATCAGATAAAGTTAATTATGCGAATACCTTTGATACGAAAAAAAAGAGAGAAAATAAAGAAGTTTTTAACTATTTTAAACTGACTTTTATTTCTTTTTTTTTAACAAAACGTGAGTGGCTGTGTTAGTTTAGCAAAATTTACGATAGTGTCCTACTAGACCGAGAAAACTTTTAATTTCTGTTGTTGTTTTTGGTAAAGGAAATTTCATAACCACTTTAATTTTGTCGTCATTAGGTTAAAGGCCGTCCTTGGTGATGGTGTGACCTAAATAAAGGACCTCTTTCCTAAGAAATTCGCACTTGTCGAGGGTGACTTTCAAATTCGTTTCCCTGAGCCGTTCGAATATATTTCGAAGCTTGTCTGTCTAAATGTTATTGCAGGCTAGATGAATATACTATGATATTATCAAGATATACTAAGCAGTGGATACCTTGAAGACCCCGCAATACATTAGCCATCGCACGTTGAAACGTTGTTGGTGTTGTTTTTAAGCCAAACGGGAGCCTTTCAAATTCATAATGTCTGAGTTGAAAAAGCCGTCTTTGATCTATCCGCCTCATTGACTTCTATTTGATGATACCCCACTAGCAAGATCTAAGGTGCTAAAGTATTGGGCTTTACCTATCTTATCTAGAAGGTCGGTGATGTTGGGTACCGGATATAAATCGGGTCTTCGTTAGTTGTCCTGCCTGATGTTATGTTTTACTTGATTCGTGAAGGACAAAGGTATTTTGTCACCATAAAAAATCTCTCGGTATTCCACAATTTATAAATGTTTTCGCGTTCTTCCTTATTCATGTGATCTAACCGTAATTTTCCTATATTCTATTTCAAAATATCATCAATCATACAGTCATCTTTCATAAAATTTATCTCGCACTCCTGATTTTCAATTACCGTAACTTCAAATGGTACCTTGAATTGAAGTCTATAGGTGTTATCTGTTATATTTTGAATAACCGTTTCAGCAAAATAGTTCTCACACCTAACAAGAGCGCTAGGCATGCGAACGCCTTCCTGAAGCTGAGGAAATTCCATGATAGCATCACCAGTTTTCAGGGTCGTGGGAATTTTAACTGCGCAGAGGAGTGAGACAGGGGGATGTTATATCCCCGAAACTGTCCTCGAGCGCGTTGGAAGACGCTGGACTGGAAAGGTAAGGGCATTAACATAAACGGCGATTACATCTCACACCTTCGATTCGCTGATGACATAGTCGTAATGGCGGAGTCGCTGGAGGAGCTCAACCAGATGCTGGACGGTCTAGCTTTAGCCTCACGATGCATCGGTCTCGGCATGAATTTGGATAAAACCAAAATCATGATCAATGGCCTCATTGATCCGGGACCGGTTGTCGTACATGGCCACCCTCTCGAAATTGTTTCCGAGTACACCTACCTTGGACAAATTCTGCAGTTGGGTAAAAACAATTTTGAGAAGGAGGCCAAGAGGAGGATCCAGCTAGGCTGGGCAGCGTTTGGAAAGCTACGTCGAGTCTTCTCGTCATCCATACCGCAATGCTTGAAAACGAAAGTTTTCGATCAGTGCATGACCTACGGAGCTGAGACGTGGACACTCACGATAGGGCTGATCCACCAGTTTAAAGTCGCTCAGCGAGCTATGGAAAGAGCTATGCTCGGGGTCTCTCTGAAGGATAGGATTCGTAACGAATACATCCGACAGAGAACCAAAGTTATCGACATAGCTCAAAGAATTAGCAAACTGAAGTGGCAGTGGGCCGGCCATATCTCGCGAAGAACCGATAACCGCTGGGGTAAACGAGTTCTTGAGTGGAGACCGCGACTCGGCAAACGTAGTGTAGGACGCCCTCCGGCCAGGTGGGATGACGATCTGCGAAAGGCTGCAGGCAGATGCTGGATGCGTCAAGCTGAAGACAGGGCGCTATGGCGCTCATTAGGGGAGGCCTATGTCCAGCAGTGGACTAATATAGGCTGATGATGATGATGATGTGTTACTAAGATTTGGTTACACATATCTATGTTAGCGCATAACTTTTTCAGGAGGTCAGATCCTAGCAAGCCGTCATAGCGTCCGTCAACATCATAAACGTATAATGGTATGAGGAAGCGCACTCCTAAAAGTTTTCAGTACCTAGTGGTATGTATATGATCTCATTGTGCTGCTTTGAGCATGAGTGCTTACCACTGTGAACGGTTAGTAGTATCTGAAGTCGTTGAAAAATTCATAAGCTTTGGCAGGGCTTTTAAGTCAAAATAAGCTGTTATGATATTACATAAGAAAGACAGAAATGCGTAGAATGTGAACTTTTTATTGTATAATATAAAACAGTATTACATTCCAACCAAAGTCACATTTGGCTAGTTGTGACTTTATGATATAATTCGATTTTTTGTGCGAAGTTAAAAGGAAAAATCGTAATTTTAAAAATAATGGGATTAGATAAATAATTAATAAAATATGTTTAGTTAGGTAGATCTTATTACGTATAAGCAACTACGAGTAATTGCATTAAAATATTTTATAAATTCATTCTTAAAATAATGTTATTTCAGAAAAACATCAAAAAACTTTAAGGCGAGGTGATTTGAATTCCCTGGTTTTCAAACCAAAAAATCTCTTCTAAAATGAAAAATTTTGTACATTTTTTTTTATGAATATTAAAATTGAACATATATTCTCACAGATTGTGATTATAGAAACGTGATTAATATAAATTTACTCGATAAAAAAAAATCATAAAGATGACACTAAATCAAATTTAAAACAATCGATACAAAGAGGTTACTTATTGAAATTATCTCAAAGCTATGTCAAAGGATAGGGATTTTTATTTACTAGTAGATCTTGAAAAAAAAATATGTCATATAGTTATTATTTATCTCTGTGAAAGAAAACTATCCAAATCTACCCATACAGGCGCTCGCGGCGGGCTGCCAGTGCCCGTCGAGACGTCTTCGAGGTCGGACGCACGCCGTTTGTCTCACAGACACCCCCCCGCATTTTTTATTGGTGCCGTGCATATAAAAAATATCCGATCGACTGATAGACTGATACACTAATCGACTGAACGAATTTTGAAAGATGGAGAAAGATTTTTATACGCAATGCTTTTTGGCAGTAATTGTAGACCCGCAACTAATTCGCGGTATGCCAATACGAGACATAATTTTGAAAGAAAATGACAAAAAGGACATACTCGTACCTATGCAGCCAGGTCCAAGTAAACTCACGGATCAAATTCAAAGTTCAATTCAACCTCGTGCTCAGTTTGGTCCATGTAAACCTAGGCAGCTACAATTTTATGAATTTTAGTACCCATATGCACTAAAATTCACGAAATTATAATATAATATATATAAAAAAAAACAAGAATTATTAATGAAGATAAAACAGAAAAGTTTTTAGTAATATCGACGGTTGGAAGGAGAAACACTTTAAGCGACACTTTGGTCAAAAATGACTTTTAAACATATTTGAAATCAGTGTTTTTTTTGCGTCGATTGGTCTTGGTTTCGTGGTGATTAGAGCACTTTGGTTTTTTTTAGACACTAAATGAAGTGACAAAGAATTATAGCAATTTTGGTTAGAGTTTTAAATGGTTAGATTGTTATTTGATGTGTTTTTCCTTTTTTGTTTCGGATATTATAAGTTACCTACTTAAATCGTTTTTCCTCGTCATAGGAATTTCTATTTGAACTGAACACTGAAGGTGTTTTTGCTTACTCCTATTCTGTTGGTGCCCAGTCGCTACATTAGTTTTTCCTTGCTTACCTTATATCTGTATGATGGAGTTGATGTGTTTTTTCTGTATGATTGTTATAGGATATTTTGGATATTAGTTGTTTTCGTAATCGCTGTAAAAAGCAGTGGCGTCGGTTAATGTACATCAGTTTCAAAATTGTAAAACAGCTTTACAAGAAGTCTATGCCAATAACCCAGAAGAAATTTTGTAAAAGTTTTGCCATACCAAGGCTGTTCCACAACCAACATGTTACTTTACCTCATCGTCGTTGATGTTGATACGTTAGCTGAAACAGATGTTGAGGATTTACTCGTATATAGTACAAGGAGCAACTTATCAAAATTCAAGGTTTCCAACGTTTAAAGTTGCTTATACGTTGGAAACATCGATCAAAAATTTCGTGGCTTCCCCCGTAGATACCTAGAACCTTACGAAAATGACACTCAAAATTGTCTACGACTTGTTTTGACGCAGACAGTTTGCGCAGACCCTGACAAGGTTTCTGCTTATGGAACAAGAGATAAGTGGAGTTGAATTTATGTTATTTTGTAAGTAGGTAGGTAAGTAAAAATAATAAAACTGCGTTTTTACAGGAACAAACCTGTAAATCATAGGGTTACCTTGTACCTATCATATTTTATTTCATTTGGTCCATTCTAATTACTAATAAAATAAATAAAAATCTTTTATCACGGACAGCAAATAGTTTGGTATATATTATATGGTTAAGAGAAGTCTGAGAACTGTTTTTGTGTAGTCGATACATAAAAAATAAAAGAGCAATAAGAATAGAAAAAAATATATAATATAATAATAATAATTTAATATTTTTTTATAAATGTTTGAATCATTATTATATTAATCTAGTCTTTTTAGATTAAAAATAATCGCAAGATCACAAAACTTAAAATATATAAATATAAAAAAATTGCCTCTCTATTCATGTATTTAGAACAAAGTTATAATCGTACCAATGCAAACCAATAAATAATTTTCAACACAGATTTCTTGAGGTAAGGGCAATAATTGTACATTATAGAGGTAAAAAATGCATTAAAACTTTTGTTAGCGACGACGACTTTATGTGGATTAGATAAGGCTTAAAATAGTTAGAATATTTCATTAACTTGTTGTTTTAAAATAGAGTTCAAATTTGAATGTTATTTTAGGTAAACAGAATATGTAATAGTAGTTGTATTCAAGACGTCGTCATAGAACAAGTAATAGTAGTTGCGCCCGAGCGACTCGCTATACATGCCTACCTATATATGTATAGATTAGTTTCTGGAACGAATAGAAAGGAAAGACAAGGACAATAAAATATTCTAGAATAAAGAAAGGGATAGCTATAGCTTCGGGAAATGTGTGGAATTTTCTAGGCGGGACCGATTTAGGTATAAAAGCTGGGCCTTTTGGCCGGCCGGTTGATTATTCAGTTCTAAGCGATCGAAGAGTAAACAAGTGATATGGAAAATTATTAAAGTGAATTATTGAAGTGCAGTTGCAGTGACCTTTTGTATTAAGTGCGTAGTTGAGTGTATGGTTGAATAAACCAGCTTAAAGTGTTCTGAAGTGTTTTTACATTCTGAAGTGTTTGGACATCATTCCCGACCAGCCCTAGTTGAAGCCTTACACCTTCGACGAGCCCCTACAACTTTACTGAAAATAGGAAACCAATCTTTTTTGTGTCATGGACGTGTGATTTTTGTAATTTTGCTAGGCATGCTTTCTGTCCAAGCGCTCAAATGACACTACTTCAAATGCTTTCCATACATGCCAAAAAGGAAAGCTTTTGATACAGACGGTTTCAGAGCGTGCATTGTGCATTTAAGGGGGGCCGGCGAAATTTTTGATCGATGGTTGGAAACCTTAAATTTTGATAGTATGTGATTTTAGTGTCATTATTAATTATTTAATAATGGTTAATTGTTTTGTTTTGAAGATTTTAGATATTATTATTATTTACTAAATCAGTAATAATAAGTCTTGAAAAAGTGATTAGTAATATTTTGATACACAATTTATGGTTGTTAAACTCTCTTATGATGTTTTTGTTATTATAGTGCGTAAAACCTCATGCGCTTGGTAATTTTTGGGATTTTATTTCATTTTGTCTCTTATAATGTTTATTAAGTCTATTATGACTTCTGTCTGTCTCAGTCTGAAATAGAAAGTGATAAGTTATATTTTCATATAGAATTTATGGTGTTAAAGTTTCTTATAATGATTGCTCATAAAGATAGTAATGGGGTATTATTTAAACGATCAGCAAAGCAACTAAAGGCGTTTTTGATCGGCAAAAAAATTGATTTTGCAAGCAGAAAAATTAAATTGAGCCGCAACAAGTGGTCGGCAAAAATGAATTAATTGGTCAGCATGTAATGTGACATTAGTCAGCCTACAATTTTATATCATAGTAAATAACAATTTTGAGCAGCAATATAAAAGTAAGATAGCAGCAAAACGTGATCAGGATTCAATGAAATTCTGGTATACCTTTATAACTGAAATTAGGCCTCCTACCTATTTTACCATGGTCTAGTACCTAGCCTACATACGGTTTAATAAATTAAATCTTACCAGACATTTCATCATTAAGTACATACCCTAAACCTAGGCATATAGGTGAAAACTAGTAGCTAAGAAGTAAAACTTATTCAAAGTAAAATAAATACCAATAAATTTACTCCCATAGTAATGTACCTACACTGAATTTAAGTTTGTGTTTTCCCACTGAAGTGGGGTTTTTAAGTGCAAAATGTAGTACTCAATAATGTGCTTATTTTGTTTCTAAGCTTTTAAAACAATATAAGATACTGTTTTAACTCAATATTCTTATTTTTTTGGTATTTTGGGAAACAAAGTACGGACTTCAAGTAAAAATATAACATTATACTATTACATAGCTAGCGCTTATTGTGTTATTCCTCTACTTAGCATACTATGGTTTTCTTAGTTAACTGGTTATAATCGTACCAATGCAAACCAATAAATAATTTTCAACACCGATTTCTTGAGGTAAGGGCAATAATTGTACATTAAAGAGGTAAAAAATGCATTAAAACTTTACTGAAAATAGGAAACCAATCTTTTTTATGTCATGGACGTGTGATTTTTGTAATTTTTCTCCACAACCCTATAATCTTATGCTCAATACGCTTCAGTTGTTTTTCTTCCTCGTTAAATCCATAGCTGGTCGCTTAATGTGTTTTTCCATGCGTTTGTCAAAAAACGGAGGTTGCATTTAATGTGTTTTTCCTTCCGCCGTATTTGCCATAAAATAATTAAGAGACGCATAAAATACTTCTATCGTGCTTGCATATTTTTCTAAGTTTCTTCGGAAATTAAAAATAAAGAAACTGTTTTTTTTCCTGTCCCTCTTCACATAGTAGTTTTTTAGGATTTTTTTTCGGAAAATAAAAACTGATAGGATCTCCTGGACAGTTCCAAAATTGTCGCTTAAAGGGTTTCTCCTTTCCACCGTCGATATATATAATTGTTACTTCTACAAGTTGTATTTTTACCTCTATGTTCTCGTAGCTGAATCGAAAATGGCATGTGCTACACGAAACTAAAGTAGGTATTTATTGTTTATTTTGAGGCTGGACTAATTTTATTTTTTTATTACCTAACTTTGCGACTGTACCTAGATCTACACACACAATATGTAATAAAAATACTAGTAATAATGATATCAATATTACCAACCTGAAGTTAGTAAGTCCATAACATGCGTGCCTACTGCATGATTTTCTATACTGTGGCACTAAGTATCGTATGCGGTCATGCAAATTCATGTGGCGCACGGCCTACCCCGGGCGCGTAAATAAATACGTCGCGCGCTCAACATGAGGGGGCTGAGGTAGCGCTAAATGCCTAAAGTTCTCAGATAACCCCGCCTTAAACCCATTTATCTTATCTCGACTTTGGCAATTTGTTAGTGGTGCCCTTCTTCGTTGTGAGGGCAGTATACTCACGTTCATACTAACAGCCTTTACGGTTGTCTACAAAAATTCTGTATATTATTAAAATATACAGGCCAAAAGACATGAAGACCCTTCCATGAGCGCCGTGAGTGAAACAATTTTGGGTTCGAAAGTGACACAGAGGCCAAAACGCTTCGATAGCGCCTTCTAATTTTACTAGTGGCGACCTCTAGTTATATTTTTTGGTACTAAATATTTTGGTAAATCTGGGTTTTGTATTTATTGTTTTGTTTATATGAACTGATTTAAGAGATAAAGTTAGCTATTGCTTTATTCAGGCCAGTAACTACCTGTCTGCAAGATTCCAGCCCGATCCGTTCAGTAGTTTGGCTTTTGTTTCTTAAAGAACTTAAAAAGACATTGACTAGGTATTTGCTGTGTGTTGCTGGCTTTGAATTTGCACCAGCCCACCTCTTCGCGTGGGTGTTGTAAAAGGCCACTAAGGGATATTCACCGGGGGCGGGCAGCAGCGCCCTCTGCAGAACTCTACCACTGATCTGCGATACCCAACCCGCATGCCCAGCGTGTGGATTATGGGTTATACGGGGGGTATTGCCTTTAGATGATCGCCAACAAGGCGCTTATCAGGAGGGGGCCTGCGTCCAGCAGTGGACCAATATGGGCTGTTAAGGTTAAGGTATCGAGAAGTTTGTTTTCTTAGAATCTAAGTAACTGCGGGAAGACATACAAAGGTCTTAGGCCCGTATTATGAAAGCTTGCTCAGTCATAGAGATAAAAGACCTACTACTTCCGGTGTCAATCAAAAACTTTGCGCCTATTTCCGGGATGTCAATGTGAGGCAATTTCAGTATACTATTACAATAGTTTAGATTTATCATTTCACCGTATCCTTCGAGGCAGTTTCCTGAAAATTTTCAAGTTTTTGCGTATCCAAGTTGACGTTGTCTGTTTTACCCTTATCCGTGTTGACGTTTTCCGGATTGTAGAAATTATTTCCATCGAGCTCAATGTAATTGCAATCGCCTACAGGATACTCTACATAGCCATACATATCAATCATACTCGTGTCATAACCATACTCACTATCAAATCCATTGCCATCCGTAAAATACAGATCGTTTGCAATCATATTTTGTCTAATCGGAGCCGTACGCCATGATACATCTGTTTCTTGGGAGTCTAGGAGCTTGAACCTGTTGTTGGGGCGCACAGAATTTATTTTGGTTTTGTGAAGGGATACCGAATTTGTAAGCTCCATATTGGAACGGCGCACGTATCTGGATAGCCTGGAAGCCCGAGCCAAAATTACGTTGCGGTAAGTTTTGAGGTATCCCGAAACGGAAGCCTTGATAGGCGGTGCAAATCGCATTTGTGGAACAAAGTTAGGTCTGAACCCACCTTGATTTTGAGGAATGCCGAATCTGAAGTTGTTTTGTGGGAGGACAAATGTGAAATTATTTTGTGGAATGCCGAATTTAAAACCTTGGCCTTGAACCGCTGGATTTGGTTGAGTAGGCATGGCTTTTGGTGTGTTTTGTAAATTTTTTGCACTTGGTAATTGAGCCGCTGTTTGTTTTAGTATTTTAGTTTTTGCATTATACTGAAATTTGAAATTTACCTCTTCCGTTACAATACTCAAAGCATTTTCTAAATTAGAGCAACCTTTTAACCTCACAATACGAATCATGTCCTCTGGCAAGTTGAACAAAAACGTGTTAAGAGTCAAATTGTTATACACAATCATTTTTGCCGCTTTGGTTCCTTCATCGGTAAGTCTATTCACTTTCGCAAACCTTTGTTTGCGAAAGTGAGTGAACTACGCACATTCTGAATTCTGTGACAAAACTGTATGTACGTTTTCCCATTCTTCATTTTTAACTGTTTGAGTTCGATAGCTATGCACTCTTCTGATCGAGGATCACCGAAATGCTGCGTAAGTAGCTCCTTTAGTACATCAGAAGACTGAATATTCGGATGGTCGCTAAGTAGAGTCGCAGCTCTACCAGTAAGTCTACTTGATATGGCATGAAACGAGTACAAAACTTGTTCTGCGCTTCACTCAACAAAGGCGCCTTTAACCCCATAGTCACATTTCGAAAGGAAAAGATTCAAGTGATTTTCTTCTCCGTCATGTCGCTTAACAATGTATCTTTCGGAACTACCATGACAGTCGACATGTTGCTTTTACTAATTTAATCTATTAAGTACAATTCTATGCGGTAACCCACTTGTCAATTTAGATTCACAGGTTTTATTTTTAAAGATAAGTATAATTTAAATTTCTTAAAAACACTGATTCACCAATTTTTGTGCAAATCAATAAGCCTATTTTAGGGCTAAACGAAGTACTTAAAACTACACAAATTAATCGTGAGAATAACGGGATGCCGATTTCTAGTGTAAACCAGTTTGCCAATTTTAGTGCAAACAAGATCAGATAAACGCAATTAATAAGCCCTACGATTTGAGTTCGGGGGAAAAGGTGGAAAATACACAGGAATATGACACAGGAAGTGAAAAGGTTTACTCACAAGCTGCTCGATCCCATGTCCTCCAGGAGCCGAATCAGGGTCACAATCACACGCGATCACCGGGAGTCGATTTTATTTGGTTCTTGGTTTCCACATCCGCGTTGAGACGGTTCCGGAATTTGGCGTTTCGCTAGACCAATTTTGGGATTCGTGGGAATTGCGTGAATAATCCGATAGGCTGCGCCAGACTTGTATGGGAAAGCGTGGAAAGTATTTTTAAAAACAATTAAAATATTTAAATTGTAGTGGAATTTAATATTCCAATGTTTTTACAATGGTGACTTAATTACGACTGGGGCTTTGAGTCTAGAGTTCTCGCATCACAGGACGTTAGATAAGGATGTCCCGACGCTTTGCTTGCAGATTTGCTGCGAGAATGCGCGTGGGCGTCTGTTACCAAACAAGTGATGTCCAATCTTATGGGACGCTGAATACAGAGCCTGATGCCATAACTACCTGTAGATTGTTCGCAACATGCAACTAATCCATTAGTTAGGGTAAGTCCACAGAACTCTATTAGGTACGAGTTCTGTGGGTAAGTCTTTCGACAGCCCGGTCTGTAAGACTGCATCATCAGTACAGTAGTCATTACTGCACTGATTACATCTCGGAACCAGAGTTCGTAGCTAACGTCAGTGTTGTTTTGAAGTAGCACGACACCAGTTAATGCTCTCGGAATATACCTATTTGGTTTACCGATAAAATTTAATTAAATAATTCTGACAATTCACACAGCATCATCTAGCCCCAAGCTAAGCAGAGCTTGTGTTATGGTACTAGATAACCGATATACATAATACAATACAATGCATAGATCGATATTTTTTTATAATACATAGAAAACATCTAGAACGCCCTGAACATGCAAACAACAATGTCTGCAGATCGTACACACATTTTTCCCGAGGCGGGAATCGAACCCGTAACCTCCTGCGTCGCAGGCAGAGCTACGGCTGTCAAAGAAAAATGCATATTAGTCAAAGATTTAAATCGCACCTATGTATAGTATTATAATTCTTCAGTTCACGAAGTAACATGTATTACCCCTGTGCGACAATCCACATTATATACTTTAGCTCTGGTTACATTGAGTTTGTTAGCAACAGTGTTGTGGATGAAAGTTTTAATTTGATAACAAAAAAATAGGTACCTATTACGATAAAATTCTACCTTCGAACACTTCAATAAACCAGTATTGGAACTCGTTAACCTTTCTGTACGATCTGCGCCGCGGTCATTGGACAAGTATTGTAATTTTACTTTAGTTACTGAGTCATTCGTTTCTCTTGATTGATGAAAAATATATCACATCCATAATACGCGGGAGTCGTAAGAAGGGATGTTCTAAGGGATATCCATCGGGTGCGAGCCGCAGTGCCCCCTGCAGAACAATTCTACCACCGAACTGCGATCCCTAACCTAGCGCGGGAATTAGAGACACTACCCCCCATGAGATAAAGGACAATGAGGCGCTTATATTGGAGAGGCCTGCGTCCAGCTGTGGAACTATACAGGGTGGGGCAAATTTTTGGCCCCTTCAGGGTAGCTACCGTTTCTTTTGTAGTTAGAAGGTTTTGTTTTAAGGAACCATCTGTTTTATTTTGAAGAAAAAAATATTGCCATTTTTAGTTTTTTGAAAAAAGTACGGTTCGCCCAAAAAAAATGACATTTGTCAAAAGAAATAAGTTGGTCTTAATCGACTCTATTTCCAACCAGGAACACTTTTCCCAAAGTAACATACCAAATCAAATCGTAAGTTTTGGCAATAATTAAAAAAACAATTCCCATACATTTTCTATGAAAAAACGAGTAAGTGAAAACAACAATGTCACTCATTTAATGGTTCTTAATTTAAACTCGTATATAACTACTTTTTTAAGTTGGTAGGCTAATTTTGAAGGCATCTCAGGAATTAAATTATTACATTTTTTTTTATAAAAAAATCAATTATTTACTTACCAATTTTTTTTTAATGCCCCCTTAATTAAAAATGACCCTGAAGGGGCCAAAAATTTGCCCCACCCTGTATAGGTTGAGATTTAATAACATTGATAAATTGTTGATTAATAATAAATGTATAATGCTGGGTAAACCACAGAGCACCATCTAGCCCCAAGCTACGCCGAGCTTATGTTCAATACATTACATAGATCGCGGCTGTAGTTGGAGAATTAACTAACTGACACATTTTGCGAAATCGACTTTTTTGCATTTCCATAAAGTCTAATTCAAGCTGCATCTTTCTGTGTTACTAACGTTTCGCTATCATAATTTATCAAAAAGTTATCTGTAAATTAAACTTACAAGTCGAAACAGGTGGAAAAATGATCTTCTCAAAATAGACAAAAAAGTAGCGAAGGAAAATTAATTAACTCAGCTATAAATAGATAAATGAAAACATTGATCACTTTGCGACAGCGTAAAGTCCATAAGATCACTTAGTTAGTTTTCCCTCGACATATTCATAGTCCAGCGGGACCTATGGAATTGGAAAAATTAACTAAGATTAGTTAATGAATTTTCGCGTGATACTATTGTGATATAATGGTAAAATACAAATAAATAAAATCACTTATGTTAATTGTCTACTAAATTTCATTGGTTATTAACAAGTTTAGGACAAGTAGAATTCATCATCATCAGCCTATATTAGTATACTGCTGGACATAGGCCTCCCCTAATGAGCCCCATAGCGCCCTGTCTTCAGCTTGACGCACCCAGCATCCTGAAGTCTTTCGCAGATCGTCATCCCACCTGGCCGGAGGGCGTCCTACACTACGTTTGCCGAGTCGCGGTCTCCACTCAAGAACTCGTTTACCCCAGCGGTTATCGGTTCTACGTGAGAAATGGCCTGCCCACTGCCACTTCAGTTTGCTAATTCTTTGAGCTATGTCGATAACTTTGGTTTTCTGTCGGATGTATTCGTCCTCAAATCCTATCATTCAGAGATACTCCAAGCATAGCTCTTTCCATAGCTCGCTGAGTGACTTTAAGCTACTAGACCAGCCCTATCGTGAGTGTCTCAGCTCCGTAGGTCACGACGGGTAAGACGCACTGATTGAAAACTTTCGTTTTCCCCCTGCCTCACTCCTCTGCGCAGTTCGATGGGTTTGGACTGCTGGTCCTGTTCATGCACACTCATGGTGGCGGCGGCGTTGTAAATACATCTCAGCACCTCGATATAACGATAGTCTACTTTGCATCGCTGTAAGGATTCCAGAACAGCCCAGGTTTCGACAGAGTCAAAGGCCTTCTCATAGTCCACAAAGGCCAGACACAGGGGCTGATTATACCCTTCGGACTTTTGAATAATCTGCCTTACTGTGTGTATGTGGTCTATGGTGCCATATCCTCCGCGAAACCCGGCCTGTTCCGGTGGCTGGAACTAGTCGAGTCTCCTGGCGAGACGGTTCGTGACCACTTGTGAAAACAGCTTATAGATGTGGCTCAAGAGTGAGATGGGTCTGTAGTTTTTAAGGAGGGTTTTATCTCCCTTCTTAAAAAAGAGCATCACCGAACTCCCACTCCACACCTTTGGAGTTCTCCCACTGCGAAGGACGGCGTCGAAAAGGGTCTGTAGTTCCTGTTTAACAGGAGCTCCTCCGGCTTTCAAAAGCTCTGATGTTATTCCGTCCTCCCCGGGGGCTTTTCCATTTTTAAGCTGCCTCAGAGCTAGCACGATCTCGTCTTGGCTGAAGTGTAGCGGTTCGTCGGTATAGTGGCGTATCAGGGTGGCTCTGGAATCGTGGTCGTGGGCTCGTTGGGAACGAGGGGCATGTGCAGCGTATAATCGGCCATAGAAATCCTCTATCTCGTGCGTGAGCGTTTTATCACCCTCGCGTGCCCCGAGTCTAAGGTTACGGTGTCCTCCCCCTCTCTACAGACTTCACATTACCCCAGAACATGCCATTTAATGTTCTCTAGCTCCACTTCCAACTGCGCTAGATGGTGATCAAGCCTCAGAGTGCATCCGTTAAACGTAGCAAGGGTCAAGTTTTTAAGTAATGATCGGTAGCCTGCCGTAGCCCGGGGATTCTTAGCACCCCCTGCCCCACCGTTACCATGTCTGCTGCCATGGCCAGGAATAGTGAGGCGGCCGGGAACTGGGGGCCACTTTTTGGCTTGTAAAATCATTGAGGGGGGTAGTGCCCATAATCCCCACGCATGCGGGTTGGGGATCGCAGTGATGTTATCGGTCTACGGAAGGCGCTGCTTCCCACCTCCCGGTGTTTGTATTCCTTAGTCGCCTCTTACGACACCAACGGGAGGAGTTGGGTTGGTGCAATTCTAGGCCGGCACCACACGGCCCAAAATCCCTTATATTATTATAAACATCTGTTCTAAAAATGTTATAATCTTGTGTATTTTATGAGCAGAAATCATAATTGATGAGATGAGATTTGAAGTGATTTTATAAAGATGAGACTGAATCAGAGTTGATTATTTTAAGGTTTTTGTGAAGGTTTTTTTATTTAAGTTTACGTACCTAAGTATTTTCAAATAATTTATGATTGTTGTGTTCTAAAATAAGCTATAATTGTTGTTTAATTATTGTTGATTTTATGTGAAATAATCGTTTGTTATGTACCTAACGTAAACTTTGATCTCCTAAGTCTGACACTAAAACGGAAGTGTATCAGAGGTTTTCTTATTTTTATTTCATGCTTTTAATAAAAAGTATTAATAACTTGGTATTATTTCAAATTTTAATCAAAAAATAGAAATCTTTGCAAAAGTATATAATGCTTTTACGAACTATAAAGTAAATAAGAAGGCATTGTAAGATTTCATTGATGTAGGAAAATTAATTAAGGGCATTTAACGTATGCTTTTTAAGCTTCAGCTGAAAATATTGTCAAAGGAAAACTAACCATCTGGCATACACAAGTAACTAACTGGCATAAACATTCAAAACTCTGGCGAGGGAAAAATACATGGTCGTTTTTTAATTATTTTTTCATTAACCAATTACCCAAAAACGATTATCGTTATATTAAAATATTAATCTATAAAATATCAAAAAGTGGACGGTAAAATTGTTAGCCAAAAAAATGTTATCGCAATTAATTCTACCTACATTTCTGTAATCTTTAAGAGAAGCGTGTTTTTTCTCAGAAAAACTTAATAGATAGGTATACGAGTATGTGCAAATCTTTGTGAATTCTCGGGAGCAGATAGAAGTAATAAAGTGGTTATGTTACTTTGATTTTCTGTTCACTTTATTTATTCTCTCACTCATGTTAATTTTATTTACCTACGTCAAGCTTGTTAGTTTTTGATAATTTCAAGTTGGGGAACACCCTGTTCAATTTATTTATTTGGATACCAGTTTCTCATCATTAAGTACCTACAGGTTTTTTGAAAGTAAACTGACTTGACTATTTTGTTCAAGAGCATGACGCAAGGACGGACGTGACGTGTAAAATACTTTTAAAACTTCATAGAATACTTTAAAACTTTGTATGCCTTTGGATACCGATTGTACGTATATTGTATTGTATCTAACTAGAATAAAATAGTTCTTGTTTAACTGCTTTTATGTAGGTACCTACCTATTGATGGTGCAATAAAGTAACAATCTAATCTATATAAACTAACTTTAGCTATAATTAGAACTTATGCTACTCATCTATATATACATCTACTATGCGAATATTATACTGATGAAAATATTTAGTAAAAATTCTGCAATAAAATCTAACATTTAAAATTAATTTAATTTTTTTATACATAGTGAAACATAGTGTTATTTATTTATGGAATCCGAATATCATGTTTCTATTTAACTAGCTGCGCCCCGCGACTTCGCACGCGTTGATACTATGGAAACGTTTAAAGGTGATTTCTGTCCCACGGAGCTGATTTATGAGATAAAAAGTGTGCCTATGTTTGATTCCCGGATTAGAATCACCTGTGTGCAAAATTTCAGCCCGAGCCGTTCAGTAGTTTTAGCGTGAAGAGGTAACAAACATCGATCCATCCATACAAACTTTCGCATTTATAATATTAGTGTGATTCATAATGAATTGGTGCGACTTGTCTTCAAAAAAGTGGTGCTTATTATTTTTCATATTATTTTTGTCAAAAAGACAAATTTCCAGGATGTAAGCCAGAGTTAAATATTTTTCAATGTTGAATAATGTTTCTGAGGGACTCTGTACTTTTTATGTGATAGATAGAACGTAGACATTTCTTTTGCATTTTTGTACATTGACAGAATTCCTACAAAATTATGCTGTACGTAAGTAGTTTAAATGGGGATAGAAAAAAACCCCAAAATTCTCATTTATTATTTTGACCTCATTGCTTTTATTTACTATTTAATATTATCTATTGGAGTTTAGAAATTTTTAAGCGTAAGATATTAGTTTATCTGATATTGACTTGTAAATATATAGATTGAAATGATTGAAGCCAGGTTACATCGACTTTCATTTAAATTTCCATAACAGCAGTATTTGGGGTATTGGTGGTGTCTCAGTTCAGTGTTAGAATATGATTGTTCTGCAGAAGGCGCTAGAGCCTTCCCCTGTGGATATTCCGCCTATCGTCTCTTACGACACCCGCGAAAGAGTAGAGGTGGTGCAAATTCTTAGCCACACGGCCGCGGTTTGTATGTTATGTACAGTATTTGCAATAAAAATATGAATGAATCTAGCAGAGCGCTAGCTATGTGTTCTTACGAGATAACTGATACAACTAAGTAGGTACATATGTTTATCACAGGTGATAAAAATTAAGATGGTAGTACACATTGTTGAATGAATTATGGGCTAGGGTTTCGAGTAATGGCGTGCGCAAATAAAACTTAGCTACATAGTAAACTAAAACAAATTAACAAGATGATTTAGGTACATAGTAATATATAATTTCGTAGCCATCATGGCGCACAACATCCATCCATCCATCCATGGGTCCATCCATGCAAAAATTCGCATTTATAATATTAGTGTGATTTGAATGGAAACTTTTCTGTTGAGTGATCAGCGGTTACCAGGAGTGCAAGAAGACGCTCCGCTGAGATTCAGTGCTGAGTCCGATGTTTTTTGAACTGTCGGTTTTTGTGATACAATACAAACTAGAAAACGTCAGTAGGTAGGTAGGTGCGTTTTGTTGTTTCTTAGCGGTAGAGCAGTTAGCCTAGCCTTGTACTAGGATGGCGCGAGAGTTAAATAAGCGTGAAGTACGATTGTCATAGGCTAGACACCGCTTGAATTGTAAATACAACACAATGAAAGACACGAATAGGTACCTACCTATAACAGCGAAAAAAATCAAGTTTAGGCATTATTTTGACATTACGAAATATATCAGTTATATTTTCAAACAAACAAAAACAGTGTTTTATTATTTATAACTACATTATATTACCATTATAACTACATTATATTGATTCAAAATATTGTTTAAAAAATAAGTCAGAAAACACATAAAGAACACTATGAAGAATAAATAACTATTTATTTTACTACTTGACTTTTTAAGACTTGTAGAACAAACGTTATCCCGTCTCCTTTGTCCAGCCAGAGTCACCCTTTCGGTTCTTAGTTATACTTAGTCACATTCCGCGGCATTCTGTAGGTATACCTATAATTCTGTAGGTATACCTACAGCAATTCCAAAAAATGAGATAGAGGTACAAACCGATAGCTCTTATTTGATACCCCGCACTCCGTGAGCCTGAGCCCAATTTTTTGAAAGTAATTGTCTCCCTTTTTAACCATTTTTCGAAAGTATTCTACTAACAGACTTCTCTATATTTCTTGTCTTGGTATAGATTCGTAACTACTAACGCTTCAAATATTTTTTTTAGGTAGGTACACTGTGCTCGCCCTATACCCTACCTACTCCTAGGGGTAGGTCCGGCCGGACGAAACAATACCGGGACGCAGATCAGATTCCGGCCACGTCGAAACCTTTTTTTTTTTCATTTATTGCGCCGACGCGACGTTATGGAAATATATCTAATCATCCAAACCTACACGCACTGACATACTGTATTGTATACTATGAGTGTTTTGTTAGGTACAACTAAACGCAAAGACGTGTGGTGCCGGCGGCATAGAATTTGCACCACCCCTACTCTTCCCGCGGGTGTCGTAAGAGGCGACTAAGGGATATTTAACGGGGGGCGGGCAGCAGCGCCTCCTGCCGAACAATTCTGTCACCAAACTGTGATCCCCAACCCGCATGCCCAGCGTGGGGATTATGGGCATTAACCCCCATGAGATAACAGCCACTAAAGGCGCTTATCAGGGGGAGGCCTGCGTACAGCAGTGGACCAATATAGGCTGCTGAGGTTGAGGAAACGCAAAGACACGCAATTACCAAGTGCAAGCTATTATACCTTCCTTTAATAAACAACAACAGTGTTATTATGTATTTGGACCCGATTTTACAAGAAACTAAGTACTTAGGTACCTACCTTATACGAGTACATAGTTCACTTTGGTTGGGTTCAAATTAAATACTCAAAAAATAGTTTGAAGATTTTGCCCCCAACAGCATCGATTACCATTTGTTTGTATTTTTCATTATGGCCGCGCCCAATGGAAATATATATTTAGAAACAGGACACTAAAATATACACATACAACAACAGATATAAATTATTTATTAAAATAATTGTACTCCTATCACACCTTAAGTGATAGTGTACTTTTTTTACACAACCAAGTTTAAGTAGAGTCACAGACGTATTCTCTAATTCTATTTGAAAATCGACAATATTGGGCGCTTTCTAAAATGAGTTACATTTCTAATAAAAATAAATAATATACCTAAATAAGATAATTTAAATCAATTCTTAAATGAATTAAACTCAAAAATGTATAATTTATGCACACCCAAAATAATAAAAAATATAAAAAAATATATATAATTATATTTCATAACATAAAAGGCATCTCGAAATCCTAAAGCATCAGATTTCTGAGATCAATTAAATAATGAATAATAATAACTTGTAATTATCTCACCTGTATTACCTTTTCTCAGAAACCTAAGCTTTAGGACATTATTTTATACGGCTTTTGTTTTTTTTCTTTTAGTGTCCTCTTACCAAATAAACAACACAATTTATAAGTGAGATAAAAAATATGTATGGGCCACCCCATATGAACCCATACAACATGTTCAAACTCCTTTGAACCCCGTGCGAATGGACGAATTAAACCTAAACGTAGGTACGGTCCAATATGTACCTACTACCTAAGCAGCTGCAGTTTAGCTTGCCCTATGATTAGAAGCAATAAAATAATGTCCAATATAATTTTATTTCTTCTAATTCAAGCACAAGCGCGATCTTTTTCTGATCATGAGCAAAACTTATTGCACAGCGTAAAATTACCGCTGGTATAAATAAGTAGGTCACTATCAAAAGATCATTCGACCATTATATTTCATCGTGCACGTCTTTGGGAACGCTTTTCTTTGATAAAAAAGAAACTTGCCCGTGTCCATCCCCGGGTCAGTTACCTACCATTTCCTTGTCAAATTTTCTCAAGACCTTAAGACCGAAGGAAACAGATGTAGAGATAGACAGTTACATTCGCATTTAATTGTGGATGCAGTTAAAAACATACCTCAGTGCAAACACTGCCAAAGAAAACGATCGTCGTCGCCGAGCTCACAATATCCGCGAAGGAACGCCGCACATGCGCGTTACACTAGCCCGCGGTTTCGCAACCAACTGCAGGGCGTGCGCCGGCGCCGCTCTTTCAATAACAAGTTCAGCTCTGACGAATATTATAGGAATTACTACCTAGCGCCCGCGACTTCGCACTCGTTTTTCAGATGCCGGCGTGGACGGGTGCGCGGTCTCCATAAGTAGGTAATTTAGGTATAATATAATTATGTTATTTAACGAAACGAAGGCTGATCCACCAGTCCTATCTTTGAAAGTTGCTCAGCGAGCTATGGAAATAGCTATCATAATTAATTATGCTCGGAGTCTCTCTGAAGAATAGGATTTCAGCCCGATCCATTGGAGTCCATAAGCTAGTATTGGCATTTTCATATACAAAAAAGTAAGTACATATAATGTGATTAAATATTCACGGATTTCTGAGAAAATCATTAATGATTTGACCATTTAAATTAAAATAATAATATCATTTTAATGATACAAATTTATATTTAATTTTAACTCAGTTATTATTATTATTTAGATATAAAAAAAGACGTGTGGCACTCGGGGACTGCCGCGGTAAAGCTATTGCAATGCCATCTAGAGGCGAGTTGCTGAACTAAAGAGACAAACGTCAAGGTTTTTTCGTTACGGAATTTCTGGATTCGGTCCCCGCGCTCAAGGCCCGCGATAGAAGCTATGCAATAGCTTAAAAACAAGTTTATTGTGTCATCCATCAATCATCTATCATTGATAACACAGTAAACCCGTTTTTTTATTAGAAAGTGTAATCTTTACACGCTGAATAATAATAATAATTATAAAAATAATAAGCCCCTCAAAGCCCAACCCCACGTCCGTGCTGTCCGTCTATGCCACGTTAGGGGCGGACACTCGCAACAAAATTTCGTAGCGGGTGACAAAAAAGGCTCCTGGCAAAGTCAAAGTCAAATCGTTTATTTCTTTAGACTTACAAAATAAGTACTTAGACCAGTCAAATTTTTACTATATAAACAGCTTGATAAATAGTTATTACTATCAAACAAGAAATAAGGTGCAATTGACTCTGATTCACTTCAATTTGAAAAGCCATGATGAGTCAAGTAAAAATGTACCTACGCACATATATGGTCGCTTCCCGGGGGTGATCGCCGGACGCGAAAGCCATCGGTGGCGAAGGGAACCCGAAAAAGGTGAATCCAACAGGAGGTACAACCTACGACCGCGGAAAATATTAAGCCGGAATACATCTGAAACCGGCAAACAAGGATGCAGCAGCACTAGTGCAGCTGACATGGAAGCAATGCGGCGGGCCCCGATCGAGGAGCGAGACCCGAAACGTACTGATTGGACTGAAAAGTATCAGGAAGTCCAATCCAATACACAATTTTTTCTTAAATTTATTCTCCTCCTTTTTATTATGCATGACCCTCTTACTGCGCCTTTTGTTATTTCTCCTTTGTCGTGAAGTCCTTCGTCCTTCGTTCGCACTGGCCGACGACGTTGTGCAGACGACAACAGTCGATGATCCTGCACCCGTTAAGGCCAAACCCCGAGCGCGCAAAAAATGTAATGAGCTGCACAACAAGTTCACTGAGCAGTTCCCGGACATGGATGTTCGTAGACAAGGAGTAGACGGCCAGCCAGCGCAGAGCCATCATAAGGAGTAAGTTGCTACCAACATCTATTGTCAATAAGACTCGATCCGAAGTAGAATCATACCTACGATCCCTCCAGCAGGAACCACAGCATACAAACGGACTACTTAACACAATGAAACAATTATCCGTGACTATTATAGGATAACACAACCGGAAACGAAAAAACTGCATATAGAAGGCCGCTGTACCAGTTGTTTATTAGCGCATTCCCACACCTGGCACACATCAGCGAACAAAGGTTTGCCGATCAGAGAAGAGCTAGCAAACAAACTGATAGATGATACTAGACTCAATATTGTTAGGGAGGAAATTGCCCGAGAATTAGGTACACAAAACTCCAGCACATTTCAGCCCACGGCAGCCACAACACAAAACGACCTGAATTCAACAGTCTGGTACGACGCAATCAACGATTCGGGTATGTTAAACGACACTCATACACCAAACACCGCCGCAGCAGCACTCAAATATTTTCAGCCAAGAGAGAGTGCCTGAGGTTGACGAAACGTTTCATCAGGCTCTTCAACTTTTCAATAATATACAAAGACCCCGAAAAAAGACCCTTTATACCCAGACAGAAATCTACAAAAAAACTTGCAAAAGTTCTAAAGTACCTCAACGAGACTACTTCCTGAAGTCGTGAACAGAAGCACCAATTTCGAGACGCTGCAAACTGCTATTTACTGTGTGGCATGGACTGCATCCATTATTAACGGTTCCAAGCTTAATATCCCACAGTCAGAAAAAAGTACCTACAGATAACCAAACGCACGTTAAACGACACCTGACGCCCAACTAGCCAAGACGTCTTGAAAGGAAAGTTGATGATCTAAGAAAAAGAGAAACAGACTTTCATCGCAGAATAGACCCGTAAGTCTCTGCATAGAAGGCACCATCACAACTTGAGCCAGCCCACCTTCGATCAAATGATCGAAGCAGCCCACCGTCGACAAACAGGCGTCGCGTCGAACGAATGGCTCAGCCGAGGTGAACTCTTTCCTGAGACTGAAGGATTTATAATCGCGATACCTGACTAGGTGATTGAAACCCGTCATTGCAAAAAACAGATTATGAAGATCCGAAGCCTTCCAACTGACATAATGCCCACGCTGTAATAGCGGTTCCGGAACCATACAGCACATCACTGGAGCCTGTAAAGCGATCGCCCAAACCGATTACAAGTTCAGACATGATCACGTAGCTAATATTATCCATCAGAACCTAGCATATAAACACCAACCCGTAGACACAACCGATAAACCACTACCATACTACAAATACACACCGGAATCTGTACTGGAAAACGCCACCCACAAACTCTACTTTGATAGAGCCATCCTCACCGACAGAACCACATACTACAATAGACCAGACTGAACTCTTCTAGATAAAACCAACAGCACAGCGCTTCTCATTGACATTGCGATCCCTAACACGCACAACCTGCAAAACACCATCGCAGAGAAACTATCGAAGTACATAGACCTGAAAAATGAAATAACTCGGATGTGGCGTCTTCAAAAGGTATCCATCGTCCCAATAGTTTTGTCATCAACCGGCGTACCTAATACCAAAACAGTTATCCCATTCCATAGAATATTTAGATTTGCCAAAGCCAACGTATATCCTTTTACGAAGAAGGCTGTAATTTTAAACATAATATGTAGAATAATAAGAAAATTCCTTCAGAATGAACAAAACGAGCTCCCAAGTGAAGTCTCTCCTTCTGAAGCGCACTTGGCTTAGGCCCGTGCGCTTTGGATTTTTATCGGTTTTAAACCGAGAAGATAAGATATTAACCCAATAATAATAATAATAATTATTATTATTAGGTATAATCTTATGGTATAAACAACCATAGCGTATCTTATAGATTACAAAAACAAGACACTGAAGCGTATCTATTTCAAAAATATGGTACTCCGCGCAAGCGGATACGGATTAATGATGCAACCCTCGCAGTAGTAGTGCAGCAGTCGCTCGCTCCGAACTTGAAACGCTTCGTCAGCGCGATCTAGCGCTCGTCCACGTGAAGTAACGACACCTATACCGTGTCCATTTTGAATGAAGCATGTTAGTAAACAAACCGCACCTACTTAACCTAAAATTCACTTTGTTGGCGCGTCCTTACATTACTTTCGATTTTAGATCCTCCCTTATTAAAAATTCCTTACAATTATTTCTGACACTCGACACCAAGTGAGATTTTGTTATTTGTGTCGTAGTTTGTTTACTAACATGCTTCATTCAGAATGGACACGGTATAGTTATGAGCATCGTACGTTACACGGCGTTAGCCGCCGCCACCTATTTTATCATAATATGAAAAAATAAAATAAAATAAGAAATAAAATTTCCTGTGTTAAACGTAATATATTATATTACGTTTAACACAGGAAATTTTATCAATACATTACAGTTAGTGATACCTAATATAAACTATTTTTGAATACCTCTATAGGTAGGTACTAGTTTTAATTTATATAGTTTAGGCAGAGATGCGAAAATAGAGTTTATTGGCCACCGGGCATCTGTATTTTGCAAAAATACCTATGCTTTGCCCTTTCGTTTTTAGAAGTAGGCACATTTTTTGGAACAGATTGATCCTTATCAGCAACAAAATCCATTGGTTCAATAATACAGAAATAGTTTTGCGCGCAGGAGGTTGCGGGTTCGATTGACAGGGACACATTTTGTAATGACTAGCAGCGCCTTGTGGTTTCACCCGCGTAGTTCCCGTTCCCGTGGGAATTCCGGGATAAAATATAGCCTATGTCACTTCCCGAAAAGTAAGCTTTTTAATGGTTTATAAGTTTCGAAGCCTATTCAATACAAAAAAACATCTTACTCAATATAATATAAGTACCACAGGTGGATAGAACGGTACAGTTCTGATCAGATTCCGCGATTACCACGGGCCAGTCGATCGTATCTAAGGCATTTACGAAATTGATGGTTTAACGTATTAAAACCCCTTTTCATGACAAAGGGTGGGGGCGCGAGGACATGGTAGGTATATACCTAAGGTGTGGATTAAGTAGAAAAACTTCATTTCTTTCTAAGCATTTTATTTATTAAATAAAAAGAAAAAGCATTTGGTCATAGGTACATAGGTACAATAAATCTCTTACAAACAAAACAAATATGTCTAAAAAACAAATCATAAAACTCAACATTGCAAAAATTTAGAAAAAATGTTAGATTGCAATGTAAACTTAATGTATTCCGTATGAACAAATCAACATAAATTCGAAAACAACAATGCTAAGTCCATCACATACTACTTGGTTTTATAATATAATAATAATATCTTAATATATAATTATTGGAATGTCTATTAAATACGTAGAAATGTGCAAAACTACATTTAAAACTACTTTAAAAAATATATCGATTTCCGATAGTACAATTTGGTACACTTCAATTACTTGCTAAAATATTATGTTTATGCATTATGAATGTAAGGGGGTTAACTACGAACCAAGATTATGTTTGAAGCTCTGTCTCCATGGGAGGTCGGATAGAAGTATAGAGCCGAATGCAAATAGTGTTCAGTTCCGTATGTACACAGAGTAAACGTACACTACCCGGCGAAAACAGATCTCCGCGAGTATACTATCCTACTCTACTATCGACTTGTGCACTGCACTAGCTTGTAGTCCGAGAACCGCACTCACCCTTGTCATGAAACTTTAATGTTCTTCCACAAACATGTTTCGTAGCTAACACTCTTACATTCATAATGAAATCTACAAACTACGAATGTTTTAAATTAAAGTATTATGTGTTTATGAATATTTATGTATCTAAAAAAGACCTGCAGACATAGAACGGCCGTCTATGAAACTGTAGGTGGGGCATACAGCACAGTCTACCGAGGGTTATTATACCCAACGGGACAAATAACCTAGGAGTGTCCTTGCGTGGTGAAATGTCACAAACCGAGCATCATATAGAAGCAGCAGCTTGTGTGGTGCATACCTAACATCACTATATTTATATTGCATGGGTATGTATATATGTACCCATCATACTATAGAAAAACTACAAAGGCCATTTAGCCAAATTACACCTTTAAATATAGTTCAATATTATAATGTCCATAAAATGTTTTTTATGTTATCTAAAACAATATAAATAGAGTGGAATGTTTATGAATGGATAATATAAAATATAATAATAAATGAGATGATCTCGTTAAGAAACCGATATTCGCTTGTGAGCGTGAAAGTACAGAAACTATACCACTTTTATTAATAAAAATCTTGCAATTAATTGCGAGTTAAAAGAGGTTCACATGATAATCAATGAGAGGGTTATATAAGCTGTCAACTCTGACCTTGATACAGCTCTAAGTGGCTTATCGCAACAGACGTTGATAAATAGCTTCAAAAATCAAGACAACCATGACATTATACCCCAGAGTGGCCCAGTGCGTGTTTGCCTTATACTCTAGCCTTTGAGATACATTGTATGCATTGTAGAGAATAATACTCAGCTAAGACACGAGGGATAATATTGTAGGCTAGTTTCCATCACATAATGCGGCCCAGTACGCCAGTGATCGCTATTTAGGAGCTAAATTACATCGTATTGTCACCGAATGCGTATAATATTTGAATAACATTAGTGCAAATTCAATAATAGGCCAAAAAAAATCTAATTTCTCCGACAATATCAGAAGATATTGGCCAAGTTTTTTTCTTTTGTCGAACAAACAAATAAAACTACTTGAGATACTTTTTAGCAAGGTATGACGTCACCACCTCCCAGTCCCAAACTTTGATGCACTTTTTTATGTTTTTGTTTCATTGAGAGACAAAAATAAAATATCAATATCTTCTGATAATCGAAATTTCGGACTAAATACCCGAGGCCCTACCATATTTAATTTTACGCTACGTATGACGATGAGATGCCATTTATACTCTGTTCAAAGAAGTATCCTTCTTTTGGCATAACGCACCACTATGAATTATTGACAAGTGATTTTCTTCTTCTTCTTTTCTTCTTATAATGGCGTCTACGTCTGGGTTGACATAATTTTGCCAATGTCCGTAATATTCGAGTAAAATAAAAGCAACGTTATTCGGTAATAAAGTAGATAAATGAAGGGAATTCTTCGATAAAATGTTAATCAAAAATATATAAGAAAATTACAAAATTATGGGCAACGTTGTACGGTAAGGTTTGGAAATACAGAATAAGGTATTGCATCTCTATCTGTCAAAAGAAACTTTGTCTATGAAAAACTTCATTCTGTATTTCACAACGACCTGTCAAGAATTAGAGAAGTTCATAGTAGTGCAATAGGCATCGTTTACACGGACTTATACGTCCCAGATACACGAAGGACGACTTGCCCGTCGACTGCAATCGCCTACAGTTGAGATTTGCAGTCGACAACTTGCCGTTCGTGTATTTGAAACCGGTAAGACCGTGTAAACGAGCCCTAATGCCAGAATAGGATACTTCTTTGGAAAGGGTATAATGTGCTACCCAGACAAGAATCAGTGTGCGTGCAGTACCGTGCATTGTGTCGTTTATCTAAGGTACGCCGCGTAGAGGATGGTAGAACGCGCGTACTTGGGGTCGTTCTCCAAGTAGAACAGCATGTCACGGAGAGTCACGCGCAGCAGCCGCGAGCGACGCGGAGTCTGTGGAGAGGAAAGTACAAGGTGAACAATCATGGTGTAGAACTAGCGACCTGTCAAGGCTTACAATACAACACAGAGTATGTAAGAAAACAGAATTCAGAGAGGTCCGTTTTATAATGGGTCCTTGAGTTTACAACCGGCTGCCCGACTGGATCCGTGACAGCTTCCACAGAATTTTTTAGTTTGCCGTTATTATAATTTTATTTTTTATGGTTAATTAAGTGACACATGTAATAATGGTATAACGAATGGTGTACATTTATTTGTTAAACATGTAAATATAGCCTACTAGTTTCTGCCGGCGACTTGGCACTACGCAATACGTATTTGGCATTCATAGGAACGGGACAGAGCATACGTTTTTGGAACAGCGTTGACGCAAAAATGATGTTTTTTGTATATTTACAATGTAATTTTTCCTAATTACTAGATATTGTTTCTTTTTATATGTTAATAAAAATAATTTAATATAATTAGGTACGCAACTGTTGACGACAAAAATTTAAGTGTTCACACTTAGGTAGTTTATTACGATCCTATTAGCGAATGCCTATTATTTGAATATTTATGATTTTTTCTTACCCTCCGGTGAGGACGATGCAATTTTGGCATGAGATATGGTGTTCTTTTAGTTTTTAATTTATTTGTTTCCTGTTATGTTACTCATTTTTACTCAAGTTTGAATGTTTGTATATTTTATTTTTCTGCTTTGTTTAATGTATTCCATTGTTTGTGTTTACTCAGCTTGTTCACACTTTTCATGTAACTATTTATTACATTTTTAAACGTGAAAACCTCTTAATAGCCTCCTGTTTCGATGATTTATTTTTAATTTGTATGTATGTGCTGCTGGTTTTCCTTAAAATAAATAAATAAATATATAAATCTATTGTAATTAGTTAAGATAGATAGATAGATACATTTATTGAGCAACACAGTTACAACACAGAACAGATAGGTATAAGTAGGTAGGTAGTAACAATTATAGACTAGCGTAGTACATAATATAAAAATATAATGCTGTAACGATGCAGGTCAAAGGGTTCCACCTCAGCTTGATGCTACCTCGCATTAATGCAAGTTAGCGCTGGTTAGCGTTAAGCTGATGGCAATCGGAATTAAATAAATAATGTTACGTACGGTTGGTGCGGTGGACGGGCCGGCCTGTGGCGCCGGCGAGGGCTCGGCGCGGGCCTTCTTCCGCGGCCCGATGGCCTGCAGCGCAGTCAGATTGGCCTCGCGTTGGCGGACCTCTTCCATTTCCGCACGCTGCATTTCTTTAGCCTGGAATTCAGAACGTTACTTGTCTTATATGTGTATTATTTATGACATACTAGCTTTTGCCCGCGGCTTCGCACGCTCTATTCAAGTAGCTATGTCCGTCCCCGGGATATCGTTTGACTCCCTGCCCAATTTCATCAAGATTCGTTCAGTCGGGAACGGGATAGAAAGTATCCTATGTCCGTCTCCTGGTTTTAAGCTACTACCTTACCAATTTTCAGCCAAATCGGTTCAGCCGTTCTCGAGTTATAAATATATTATGATTATGACTGCCTCGTTGGTCTACCGGTCAGCTTGTTCAACCGTTGTTTATGAGATCCTGGGTTTGAATCCAGGGTCGATAGAAAAACCACAATATGTATAATCACCGCCTTTTGTCTACGAATTCCTATTCCCGCGGAGTGAAAGCACTGGTGGCCTGTACCACAGGTTTAAAAAAAACATATTTCAGGCACCAGTCTCTCACAGCATAAGTTATGGTCTTAACTAATAGTGTTAACAATAGTGTTTACGTGAATTTAGTTAAGACCTTTCTGAGAGACAATTAAACCTTTTATTATTAGCAGTAACCTGGCTCCAAAATCTGAACGTTGACTTGTGAATATATACATTTTGTGATAAGATAGTTTTAGAAATAATGTTTAGATTAAGATTAATTTTGTAAAACTGTAAGTCATACGATTAAATAATTTATTATTATACAGAGAGCCCATGACAACCGTTGGAATCAAACTCTGACAAACTGGTCGCTTCGGTGACAAACGCGTTGTTCGTTCCGCCAGTAAAGTATCTCAAAAGATTGTAAACATCACAGTGGTGGTACCTTGGCTTTGAGCTTGGCTTGCTCCGGATCCTCGGTCTTGGAGCGCGACTTGGCGGCGCGCAGCAGCATCTCCCTCTCGCTCTCCTCTCGGCGACGTTTCTCCACGCGGTCCAGGTCCTCGAGGAACTTCAGCTGGGCCTTCACGTCCTGGCTCACTTCATAGCGCTCGTCGTCCTGAAGTTCAGAATATTATGACTGCGACGATGATAAATCATATTAAGTGTACAATAAATGCACACTTAGAAAAGGTCAATTTATAAAATTAAACACAAACATGGAAATAAAGTGATATTTTTTAAATTAAGATAAATAATAGATTAAGGCGTTACTTTGCGGAAATCCATTGTAAATATAAGAATGAAAAATATTTAGTAACAATTCCGCGAAAAAACCTTCTGTGATAAAATCTAACAAATTATACAATATTATACATTTATACAAAATGGCAACATCTCTGGTGTTGTTGTCGGGACTCTGCCGTTGTTGTTTGGCGCTCTGTGTCAAGATCGAGTGGTGTGGTGTCCTGATGATGTCTCGTGGAGAGACGAAACTAGTTGACGACTTGCTTTGATAAATGTTCTTTCATTTTGTATAAATGTATAATTTTGTATAATTTGTTAGATTTTATCACAGGTTTTTTCGCGGAATTGTTACTAAATATTTTTCATTCTTATATTGTGATATTTTTTATTTCTGTCGCTTAGGTACAGTCACCAGCATAAATATATGACTATGGGCAGCGCTGCAAAAATATCTGATTATCCATTGATGGTATAATTATGTGACGATACCTAGCCGGTAAAAATATGTGATGATTTACACCCGGCATAATAATCGTTTGCCTTGTAACAGCATAAATATCGGATCGGACGGGAAATCAAAATTATGTGACATTTCAGCAGCGTAAATATCTATCTACTGTAAAAGCATAATTATAGGATCACATAAACTGCAATATCTGAAACAATTAACAGTCAAAATATCTCAACGAATGAACTTTATGTGCCTAAACATAGAGGCGTAAAGTGTTGACTGAGCAACAGTCACAGGTCTATACTTGAGTGACGTTTGTGCCATAGAATAGCGTGAATCAAGCATAGTTCAATAACCGAGCAGGCTTTCATAATACCTTGCACTCCATAGAGAGGCGATAGGCGGCGTTGGAAGTGATGTAGATGAGTAGGTCGCGGATGCGCCTGTGCAGAGCCGCAGTGATGTACTGCGCGACCTCGTCCGTGGACGGCTCAGCTAGCTCGCGCGCCAGGCAGACGCCTCGCAGGCGAGTCTTCACGGCTGGCTCTAGGGGACGCGCATCGCCGCAGGAACTGTGCGACAATACACTCAGAGTCACAGTCAAATTTTACACTGGGATCAAAATTAGACTATGTTTGATTCCAGGATTAGAATTACCTGTATGCAAAATTTCAGCCAGATCCGTCTAGTAGTTTTGGCGTGAAGAAGTAACAAACATCCACCCATCCATCCTTCCATCCATACATCCATTCAAACCTAATACAGGCTGTTGAGGTTGAGATATCCTACCCTACCGCAATAGCCAAATGTTTGTACGATCTGCAGAAATGTGTTCTGGGTGTTTTCTATAGGGTATATGCATGTCGATTATTTAAGTTAATACAAAAACGAAAAAAAAAATATAACACCAAAAAAAAAATTAAATTATTGAGGTAAATAACGAAAAGTAAAACTACATGCCCATACAAAAATGTTCAGTTCAATTCACTTCAATTTCAATTTTATAACAGGACATGCGAGAAGGAGTATACGACGCAGGAAGTTGCGGGTTCGATTCCTCGGGACAAATGTGTGTATGATCTGCAGATATTTGTTGAGGTCGTTCGGGATGTTTTCTATGTATAATAAAAAATATCTATCTATGTAGTGTATTGTATCTAGTACCCATAACACTAGCTCTGCTTAGCTTGGGGCTAGATAGTGCTGGATGAATTGTCCTCAACCTCAACAGCCTGCATCGGTCCACTACTGGTCGCAGGCCTTACCATAATAAACGCCTTTTGGCGTTTAACTCATGGGGGTAATGCCCATAATCCCCGAGCTGGCCATGGGGTTGGCGATCGCAGTTTGTTGGAAGATTTGTTCTGCAGGGAGCGATATCCCTAAGTCGCCTTAAACGACACTTACGGGAAGAATTGGAGTGGCGCAAATTCTAAGCCAGCATCTCACAGCTTAACTTTTTTGTGAATTGTTGTTGACCGCAGATGGTCATGACAGCGTTACCGGACTTTTGACGGGCGCAGAGGGCGCCTCGCCGCGCGCCGGTACAATTAGGTTGAGACACGCACAAGGAACACCACTTAGTGCGAGCCTCGGCTTGGGCTGTCGCCAGGTGCTACGAGAGGACATGGAGGTTACGCCTTAGGAAGGAGGGAATTCTTCGACCTCACTTCCGGCGGTGTCGGTTTTTAGTCGGCTGTGTAGTGTGCGGTAACGAATCGGTTGACGTCACCTCCGGGTTAGCGGCGGTTAGTGGATCAACGGCCTGCGTCCAGCAGTGGACTGTAGGCTATTGAGCTTGCGGTTTGTGGTTTAAATTATTTCCTTAGAGCTTACTGTATCTTGCTGCCGATATTCTGCGCGCCGCCGAGGCTGCCCTCAGCCTCCTCCGCCAGGTTGACTCCGCCCATTGCTGCGACGTCGTTGATATCGTCTTCGGCCGCCTTGTCGTCAAACATGGCGAGGTGCGCTGCCGCCGGCGCCTGCCTCTTCAGCTCAACCTTCCGCTGGATCTGGAAATATAGCTTTTTATACTACACCTGTTCAGAAAGTTGCTTATTACTTTTCCAAACATAAGGTAGAAAGCCCGACTTTGCAGGCGTACATAAATGCGGGATACAAGACAACTATATGGAATTTCGTTTAAGCATTAGCCAAAAAAGCAGTTATTTTATTATCCTTATCTTAAAAGGCATCAGAATAAAGTTTACTGTAGGTAGGTACTTCGCGAAAAAACGAGTACCTATTAATAGTAAGGCATTTTTTGTGAGCCTAGTAGACCTTTCTACTGTAAGAAACAGGCTGTTTTAGTTTGTTTTTAAACCGTAAACCAAACTTTTGTTCCCATATACAACGTGTATTATAATATGTGTACTACCCCGAAGGGGGAGGTTCAGACCACAATGGTAATCAGTTGCGGGGGGAGATAATTAAAAATTCCTTGTTTCCCATACAAAAAAACAATAGTGCCTAAATAAAGTGACAACCCTAAGCCTGCCTTTGACAAAATGCAAGTATCACAGATTTCTGGACAGACTAAATTTTAATAACGGAAAGACTCATTTGGTTTAGTTTTTATGTAAGTTAGCTGTAGTGGTCACGGCTCCTGCAACAACAGCCCGCGGATGTCATAAAAGTCGACTAAGAGACTTCACCAAAAGAAAAGCAGCAGCTGCCTTCTGTGTATTACCTATACCTTTTCTTCGATCACAACCTTGGCATCACCTGCCAAGTTATTATGGCAAGACCCGCCAGATTCAAAGCTCTGTCCAGTAGTGGACATCAATGGACTGTGTAGTCTATCGGTAGGTTATTAGATCAACACTCAAGAAACTCAAAAAGAAATTATGTGTCTTGGTCCAACATAACAAACATATATGGCGTATATAAACCTGCCAAGACACAAATTATACAACGAAAGAACGTAACAAATTAAGATTAGGAACTTCTATAAAACTTAGCAAATTTTTTTTGGTAAATTAAGAACCATTGAATGATTGACATTGTTGTTTTCGCTTACTCGTTTTTTCCTAGAAAATGTATGGGAATTGTTTTTTTTTTAATTATTGCCAAAACTTACGATTTTATTTGTTATGTTACTTTGGGAAAAGTGTTCCTGGTTGGAAATTGACTCGAGTAAGACCAACTTGTTTCTTTTGATAAATGTCATTTTTTGGGCTAACCGTACTTTTTTTCAAAAAACTAAAAATGACAATATTTTTCTTCAAAATAAAACAGAAGGTTTCTTGGAACAAAACCTTCTAACTACAAAAGAAACGGTAGCTACCCTTAAGGGGCCAAAAATTGCCCCACCCTGTATATATATTTGTTACATGTCAATTTGGCGTAATCAAGTGTGGCTTGAGTTCAAATATTATTAAATGACTATGAAAGAGTCTTTACCTACAGAACTGACATTAGTTATTTTTGTAAAGACATGTGTATAGAAGAAATTTGACATACCGGTATGTTTTCTGAAGATGTGTCAGCCACCAACTGACGCAGCATTGGAAGAAAGAAAATCAATTAATTCGTTCACAAGAAAGCAAACTTGCATTGACCCTATTAAATGAATAGATGTTTGACATACCGGTATGTTTTCTGAACACGTGTCGGCCATCTATTGACGCAGCATTGAAGGAAAGAAAATGAATAAATTAGTTCACAAGAAAGCAAACTTGCATTGACCCTATTAAATGAATAGAGATGTTTGACATACCGGTACGTTTTCCGAACACGTGTCGGCCATCTATTGACGCAGCATTGAAGGAAAGAAAATGAATAAATTACTTCATAAAAAAACAAGCTTGTGTAATTATAATCACTTAAATAAATGGCGATGTTTAACATACCGGCAAGTTTTCCGACGGGAAGTAAAGGATCTATAGACGCAGCGTAGAAAGTAAGAAAATGAATAAATTCGTTCACAATAAAGGAATCTTGCAATTGCTTAAATAAATTTGAAAGAAAGAAAATGTATCATTAGTTCACAAAAAAAGAAAATTGCAATCACTTAAATAAATGGCGATGTTTGACATACCGGCATGTTTCCCGATGACATGTAGGGCATCAACTAACGCAGCATTGAAATAAAGAAAATAAATCATTAGTTCACAAAAAAGTAAGCTTCTGTAATCAATCAATGACGTCTGGGGTATGGAAGAAATCGCGTCTCCGTAAATAAGGCATATGATGTTTGACATACCGGCATGTTTCCCGATGACATGTAGGGCATCAACTAACGCAGCATTGAAATAAAGAAAATAAATCATTAGTTCACAAAAAAGCAAGCTTCTGTATTCAATCAATGACGTCTGGAGTATGGAAGAAATCGCGTCTCCGTAAACAAGGCATATGATGTTTGACATACCGGCATGTTTTCAGATGACATGTAGGGCATCAACTAACGCAGCATTGAAATAAAGAAAATAAATCATTAGTTCACAAAAAAGCAAGCTTCTGTAATCAATCAATGACGTCTGGAGTACGGAAGAAATCGCGTCTCCGTAAACAAGGCATATGATGTTTGACATACCGGCATGTTTCCAGATGACATGTAGGGCATCAACTAACGCAGCATTGAAATAAAGAAAATAAATCATTAGTTCACAAAAAAGCAAGCTTCTGTAATCAATCAATGACGTCTGGAGTACGGAAGAAATCGCGTCTCCGTAAACAAGGCATATGATGTTTGACATACCGGCATGTTTCCCGATGACATGTAGGGCATCAACTAACGCAGCATTGAAATAAAGAAAATAAATCATTAGTTCACAAAAAAGCAAGCTTCTGTAATCAATCAATGACGCCGGAGTATGGAAGAAATCGCGTCTCCGTAAGTAGACATAGACGCCGTGCAGAGTACGGCGGGGGTAGCTGTTTTAGTTCCATGTATAGTATTGCTGTTTTAGTTCCGTGTATAGTATTGTTACAGTACCTCAATAGTAGGTTTTTTTTTTTAAAAATGTTGTTTTTATTATTTATTCATTTTACTCTATGTATAAAAGCAAGTAATAAAAAAAATCCGACACAATGTAACTATTGTTTGTTTGTATTGAATGAGCTACTTTTCAAGCATATGCTGGTCGCACCGCAGAGGGCAGTGAATAACTTATTAAGTTAATAAAACTAATGAAATACATACCTGAGATTTCGAAAATACTTTTCTTATGGTTAGTAAAGCATAACATTTGTATAGAATGACCACATAATAGATACAAGTAGAAGTTACCGGTATGTTCTCTACGGGCATGGGCATAGCACCGTAGCGCATGGGCGCGGGCGCAGGCTGGGCGCCCTGCGGGGGCTGCGGGAAGGCAACGCGCAGCGGGGGGGGTCGCACGCCCGGGATCACCAGCTCCTGCTGAACCATCGACTGACGCAGCATTGGCAGGCTTTTCTATTCAATTAATAACAGACACTAATATTATAGTGGGTACACACGTACGTACATGCGCGATGAGCATGTTTCATCCGAGCATGGCTATCTACAGATATGCTCTACGTCTACACGCAAAAGCTTGCTCGAAGAACATGTTTAATGTGCGTTGAAACTCTTCGAGCAATCGTTTGAATCTTGTTCGAATCGAACATTTTGGTTGGCTTCGAGCATTTGTCTTGAGACTTGCATGGTACACACGTTCGTACTTGCTCGAGATCGAGCAAGTTTATCGAGCAAGTACGTACGTGTGTACCCACTGTTATAAATGCAAAAGTTTGTTGCGATGTATGGATATTTGTTACGTATTCAAAGGTACTGAAAGGATCGAGCTGAAATTTTGCAAACATATAATTCTAATCCTGGAATTAAACATAGGCTACTTTTTATCCCATAAATCAGTTCCCGTGGGATAGAAATTAATTTTAAACGTTTCTATAGAAAAAACGCGTGCGAAGCCGCGCGGCGCAGCTAGTAATTTAATAAACCTGTATCTTGGGGAACACGTTCATTGTGTCCTTTACTTAAAAAATATCTCGCTTATATTAAAATATATTTTAGTAAAAACAAATAACTTAATAATGTGATAATGTATGTAGTGACGCGTGACCAGATAGCGTATCGGTTTCGTGCCAATGCACCCGAATTGTTCCCTGCACGCCGATTCCCACAGCGACGATTCTTCTCGTCTTGATGTCTTGGGAAGCTGCCGATTAGAATTTATAAGGATCCGTCGAGCTTCCTTTAGATTTTTGTAACTGTCTGCAGCTGTTTCTATTGTATATACCAGTATTCCATAACACAAGCTCTGCTTAGCTTGGGGCTAGATAATGCTGTGTGAATTGTCCAGCATTACTATTATTATTATTATTATTCATTTGTTGAAATTTAATTCCTACTAATATTATAAGGGCTAAACTGGTCCGTAGACTAAGTAACTGCGCTGTAGAGACGTTGATAAAATGTGTGTGCGAAGACAAAGCAAAACTACTGAACCGAGCGAGCTGAAATTTTGCACACAAAATTCTGGTCCTAGAATAACATAATGGGCTACTATATATTCTACAAAAACGCGTGAAGCCGCGGGCGGAAGCTAGTTCATAATAATGTTTATATGCATGTGTAAATCATTCATAATAATGTTTGAATGTCTGATCTGATCTTGATTAAACTTGGCAGGGCAGTGGACGGAGTGACAGACATGGGCAACTTAAAAAGCGCGCGCGAAACCACGGCCAGTAGCTAATGATTATGCAATTAAGGTGTTTATGATTACTTAATGTATCTATACTAACCTATACTCTTAAACCTATACGTGACATAGGCTATATTTTATCCCGGAATTCCCACAGGAACGGGAACTACGAGGATGAAACCGCGAGGCGCTGCTGGTAATAATATAAAGATTTGTATTTATGGATTTTATAATGTTTGTAGCAAATAAACTCAAAAAATACTACATCGATTTCAAAAATTCTTTCTATTCTTTTTTACATTAGAATGCTGCATTATCCCTGAGTAACATAGGCTATATTAATATGCATAAAGAACAACATTGGAATGCTGCATGAGTATTATAGTATGAATGATTACCATTAGGAAGCCGACCAGGCAAGGCTGCGAGTTGGCGTTGAGCAGGCGCTCCAGTCGGTAGCAGAAGTCAGCCGCCTCCACGGCGCCGTCGATCAGTTCCTGGATCAGCTGGCGCACGTTGTGCTCCACGGTCGGAGGCTCCTTGGAGGACAGCTCCAGAAGGTTCGCCAGGAAGTTACGGCACTTGTCCTTCGAGCTCTCTGGTGCTCGCTGTAAGTAACAAATATATTTGCAACAAACAGTACGGTAAAGGTACATGATATAATTGATTTTGTTTAAGAACTATAAACAGACTTTAATTATATGGATACCATTTTCGAAACTGGACCAAATTGATATGGGACCACCAGCACCAGCAAGCACCAGCTTTCAAATAAAAAACTAATCATGAAAATCGGACCACCCAGTAAAAAGTTCTGAGGTAACAAAACTGAAGAAAAAAAACAGTTGAATTGAGATCTTCCTTTTTTTGAAGTCGGCTTAAAATAAACTAAAACCCGACTACGGCGTTCTTACATTTTTCGTAACTTTTGACCCCCTTGCGTAACATGTAAGTAATTATTATAATCTAAGGCAATTTTCGTAACATTTGAGAACTACGAGATTTCAAATAGGTACTAGATTTTTATTGTAAACAGTTTATGAACGCACCCAAATTTAACGTAACTATCTAAAACTAGCCGTCTAAAATGTGCCTATATTCAACGTATCGTGGATGGATTACAACTTGATTTTGCTTGATCGTGTACACACGTGCGCGTTCCCGCTTTCATTTTCTATTTCATAATTATATTCAATTCAAAATTTAATACACAATAGAGAGATGACAAAATATCATCGTAGATAACCAACATATATTGTTGGGGATACTTTATTATACAGGTAGATCGGTCAGTATGGGAAATTCTGAAACTATAAGATCTATCTTAAATACCAACGTGACGTGAGCCAAAAGTGTACGTAAACATCGTGAAATACATTATCGAAATGAAAAAGAGAAAAATATTGTCAACAAGTATTTTATGGGCTTCTTGTTTCTTTTTTGTTGAGAGTTGAGTTTTTGTTGTTTTTGCGCAACGTGAGCGCTTTACTTAGGCGGTCACGTTGCCTCAAAAATACGTAAACAATGAAATTTCAAATCTTTGTTTGCTACCAAACTTCGAAACTTATTTCATAAATGTTTTTTAGGTTTCTTTTAAACGTCAAGAAGCCCAATCTGAGGACAGGGTGCCATTTAAAAGTTCGACAGTGAGTCATAATGAACATTAGACGACCTACGTGTCAGACGCAGGAGGATGCGGGTTTGATTCCCGCCTCGGGACAAATTTTTGTACGATCTGTAGATTTTTGTTCAGGGCTTTCTGGATGTTTTCTATGCATAATAAATACTATCTATCTATGTTGTGTAGGTATTGTATTAGGTAAAGTATATCAGTTATCTGGCTAGATAATGCTGTGTGAAGTGTCCAACATTATCATTATTATTTAAGGGGTTAAGATCTTAATTTATCTTTTCGATTTAAATCGGTAAAATCCAAAGCGCATGGGCCTAAGCCAAGTGCGCTTCAGAAGGAGATAAATTTTATTATTATTATTTTACTTAAACAACTCGGAGCCCTAAGTCACTGATGACGCTAACAAAAGGAGGAAAAATATTTTTGCCTTCAATGACTAGATCGGAAACATACTTTTCATTACTCATACTCTGAAAGTAGTTTGGAAGTTGCCTGCGCAGCGGGATGAATGAGTTATACTTTTCGTCCCTCGGGACGAAAAGTAATGACAGGTACAAAATAAATGACAGCTGTCACCTCACTTTTCTCTTGAACCATGTATTTTACCTTTCTATACAGCCGCTCAACTTTTGTGAGATGGCTTTTGCGTCTGGTTTGACGCAATTCATACGGCCATTCAATTACAGCGTAATGTAAGCTTGAAATAAATTAGAGGTAAGATACCATAATTATTATTTTCTTTCAACTATTTCTTTAATATAACATTTATTTTGGCAAAATATTTACCATTTTTTAAATGATAAAAATTAATGGTAGAATTAGTTCTCGGTATTCTAGCATGTCTATTCAACCATGGCACAGAGTGGTAAAACGACCAAAAACCTGGCCAAAAATATTTTTTTATTTTTTCTTTGTCGGATAGATGGCCCATGGCGAGAAATTATATTTTTCATAATAAAAAAATACTTTGAAGTTATTTGGAGAAGGAAATATATAAATACAATAAATTATGCGAGGAAAAAAATTTATTGTGTTAACAAAGAATAAAATACGCGTCGAAATGCAGTAAAATTATATTTTCTTACATAATAGATTTAAAAAAATACCGGCCAAGTGCGAGTCGGACTCGTGAACTAACAAAAATCATTATCATCATCATCTGTCTCATCTTCAGCCACAAAGAGATCTACTGCATCATTAGAGAAAGCCTGTTTATTTTTAGCCCTCTTTTTCTCACTTAGTCGGCTACTTATGTAAGGGTCTGATGTCAGAAGAAGCCGGTTCAGCACATCTTCATTGCAGGATTTTCTAGAAAACTTCCTAGGGAAGTTTTCACTATATTGGCGAAAGTGCTTGTTGCGGGCCTCCGCAGCCTCTTCTGATAATTGACCAATAGGCAGAAGCGCGTGAGATATTACGCTTGAAGAGTGTTCGTTATGCCATTCCTCGTTTTTTTCTAGAAAACGGGTCTCTGTACTATTACACGCTAACCATTTTCGTTTATATACCGCTTTAAATGTCTTGATTGCATTGATAAGTTCGTCATTTTTCTCAGCGGGGCACTTTGTCACTTCCACCAACTTTTTGTCCAAATCTTGGAGCTTTCCGTCAAGCAATCGCTGCGGACTTGCTCTAACTAATTCATGAAGCTCTTTCCTTGTCATAGATTTGACACAGTGTAGAGAGTCTGAAACAATAGAATTAATCGTTAGAAAATTGCGGTCATAGAGACAGTTTTCAGAGTTAAAAATATTTTTTATGTGAATATAGGTATGTGAATGTTTTTGCATCCTAGTATAATTGCACATATCCTCCAGTTTATTAAAATATTACTATAATGCAGTTGCCATGAGTTGCACATGTTTAAAAACACTAATTTAACAAAAAACAATGAAAAATACAATATTTCATATGCATGTTGATATAATCCAAATTAGGACATGAATAAGCTCTCTTAATAACTAAAATGGATAATAGAAATATTACACATACCTTTTTTTGGTGATTGATGAATCCATAGCACTTTTCTTATGTTGAACCACATTGCGCACATAAATGAGAGCACAGAGAAATAACGATTTTTTAGAGTTGCCGCGAACAGAGACGAGTGTTATCAACAACCGCTAGGTTCCGACTGGTCGTGTGGTCGACGGGGACTCGGAAGCAGGTAGAAACTTTGCCTAGTGACGCGGGGATTATCTACCTTTTATGAGAATAAGTATGAAGTCTAGGAGACCATTTTGAGAAATTTGATTTATGGCCAGGTTTTTGGTCGTTTTACCACTCTGTGGCATGGTAGAATAGCGAGAGCTACCATGGCTATATTCTGCCATCTATAAAGAGGATTTTCTATGCCTAAGAAAAAAGCGGAAATACGTCAATCCTATCTTCGTATGATTTTTCGAGTTGTACAATTTTGTGTGAATATTACAATAAGTTCAGACATTGATATGGACATAGATTTAACGCAGTTTCTCAGTATATGTGTAAGCATCCCTTGTGATTTCCTTCTCCATATAGTTACTCAACATAGAGATACTAGTAGTTTCATCTTAACTAATATTATAAAAAAGGAGAGACTTGTATTTTTGGATGTTTGTAACGAATGAACTCAAATACTACTGGATTGAGTTCAAAAATTCTTTCACCATTGGAATACTTACTACCATATCCCTGAATTAGAGATCCCTATGTCCGACCGTCTGACTGGCCTTGCGGTGCCGGCTTAGAATTTGCACCACCCCAACTCAGCAGCGAACCACCGAACTGCGATCCCCAATCCGCATGCTCAGCGTGGGGATTATAGGCCTGTAATCCCCACGCTGGGCATGCGTAAGCGGTAAGAGCCTTATTGGCTTTTATCTCATAGGGGGTAATCCCCTTGTGAGATAAAAGCCAATAAGGCTCTTACCAAGGAGGGGCCTGCGTTCAGCAGTGGACCAAAATATGCGGTTGAGGTGGAGGTATGTCCGACCGTGCGTAGCCGGGAAGGGCCGCTTGTAAATGATAAATTGGTATGTAGGAGGTAAATACTTACAATGATACGCTGCGGAGTGCCTTGAGAGAATCCCGCCCGAGGCGGTTGCAAGACGTGCATCGTCCCTGATGCTTGCGGACCCATCTGCATTGACCCCGATGGTTGCGGACCCATCTGCATTGACCCCGATGGTTGCGGACCCATCTGCATCGACCCTGATGGTTGCGGACCCATCAGCATTGACCCCGATGCTGGCGGACCCATCTGCATCTGCGGCATTTGCATCTGCATCGACTGCGGCATGAACTGTTGAGGCAGGAACTGCTGGCCAATCTGTTGAGGCTGAATCGTTTGGACCCCTTGAGCGCTTATGACCGACATGGGGACCATCACCTCCGATTGGATTGGAACTTGCTGACCCGCCATCTGAAAAACGCAACAAAATTTTTAACTCAGGTTAAGTCTGACCCTTCTGACTATACTAATAAAGTCTCCCATTTTAAGCGGAGCCTAGGCAGTGTTTTCATAAAAAAACATAGCTCATACTCCTAGCTCTCCTAGGATAGCTCCTGCTTGTGTCATCTAAATTTATAAGTAGAAAGGGAAGCATCTAAGTCGGTCTTTGGACTCAAAATTCTCTGAGGATTCACTGATTTTACTTTAAAATTATGTATCTTTGTTGAAGTCACTGTAGGCTTTTTAAATGTACACAAAAAGGTTCTGTTTGGCATGCTGCGCGAACCGAGCAACTGTCACAAGTTATGAAAGAGTTCAGAATGTTAGTAGTGGCATGCTATGAGGGATTTACATGGATTGACCTTGAAATGACACCTTTTTATGGCTGCCATGCATCATAACCACTATACAATACATGCTTGTTGGATGAGCTAGCTTTTCCCCACCGTATCCCCATCCATTTCACTTGGAGAGGAGTATATATCCACTTTTCTTCCAAGACGTGACTGACTAGACTGGTTTCAACCACAAACAACCAATGCTGAGACTGGAACATGTGTGTCTTGTGACTCAAGAAAGACTATTTGGTATACCTGTGCTCTTAAACTTTTAATGTTTCTGTGACAAGTTTAAATTTTCATTGCAACAGTTAGGAAGGAAGAACTTACTGCCGGCAAGTTGGCCGGCCTGGGCATCAGTGATCCAGCCCCGACGCGCACCAGCTGATACCTCCCGTCAGACTTCACTAACACATGCCCCTGCCCCTGGGCTTGCCCCTGCGGCTGCCCCTGCGAGGCACCTGCTATATTTTGCAGCATCTCTTGAGACATCTAAAATGAATAGCTGCAGTAAGTACCTTCAACTTAGAAGTTGAATGTACTTTATTCCCATCACCAATAAAAATGAATGTTTTGTTAGATTAGGTTTGTAAATGGGGTGATGTCTTGGAACTGCCATGTTACAGTTTCTCTACCTACATCTAAAATGAACAGGTGTATTTTTTAGGTACCTACCATTAGCTTAAAAATGTAATGTACTTTGCTCACTACATTTAAAGTAGTAAGATTTGATGGTAGCACTCTAAGGGCCCTTATGGTTTCCAGTCTAATCATTTCTCATATAAATTACATAAATTCACTTGCAAAGAAGGTACTGGTTTTTCAAAGTAATTTTTTGTCATTTAGTATATGATACATCAGGCAAGTAAGAAACACTAAACAAATTATTATTTATGTTACTTTAACACGTTCCCTGTGCAGCCAAGATCATGGTGTCTACCACCTACGTGGATATTATAATGGGTTAGCATTTACATGACAGTGACAACACATTAGTTTTTTTTTTATGCCCCCCTTTATTAAAAAAACAATATTTGTGTATGAACCATCCGTGGGTCATGCACGTATGGGCTCTTTACTCCATGATTAATCTGTCATAATTCCTTCTGGCTCTGTATGCAGACCGCATACACCACGTTCAAGATCCAGCCTAAACGAGCCGCCTTCTAGACTCAGCCACTCGCTCAAAAAATCGTGAGGCGCGACCAAAAAAAAATACAAAGAAAATGTTGCACTGGCTGCTACAAAATGTTGGTAGAAGGAGACCAAATAATAGTTGAAGCAGCCCGTAAGTCTAAAAACGGACATGGAGTGCTCGAACTGCCGAAAAGCTTTTTGTCTCAATTGTTTTAATAATGTTCATAAAATAATACTAAGAGTAAATAAATAATACATAATGTATTTTTAATTTTATTTTTACCCAAAATACTTTCACTTTTGACTGTAGGATACCGGCAACCCTAAATAAAAAGTCCACCGGTTTTCTTGTCAATTTAAATTTTAGTTCATTTGCTACACGTGTATGCGGATAAAAGTGGATAAACTCATACGTGTACATTTTTACGAGCCTTTAAACTTGCAAGGGCTCTTGCCCCATATGTGTGTCATGCACGTACGATCAGAACTTCAAAATGCACCACCGGTGGGTCATACACAGGGAACGTGTTAACTTAGTAGTGACACAAGAAAATATAACATATAAACTGCATATTCAACAAAAATAAATTAAAATTGTGGTTATAAAAGCAGTTAAGTCGTTCATGCTGTGATACAGAAAAACATATATTTTATGGCTGCATCTAGTTTTAACCCCTTAGTTAGACTGTATCATAAACTTTAAAATAACATAATAATTAACCTAAAATATTAATGTATAATAATGTATAATAATGTATTATTATAAGTTTTAAGTTCATCAGTTGTCTAGTACCCATCCTCATGTGTTAAAAAATGAACAGAATAGAAATGTGTATTTTATATTTAAACATACTTATAGTCCGCGCCAGTTAAATTGAGAATATAGTTCGTTGACCTTTTGTCCGTTCAGTCAGAGGTGACAAACATTTGGAATCGAATTTAATACAATAATTTTGTTCTATATTTGCCTACAATCTATAAAATAAAATCTAAATTCTGGTTATGAAATTTTTATTTAATTTCATAAAATGTACACATACATAATACCTTAAATAGAAGATACAAAATTATCCTTATAATCATATTATTTATAATTATTTCTTATTCCCCAACCTTTAGGTTGGTGGGGTCTTCTTTTCTTTCTCGGAGATGTAAGCGGTGGTGCTTCGCCAGAGGAACCTAAAAATCATTATCACAATATAATGTAGTATCCCGTATGTACGGAGAGCAATTTTGCATTACAGCATTATTTTTTTAAATAATTCTGGAAATGTTAACATGGAATAATCTTCTTTTACGAACTGAAATACATATAATATATTATCAAGTTCTCTATATAAATTAAACGTACTGCATTTTTGTATAAATCTGTGACTAACCTGCCACAGCCGCGGGTAGGTTAGGTAGTATATGACGGCAGCGGCGCGTGTGCCCACGATAACTTGACGACGGACCAGCTTGTTCCGAATCCATAGCGTAACCAATATCTCAGTATCTCTCAAAAAAACAGATAATACTAATAACAAAAAACGTAACAGATCTAACAACAAAAGTTTGACAAAAATGTTATCAAGTTTTATGGAATACTCCAAGACGTATACACGCAAGCGCTATCCGAACACGAATTATTGAACAAGCGACAAAATGGCAATCCAAAGATGGCGAGCCCCTGGCGTGTCAACTAGTGTCAAGTAAGAAAGCTGTGTAAGAATGTAGGTGTAACCCAAGTTTTGTTCGTTTTTACGAACTTAATTTGAAAGTGTGAAATGAATTGCTATGATATGTTTTAAGCTTATCTATTTGAAATAGAACTTTGAAAAATCAAAAATCATTCTTATAAAGTCAAAAATTGGCAACAAAATCATATGAATTGCTCCATAATGTGCATTTGATACAGTTGTTTTCTTTACAAAAGTTAGAAAATGAAAAAACTAAGCATATTGAATCTCTTTATTAGCTAAAATATGGTTAAAATATTATTATTATTATTATTATTATTATTATTGTGATACACAGGCAGCTCTTAAGCTGATGCGTGTATATCCGAGTCTTTGTCAATGCACTCCAAATATTTGTCCAGTCTATTTTTGAAAGAGTTCACTGAGGGAGCACTGATCACTGATTCTGGTAACTGGTTCCAAGTTTTCACGATGCGATTCGGCAGTATGTGTTCTCTGGGTTTGCTGGTACTTGGCCCCCGTTGCAGCTTTAGCGAGTGTCCTCTCAGGTGTGTGTTTGTGTTCATAGTATATAGTGTCTCTGACAAATTTGGAACGTTATATCTGTTGGAAAGGATTTTGAAGGTCTCTATAAGATCTCCGCGCTCTCTACGTTTCTGAAGTGTGGTAAGTCCAAGTTCTTGCAGACGTTCTTCATATGGAAGGTTTTTTAGACTAGGGACCATCTTTGTTGCCCTCCGCTGCACACGTTCGAGAAGGTGACTGTCCTTCTTGAAATATGGATTCCATATCTGGAATGCATACTCCACTAAGGGCCTCAGGTAGGTCTTGTACAGCTTTAGGAACAGTTCCTTGTTGATGTATGAGAAGGCCTTTCTTATAATGTACATTATAGAGTTTGCTCTTTTCACTACCTCCACAATATGGTCTCCCCATTTTAGATTGCATGTTACAAGCACTCCAAGGTCTCTCTGTTTTTCTACCTTTTCCAGAGGACTACCATTAATTGAGTATTTGCATCTCGGGTTTTTACTTCCAACATGCAACACTGTGCACTTCTTTTCGTTGAGTGTGATGAGCCAATCTTGTGTCCATTTGTATATTTTGTCTAGGTCTTTTTGCAGGATGTTATGAGCGATCAGTGGATTTCCCATGATTTTGGTGTCGTCAGCAAACAGTGACAGCTGAGATTCAATATGATGATCCAAGCCTGTTAGGAATATCCCGAATAGGATTGGTCCCAGTACAGAGCCTTGTGGGACTCCACTACTGACTTTGTGAGGTTTCGACTGAGCTTTTCCCACGCGTACTCTGAAAGTTCTATTTGAAAGGAACCCTTCTATCCACTTTAAGAGTTTACCTCTAATGCCAAAGTGTTCCAACTTGAAAATTAGCCTTTTTATTGGGACTCTGTCGAAGGCTTTCTCATAGTCTAGGTATATGATATCAGTTGGCTGTCGTTTGTCCCAAGCTTGGGTCCACATATCTATGCAGCTGAGTAGGTTGGTAACAGTTGATCGACCTGGTATGAAGCCATGTTGTTTGTCTGATAAAACCTTTTCCTGAGAAAGGAAACTTCTGATTTCTGTAGCTATTATCTTCTCCATTGTTTTACAGATTAGACAGGTAAGGCTTATAGGGCGGTAATTGGCTGCGACTCGCATATTTCCTTTCTTATAGATGGGCGTCACAATAGCTTCTTTCCAGTCTTGAGGGAGTTCACCTTGATCAAATGAGATGGTCATTATATTCGCCAGTCTAGTACAAATAGCTTCACTACATCTCTTCAACAGAACAGCTGGGATTTCATCAGGACCCATGGCAGTCTCATCTTTAAAGGTCATGATGGCTTTTTTGACTGAGGCCGATGAAAACTCAACCGTCTCCACGGATTGTGTTATTCTTTGTGCTTGGGTTTGTGGGATTGGTATGTGAGGCGGTTCTCTAACATATGACCTATCAAATTGTTTGGCAAATATTTCCGCAACTTCTTTGTGGTCGGTTTTCACAGTTCCAGTTTGGTCGTCCAGTAGGGAAGGTGGCACTGATACTTTGGATGTCAGTTGTTGGCGGATGTATCCATAGAAGGACTTGGGTCCGCTGTGGACCACCTGAGCTTCAAACTTTTTTCTTGATTTTCTTACTTCAGATGTTAGTCTGTTATTAATTTTACGATACTTTTCATAATTGCTCTTGGAAGTGATAAGTTGGTATGTTTTCCAAGCATGAGCTTTTTCAGTAGATAGTTTAAGTATTTCTGGTCCTATCCAGGGTTTGTTTTGACTTTTCTTTGTTTTTATTCTTTGGAGCGGTATGTGCAGTTTTATAATATTTTGTGTTAAATATTTGAAACAGTTCCATGCGGATTCAATTGGAGTAGAGTCTGTTAATTCATATTCTGAATTTTCATAGTCCTGTTTGACAGCGGTGTAGTCTGCTTTGAGAAAGTTATGTCTTGGGATAGAAGTAGGTTTATGCTTTTGGTTCTGTGCAGGTAGTTGTAGGGTTGCAAATAGTACTTGGTGATCACTTTTGCCAATATTAGGAAGATGTTCAATCATCGTGCATAAGTTTTCCTCGTTGCATAGAATAAGGTCTAACAGGGATTTTTGCTCATTTCTTTGTCTAGTTATTCCTGTTACTAATTGGTGCAGGTTACTTTCAAGAAACATTTCAATAAATTTTTCATGTAATTGGTCGTACCCATGAGTGTCTGTAAGGGGCCACTTGATGCTTGGTAAGTTGAAATCTCCCATTATAAATACGGTATTACTTGTATCTGCTTTTAACATTGTTTCAAAGAGCACTTTATCAGTGCCTTTGTATGAGTAGTTTGTGGGACGGTACACCCCGGCAATGAGTAGTTTAAAAGTTCCATAAGTCATATTTAGCCATAGTGCCTCGACCTGAGAGTTGCTGTTATAGGTGCTGTGGGGAGTAATGTGAATAGGTATCCCATTGTGTTGATGTGCGGCATAGATTGCAACTCCCCCCCAACCTCCTCCCCCTTCTCTGTCTTTTCTAAAGAGGCTGTAGCCCTGAATGTCAACTAGACTGTTCGGTATACTTTGTTTGAGATGTGTTTCTGTTAATATTATAAAGGTAGGTTTTAGTTTATTAATTTCAATCATGAGTAAGTCTCTTTTTGCCATTATCGATGCCAAGTTGGTATAGAAGAATGTGAGTTCTATGAGGTCGGTGATTAGTTTTTTGGGGTGTCCCCTTTTTTAATGATCTTGGGGGTGTTGTTTACATACTTGATGGTAAGGTCTGACTCACCATTTTGGATCCTGTGCTCCAGCTCTTCACGCAGCCCTTGGAGGTACTCCCGTTGGTAAGGTGTAAGATCATTTTTTACCTTGATTCCCACAGGAAGCTTCTTCCCATTCTTCAAGAGTGTTATAGCGGAACTTCTGCGTGCGAAAATCAGTTTCATCGGCCGCGGGGACTGACTTGGTTTCCCAAGACGGATGGCCGCGACAGGCGCTTCAGACTCGGGGATGTTAGCCAGGGCTCCGTTCACCTTCTCAAGATCATGACGTTTGCAGGTGTCCACATCACTTCCGCTACTTAGCTCCGGAACTCCGAACATGATGACGTTCTTTTGCCTTTTTTCACGTTCACTGATTTCAGTGATCACCGATTCCACATTGAGACCTCGACTTTGCGACTTTTTCAGTTCGTCAATTTCATCTTTTAGCTGCGAAACCAGTTTCCTGAGCGCTGGCAGCTGCCGAATTCCGAGCTTGCAATCGGGGCACAAGTATTTTAGCGTTGGTGATTGCAGCATCACCACACGCAATTCTGTAGCACATAAACCACTGCACTTTACACATATTTGCCGATCGCAGCCTCCACACACTATTTTCGGATTTTTTTCATCGACTTTCGGTATTATTGGACAGCTCATACATGACGCCATTTTTATAACGAGTTTTTAGTTGGATGATTTTTGGCTCAAAAGTGTTGTTTTTAAAGGTTTTTTTATTGCACCACAGTAATTAATCACTAATTTATCGAGTTATTCAGTAAAATTTATCAGAAGATCACTGTAAATATTTTATTCGCAAGAGATAACGAGAGACGCGTGTGCACTGACAAATTGCGGGTAGGCAAAAAAAAACTAATATAGTTAAAAAATACAGCTAAATTTATGAATTTTTCCTCAAAATTGATAATTTTTGGGTGACCTCTTCTGTTTTAATGGAAAATTGAGGTCAATGAACTTTATTCTCAATTTAAATGGCGCGGACCATAGTGTCAGTATCATACCCATATCTCTCTCTACGTGCATATTCGTAGTATAGGTCACATCATGTAAAAAGAATGCTGTGGTCAAGCTGTGCAGTTTAGCGGCAGCGGCGATTTTTAGGTTCTTTCAAATGAGCACACTACTGCTTCCATTTTACGTGACATGACCTATATATACCTCCCACATTGGATCATTCACAAGCTTTGATTAGTGCTTACACTAAATATCCATGCACTTTCTTTCATTGGGATGCTATGAGTAAGTGCAGAAGGTTGCATGCATACCACTGAATAGGCTCCAAAGGTTCAACTAAGCATACAGAGTAAAAAACTACAGATCTTGATGAAAAAATATGTGTTAAATATAAAATGCCAGGAGCAATGTTGATTTATTGCATTTTGTATTCCTATATACTGTAGAGAAGAAATGGTATAGAGCTTACCTTCAAACAGAGGACCATTCCTGTTCAATGGATTGTTTGCCTACTATAAACATCAGGAGACTGTGAAGAGAAGACAGTTAAGGAATCATTCCCTATCATATTATGTACATTACATATTTAAACTCAAAGCTACCTACTGCAGTCAAAATTGAATCAATAATAATTCAGCTCTGGATAAAGATCACTTAATAATAATTGCCCTTAGAATGCAATCCAATGCATATTTTAATTTGTGTATGTCACCGTTTGATTCTCTTGAAGTATTAATAATTGAAACTCACTGTCACAGGCCCTGTAATGGGCCTAGGATTGCCAACTATGACCCGTGGAGTCACAGTCGCCACAGATTTTTGAGGAATAGGCACTCCTGGCCTCATGATTTGGACATTGTTGAGCGAGATCACCCCCGGGGGTCGCTGGTTCTCCGACCCGCCAGCTTGGTCAGGGGACGGCTGATGCATTGTGAACGACGTTAACAATGGCTGGAATAATGTCTTCTGATACAAACATCATAATTATTTACGTAGGCATACCGAAATGAGGTCAGGAGATCGATCGATTTTATCGCGGCCTACTTAATGTAAGTTAATATATATACATAATAGTACAAGCGAACATCGAAGGACAGTAATCTTATTGATTTTGTACACTTCACTCGCGAAACATTAAATAACAATAGAGAAAAGCCATGCAGACTACATGAGCCCATCAAACTACTTATGGAAAGATAGGTAATCGTTTAGTACTACAGCTTACGGGTTTAGCACGTTTTATCTTTTGAAGATCACTTCCCTTACGAAGTTATTGTATTCTTTGTTGTGAAAATAAAATCAAAACAAATAGAATTACATACACTACTAAACCAAAGAGAAGAGAAGACTCTTTATTCTATTCTCTTTGGAGAGGAGAAGACAACAATAAAATGTCAAAACGCCAGACTGTGTTGCCGTAGCGTTAAATTCTCTTTGGTGTTGCCAGATCCGTAGAATAGGATTATCCGAGACTCACTGTAGAATTCATAGAGTTTATATAGTATTTATTTATTTATTGAAAAAAGGTTTACCAACCACATACAAAAAAAAAGTCCGACCGAAAAGAGTAGAAAATAAATGAGGGCGCCACAATTGTTTACAATTTACATGGTATCACCATATACTATGGCTACTACGTTTTGATACTTAATATTTTCAAATATATTTAAAACACATTGCAGTTCTTATTTTATAAAATTTACATTTTACAACAAATATTTATGCTCGTCACATAAAGGTTTGTCCTGAATAAGAATAAAACCCACTATGCTCTAATAAAGTGAAGTAAAAATGTTTTTTTATAATATACAAAGAAATCAAAGCCTCCTTTTGTCCACCGCGCCGATACCGAGAAGAATAATAATAAGAGCAATGGTGAGTGCATGCAACCTAAAAAGAAAGCAAGCATATTTTGTATACTCAAGGGGAAAAAACACAATAGACAATCTTATTTAATAATTATATAATAGGTACTAAATCATACATAAATCACTCTAATGACTCAAAGTCAAGATACTCAATACCCAACATCGATTCTTCATCAAAATGTTGTGGTGAAACTTAATTAGAAGTTCCTGCCATACCATTATTTTCATCTTCACTTTGTACCAAATTCTCCACTATTTTTTTGCCTTCATTAAAAATCCTTCTAACAGTTTCGGATTTTCCTGAAACAAAACATAAGTAAAGTATCAAAAATAAAGTATTGCACTACAAAATACGACTCAATGGAACAAAGATCAACAAAGACTATATATGATAAACAAGGATTTTGGATGGATTTACACGATTCTTTTAGTAAATTATAACAGTTTACGTCCAATGTTATTATTTTTAACCAGCTACTTACGGTCAAATCTGCTTTTCATTTATAAACGTCTTCTAATTCAGTCAGCAGCGTCCCGGCTTGATACTCAGCCAAACATCTCATAAACGCTTTGTAAATAATGTCATGAGCCCCACTGCGTATAGTTTTATTCATTTGCTAATATTTTACGATTTATTTGCTTATACTTAGAGAAATAAAAACATCAACAACAAATCAAAACAAACAATTCGAATACTCGCTCGACTGAAGTTGCAGTGTTTCCACTAGCGGAAAATTATTCTGCTTAGTCAAACAAATATTCGCTTCTAAACAAAACATTTCAAATTAATGTCAAATGAAATGAATTCAAAAAATACAACTAAACAATTTCATTTTCTACAGTGATTGAGATTAAATTTTATTAGGTATTCAGAGTAATTTTTATTAAATTACTTCATTTTTATTATCAATTAAAATTAAATTACTTAGGTACCTGGGTTTTTACAATTGCATTCATGTTATAAATATATATAATTTAACTTTGATTAAAATTGTAATACATATTTTTGCTGGTTTGGACCCCTTTCGGGTACAGGCCTCCTCCAGTTCATGTCTAATTATAATCGCAGTTTATGTAATCTAGCTTTGTCCTAGTCATTCGCCATGTTTTTCATTCAAGCATTCAAAATGTCAACAAATCATTTTCAATGCTTGATACTTTTAATTTAGCATGATTTTTAAATATAAGCAAGAGAAGGTAAGCATGACGATACTTTATCAAAAATCCGTGCATAATTCAATTTTGCAAGGAAAAGCTGAATCTGGCCACAAACTCACTTAAGCGGCCACACTGGTCTTTCATAAAGAGTTGCCAGTTTATAGTAAAATTTAGTTCCCTATTAATTAATTTCTACTCTTTCTGGTCGGACTGTACGTACCTACATATCAATCACTTACAAAAAAGGTAGGTACAAGATTGTAGGTAGGTACCTACCATATAGTTTATAATTATAATAAATAGTACTATAGTATTATAAAAACTCGATGGTAAAATTACTACGTTTATTTTATGTCTATGTATAATAAAATAATAATAAATAAAAAAAAAAAAAAAAATGACGTGTGGCACTCGGGGACTGCCGCGTTAAAGCTATTGCAATGCCATCTAGAGGCGAGTTGCTGAACTAAAGAGACAAACGTCATATTTCAAAAAGTCATTAAAAGTTCTACTATTCATCGATAGATGGCAAAACTAAAAAGTATCACCGCTGCTCCGGTCGGAGTGTGGAGCGTAAGGTTTTCTCGTTACGGAATTTCTGGATTCGGTCCCCGCGCTCAAGGCCCGCGATAGAAGCTATGCAATAGCTTAAAAAGTATATATTTTTATTTTATTCACATATACAATAATTTATAAATGACGGGCTATACTATGTTTCAGATGTTGTATATGAGTGAATAGATTCAATCTAAAGCAGAAATAAAAAACAAAACATTCTATTTTGTACAAATGGGAAAATATACAAAATAGGTACGAAAACTTATCGGACATCGCTGGTTATTTAAGGCACAAATCTATATCATATACAGGTAACTAACTGAGTTTATCTTCCGATGTAAACACTCAAACAAACAGAAAAACACTTTTTATTTGTTTTATTTTGGTTAAAACGTCGAAATCGGTCAATAGCTCTTCGCTCGAACTGGCCGGAACGATCGATCGACTGAGATTCTTTGATTTTTTTCCATCGTTTCTATGAATTGTTTGATATAGGGTTAGGGAAGTGCAAAAAGGATGGCCCTCGTTCCTTTAGTCTGATGAAAGATTTATGCCAGGAGTATTTTAAACTGGGCTTCAAATGACCCAAGATTTTTTTCAAGGCCTCCTCCGTAAATAACTATACCGTATCCGTAGAATGTTAGTAAACAAACCACGACACCCAATAACAAAAACACACTTGTTTGGCGTCGAGTTTCAGATGTAATTGAAATCGACAAGTAATGTAAATATATTTAAATAAAAGAAAGTCGTTTTAGTTACACTATTTATAACTCTGGAACGGCTGAACCGATTTGGCTGAAAATTGGTGGGGAGGTAGCTTAGAACCAGGAGACGGACATAGGATAGTTTTAATTTCGTTCCCGGCTGAACGAATCTTGATGAAATTTGGCAGGGAGGTAAACGGTATCATGAGAACGGACATAGGCTACTTGAATAGAGCGTGCGAAGCCGCGGGCAAAAGCTAGTTACGAATAAAAGGACGCGCCAACAAAGTGAATTTTAGGTTAAGTATGTGCGGTTTGTTTACTAACATTCTACTGGATAGATGGATACGGTATAGATTGACAATTCAACAAAAACATAATTTTCGACTCGGAATTCTTGAGTTAAGGGCAAAACGCATATTATTATTATTAATATTATGGTAGAAAATGCATAAGTTTTAATGCATTTTCTACCATTACTCGTAGTAAATGCATAAGTTTTAATGCATTTTCTACCATTACTCGTAGTAAATGTATAAGTTTTAATGCATTTTCTACCTTTACTCGTAGAAAATGCATATTTTCTACCATTCTCTCCTCTCCTCACCTCACTCAACCTTATTTTTTTTTAAATGTCGTCGCATTTTGATGAATTAACGTGCAAGGTGCAATACGTAGTATTCCTTTTTATCGCATGACACTCTAAACTTTCGTGTAGGTATCGTATCTACGATAGAGTGAGTGAGAGACTTGACTATAAGAAAAATAGAGCTGATAATAGAAATAGTAATCACCTCTGACACAAATATTAATGGTAATGAAAGTGTATAGATGTTGGTGTTTATATAAATGTAGGTATTTTTTAACGCCTTTAGGCAAAATATTGAACGGATTTGTACGAAATTTGGTACCCATAGTACTTCCCGTCGATCATGAAATCATGAAATCATGAAATTTGGCAAAAAGCAAAGCTGCAGAGGATTCTTGCTAGTCTTCCTAGGCCACAAATGACAACTTAGCAGCTATATTTTACCTAGGTATGGTAACTGTATCTATACACTGTCGTAGGTATTTATTATTTATTGAGATTAATAGTTATAACAGATAATGCGGTTTTACAGCAGCACCATGAATTTATAATTAACTATTATTATTTACATGACTTTAAGTAATGATGCCCATTTAGCAGATGAGCTATTTATTAATTTATTTGTATGTACGCATGTACTTACTCGTATAACGTAATAATAAGATAAAATAGTTGGGGGCGCCACTTTCACTGGTGTATGGGCCTTATTGTTGGAAACCCATACGTGTATGTATTTAAATTGACGTCTCCGTTGTGCCTTCGCTTTGAGAGGTAGGTACTGCAAATAAATGAGTATGAGTACCTACTACGCTACGTTACGAGCTTTGGATCAAAACCTATATACAGGTAGGTAGGTACCTTCTTCCCGTTGACCTAAACCCTCAGACGAAGTAAAATTATTCATCTGAGCCTAAACCAACAACATTATGTACCTATCTACCGTTTCGATAGGCGTTTTGGTCCGAAGAGATCCGCAGAGCAGCGTCACGTTCCGCCAAGACTGCAGAGGTACAGCACAAAATATTTTAAAACGGACTAGGTAAAAATATTTGCAAGATTCCCGGTAGCACTGGTAGCGGTGTTATCTTACCTGACCTGACCGCTGCTGTTGATCGTAGTAACAACTGGTATGATCCATCGCCTTTAATGAAAAAAGATAACTTTGCGCTGCGGTATAGGTACTTTAAACCTAATGAAGTAGGTAATGAATGATCCACGCTCGACTCGGCTATTGACTGGCCGCGCCGTCTCGTCTGTCCGCCCACCACAGAAAAGTGTTGCCATATAAGTTTTAGGTTTTCAGGCTACACCGTGTTCAAAACAGGCTAAAAATGGGCTATAATAAAATAATAATATTTCTCAAAGTAGTATAATAAAAAGATTTTTTTTACCTGTGGAAGACTAGATAACCCGTTGCCGCTGAGTGAGATTTTTTTTTTCTCTCAGAATGCGGCTCATCATTTTGCCAAGATTATGCCTTCGGTCTGAGCTTTTACATTTTGCAACTCTGCCTGCATTATCATTCATCCATTCGTGGCATAAGTACTCTTTGCATTTCAGACGTGTGAAAGTTGAAAAGGGCGGGATTTCCTGGATTTTTTCATACTCTTTTCTAAGTTCCCGTTACCAATGATGTCAGCAACAGGAGAAAAAGAGGCCAGCACCCTGCTCCAAGAAGGCAAGGTAAGAAAAAATATTGAACACACGGTAATTCGCCCTATGTTTTATTTGGTACCTAGGTAAGCAAGTAGGTATTACCTACCATCATACAATAATGCTTGCAAATTGGCTTTCCATTTTCTTCTAACTAAAGACTTGTATTACGAAAATCGTTGTCTGGAATTAAAATTGTCCTCTAAGTGGGTAGGTATGTAAATCTTTTTTTATTACTTCCAAAATCTTGGAAATGTCTAAGTACCCTCATCTGTTAGGTATTTGATAGTGACTTGGAATGGAAATCAGGCAATGTACATAAGTACCTGCGGGATTATCCATTAATTACCGGATATCTTGTATGTAACGTAGATTAAACTCTTTTTTCCATCTCTCTTTTTTCCAACGGCGACTCGCAATAAGTCGGGCCCGGCTGTGTGACTACGAGTAGATAGAATTGTTTGATACTAAAGTGCCCTAGCTCGATAATCCCAAACAAATATACCTACTAAACATTAAAAAAAATTGTTGACCTTCCGCAACGCTATCCAGCTAAGTATGTTAAATAAAACCTATATCATATCCATTTTAAATGGAGCATAAACGTAAACAAACCGCCCATACTTAACCTAAAACTCAATTACATGACTTGTCGATTTTAGATCCTCCCTTCAATAAACATTGCCTACAATTATATCTGAAACTCGACGCCAAGCAAGTGAGATTTTGTTATTTGTGTCGTACTTTGTTTACTAACATGCTTCATTCAAGATGGATAAACCATACGTAGGCAGGGCCTACCTACTTCAAGAATTTTTAACCGATTTCAAAAAGATGAGGACGTTCTCAATTCGACTGTTTTATTTTTGTGATGTCAGCCCTGTAGACTTGGTGGTCCGATTTTCATGTTTTTTTTTTTATGAAAGCTGATGCTTCCATTTTTAGTTCTGACAAATCGGGTTGTTACGATATTTACTTTGTTCTAAATTCATGAATAGAGAGGCTATTTGATTTTATATTTTTTTTATTTTACGTGTTCATGCGTTTATCTTTATCTAAAAAGACTAGTTTGCATTTGATACTGATTCAAACATTTAGATAAAAATATTTGATTATTATTTTGATTAGGATGTTTTTTATTTTCTTGTTGCATTATATTTGTTAATTATTGACTACACAGAAACAGTTCTGAGACTTTTCTTAACCAACTACAAACCTATTTGCTGTTCAAAAAAAATATTTTTATTTATTATATTAGTACGTAAGTAGAAGGAACCAAATGGATTTGAATATAATAAGTACAAAGTAACGGTATGATTTACTGTTTGTTCCCGTAAAAACGCAGTTTTTTTATTTACCTTCAAAATAAAATAAATTTGACGGTTCGGTTTATAGTTATTTAGAACAAAATTAATTATTTAATAACCCAGTGGCGGATATCCACGTAGCAAATGCTACGGGCGCGACCCCACTCATGCCGTCAAAACCCCCGCTTAGTGTTATGTCGTTAGACCATAGTAAAAATTTAAAACATCTTACGTTGCTAAATTATTGCAGACACGTATGCTATTTAAGAAGGCCTCAAGCGCAAGTTAATTTGGGTTTCATTTGATGCACCGTTGTTAATTTTTGGATGCATACCTCTGTAACGTGGTATCTGATGGGATTTTTACAAGAAGTTATTTATAAAATCTACACAATGAAGCTTACGAACCCTTCCTATTTTCTTTAATTGTTAGAGCTGCTACCATTCTGGCTTTGGCTGCGAATAAAAAGTTTTTTACCATTTTATTGCTGATCGTTTCGTAGCTATTTTAATTGCTGACCGCCTCACCAAACTACTCATCAATTTTTACCGATGATGGAACGAAAATAATGTAGGAAATTAATGCAAAAAAAAGGTCTGCGAGGGGGGCCTCTTAGACCTTTTTTTGCATTAATTTCCTACATTAGTTTAGCCACAGAGTGTGACTACAAGTCCATTATCGATCACCGTACATTAACATCTAAACCATAAAAATTCGCGGCTCGCTCCTCTCGCCGTTAAATGTTGCTTCAATTTGTTTGCCAAGAGCTATAAAAGTCTGAAACATGTGTGCAATATTGTCAACAACCTACACAAAATATTTACAGAATTTGGGCAATAACTTTTTATTCCTCTTTTGCCTCGCAATCTATATTGATACTAATCCGAAACAAATGTACCTACCTTACCTATTAGGAACCAAAATGTATCGCCCCGCTTGCCGGTACCAGAACTTGACTGGTTTAAAGTACCTTGGGGCTAGATGATGCTGTATGAATTGTCCAGCTTCTAACATAATTTATATCTTATTTTATGTAAGCCTATGGGCATCAATCAGTTGAATTTTTACGCGACTACCACAGAGGACGACATGAGGTAACAGGTAACAGGAATTTTTTATTGTTTGTATCGAGGTATAAATGTATAGCATCTGACAAAATCGGGGGTCTAACGACATAACACTATGAGGGGGTTCAACGTTACTAAATATGCCCGTGTCATTATTGTAAAAAGCGCAGTTGGTAGGTTAGGTAGGTACCTACTGTTATTAACTACATTACCTTCTAAAAAAGAGGCAAATAAATTAAAGTTAGTAAAATCTAGGTACAACCCGACTGTACCTATGTAAACAAGCGTTCAATGATGTTCCAAATAAATACAACGTGTTACTATTATACAAACGTATCCTTGAAACAAGAGAAGAGTCAAAAACAGATGTAGAAAAATTAGATTTCACTTATTGAAAAAGTTCTCTTACATCATAAACGCATTTCACCCAGCACCGGTCTCAATGAAACAAAGGTGCCACCGATACAAAGGCCCTTACACCATGATGATACTAACAAAGGCCACACCCATACCGCTCCGTACCATACCAACCTACCTCGTAGAAGTGAGTGACGTGACATAAATGACAGTGGACTGAAATGATGCGGCATTGTGCCATTCCTGACATCAACTTGGCTCCAATATGTACGCTGAGCTGTTCATATAGGACAACGTGTACCAAGAGAGGAAATCAGTGGCAGATTACCCATCTTATAGCAGGAATAGCAAATGTTACGCGCTTAGGAGAACATTTTTTCAACACAGAATATTAAATCATCTTAAGTTACAGAAGTTCCTTCACCATCATCGTCAAAGTGTCGGTCGGTTCACATCTGACGGAGACGTCGCGTATTATCGGTCGCGTAACGTCAGAACAGACCATTTTAAGAGAAAACAATAAACTGTTCACAACACTTAAGGCGCATACACCAGTGAAATTCAATTCAATACGCTTATCTTTATAAGTTATTTATAAGCCTCTGTAATAGTTTTATCTTGTATAGTTTAGGAAGACACATTAGACACATACTGGATGCTGCAAGCTAAAGATATGATGAGGTTGATGATGACGAGCTACCTAAAGGCTACACAAACCTATGCACCTAACCTGCCTACAAATAACACGTATCACCTACTCTTAATTTTTCAGCTAGATCAAACAACAGGCCGACCTTCTGGCAGGAAGAATGGATGCCATGAATTCTACGAGTTCCCAATTATGTATTTATATGATGCCTCTACTGGATCTTACGTGACCGGTCGTCGTTTTGCTCAGAGGAAGAATGAACCACGGTACTTGCAGGACTTGAAGGTCTCTGCTACCGATCCTGAGGATGCTATCGCTGCGGAACTGTGTGAAAAGTTGTTTGAGGCGAAAACAGCATTGATTTGTGAGTATTCTAACTCCTTATTGAAAAAGTAAATTACAATCATTTATTAGAAATAAGTTTAAAAAATTGTGTGTATTAACAATTGAGCTACCTAACTGAAAACTATTGCAAACAATCTACTGGTAGCTTAACTGATCCGTAGACGCTGGCTGCATTGTGTGTAATTTTCTTTGTCGATAAATTTGAATACCTCAACCTCAACCTCAACAGCCTGTATTGGTCCACTGCTGGACGCAGGCTTCCTTCTGATTGGCATTTATCTCATGGAGGGTAATGCCCATAATCCCCACGCTCAGCATGCGGGATTGCAGTTTGGTGGTATAATTGTTCTGCACGGAGCGCTGCTGCCCGTCCTCCGGTGGATATCCCTTAGTCGCCTCTTACGATACCCGCGGGAAGAGATGGGGTGGTACAAATTCTAACCCAGCACATAGCTATGTTATGTACCAAGTAAAGCTTTGTTTATTTTCAGTAAGCATTGTAGAAGTGCTAGGTGGAGAGAAGGCTATACAATTATTCAAAGAGACTCAAAAGCTAGAAATAGCCGGTGGCATATTGGTTAAGGTAAGTCACCTTACCGACTTATTAGGTAGATAAGTACAATTTTTTTACCTATTAGAAACTGCTGTCACACCCGCGTTGTCGCATGTCGGCGTGAATTATTCACAGACCATCAAGCTATTTATGTTCCTTGATCAAGCTGCGCGCGACGACGCGAAAATAGGGTTTAATTATAATAATTATGCACGTGACTTCGAAAAATCTAAAACATTTTCACGTAACTAGGTATTTTGTATTCATAAAGAAATATGTATATTTGTAAAACTTGTGTGTTTTATTGAAAAGTTGATAATTTAAATCTCAATCGCAAAATTTCTAAACGCAACGCTACTGGCAGCCAAGACGTGACGTCACACTTTTTTTTTATAATCATTTATTTACAAAGGGTTTGTTCGCTAAAGCGAATAAGGCACCCTGATAATTAAATTAACTTAAATAAACCTCTAACTTAACTAATTACTGCTACTTAATCGCTTACTTACTAATAAGTACAATTTTTTGGCATCATCTGAAAATGGATTTGAAAGAATGCTATTGCAAATACCAATCATTGACAAAGGAGGATGGGCATTTTGGGCCTTTTGGGTACTTTGTCCAATCAAGATGAGTCATACGTCGTTGGATAGCTCTTTTCAATAGGACAAAAAAATTATACTACGATAAAACTGTTGCAGTTGTCCGTTTTGAAATATACTCAAAAATAAATGTTGAATTTTTATCACAAATAGAATAACAAAATCCTATGATCTTATCACGTTGATCTTTTAATTAACTGCATACTTTATTATTATTATACATAAAAATGAAATGATACAAAAATATCTTGAATCTTAATTAAGTAAAACAGTACAACGGGCGGCCTTATCGCTATAACCAATTTCTTCCAGGCAATCAACTTCAGTTTTTTTGCGAAAATCACTAAGTGTAGATGACAATCCCTCCTACTTATAAACCTCTCCTAATTTTGATTAATTGCTACAAGTTTTTTTTCCGAATCAGTGAATTACTCTAGGTAGGTACTATGTACTTAGTAAATCATTAACTGGTATTCGTTGTTCGCCGGCTCCCTGACACGTGACACGGCGCGGCGCAGCATTTTTGGACATAATAGACTTATTAGAGTAAAGAACTTATCTGTACCTACTTATCTATCTCTCTCTCTCTACCTACTATACGGCAGATATCGTCCGTATACGTCTTACGTTCTTTTTTTGAATCTAAACCGGCTTAAAAAAAGGAGGAGGTTCTCAATTCGACTGTATTTTTTAAATGTTTGTTACCTCAGAACATTTGACTGGGTGGGTATTTTTTCATATGAAAGCTGGTGCTATTCGTGTGGTCCAATTTTTATTTGGTCCAGTTCTGACATGGGATCTACATATTATATAATTGAAGTCAGTTTATAGTTTTTTATAAACCAAATCATTACTTATACTCGAAAAGTAGGTGTGACTGAAGTTGCCTGAGAAGCGGGTTGAAAATAATACTTTTCAGCCCTATATCTAATTCTCAAAGTATTAGATATAAAAACTATTGGCACGCTGCCCTCCCTGTCTCGGGACTAAATAATTTACTTTCGCTCCTAGTGAAACAATGTACTATTCCCGCTAGTATGTAAAAAGTTGCAAATGATTTTTTATTTCGCACCTTTTTAAACCCTTGTTATTTTATTTTGTTTTATTACCGATTATATTGCAATGTATCGTTACCGGAACTGTGTAATGTGCCGAAGAGGGCTAGATCAAGGCAAATACCAAACGTCTTTTTGAGTCAAAACTACGACTTGGCAAACGTATGTAGGTCGCCATCTGGCTAGGTGGGATGAAGACCTGCGAAATACTGCAGGCAGATGTTGGATGCGTCAAGCTGAAGACAGGGCGCTATTGCGCTCATTAGGGGAGGCCTATGTCCAGCAGTGGACTAATATAGACTGATGGTGGTGATGATGATGTTATATTGTAAATACAATACAATGCTAAAAGTTAAAAAAACTGATTTATTAAGGTAGGTATGCACCGTTTTAGTAGTACTTTAATAGAAAGGGTCAAAAAACTCATCAAAATAAACAACTTTCAAAGTGGAATTACTTAAAACGGACAACGAACCGGGAGTAGCCCCTTAGATATTCTTATTCTACAGGAACAGAGCTTTCCAACGACATATCAATCAGTTCGATTGGTGCCAGGCCCAGGCGCCATACATTTGTGCCCATCCTCCTTTAAATCTCAATTATTTCTCTCTTGCGAGTTCTGTACACATTCCATTAATACGTGGTAAACATCATCGACTACATTACATGTTAACGTCACACTTGTACGTATAGGTACATTTTTGTATCGTCATGAAGCTTTAACTTTGAGTTGACAAAGATGATCCGGAGATCCGTGACGTCACAGAATGCAAGGGCCACCATTGCAGCGTTTTTATCACCCGAAACTGAGTGCAGTTTTACTTATTGTTTTGTAGCTGAATACATCGAATACTTTCATCATTAACCTAAATAATTAAAAAAAATACTATGCATTTACTACCCTTTTGTTTAAATTAAACTTTAGACCAACAAAAGACAATCGCGCGGGCTTCTAAACAATTTGTTTTGTTGTTGAGTAAACTGTAGATTGTTTGAAACATTGCAGTTACCTCAATTGTTTGAATTCGACGACCTCCGTATCGCGGTGGGCGAAGGTCCGCCTGCAACGCAAGAGGTTTTGGGTTCGATTCCCGCCTCGGGACAAATATATGTACGATCTGCAGATATTTGTTCAGGGCGTTCTGGATGTTTTCTATGTATAATAAAAAATATCTATCTATGTAGTGTATTGTATTATGTATATCAGTTATCTAGTACCCTTAACACAAGCTTTGCTTAACTTGGGGCTAGATAATGCTGTGTGAATTGTCCAGCATTATTATTATTATTTCTTTAATTGTAAATAGGTACTTACTAGTTTTAATTTATTTTCCTTTAATATTCCACGAGAGATACGGAGCGAGATAGTAATAACTTAGATAGAATAGAACTCAATATTTATTTTCACAGAGCTGTAGCCGCCGACGTACGTCTGGTGGTATCTACCTCTACCTGTTTACACACGACCCCACTATTCCTCGAGAACAAATAAAGCGGATCCTGAAGGAAGACAGAGAAAACTACTTACGCAAGATAACAGCGTTGAGGGAAAAGACCCGCCAAAGAATAGAGGAACTGCTGCAAAAGGATCTTAAAAGTAAAATCATCGATTTTAAGTAATTATAGATGAGTTACTAACATCTCGACGGTGGAAGGCTCAAATTAGGGGCAGTTAGGTCCACCCACTACAGTCATAGTCGGACCGGAGGACGGACGGGGTGGTGGTGGCGACGGTATGACACTAGTTCCATGGGAGTTGGAGAGACCCATTGTGTGGGACGCTACTGTGTACCTACACACTTGCGCCTTCAGTTATGGCCGAGGATCTCAAGAGGCGCGTCGGCTGTCTCGACAGAGCGTACACATTTGCTCCCCTTGGAGTCTCTCTGTGTTGTGGTAGTTTTTAGTTTATTATTCTGAGGCTTTTGTTCTGTATAGTTGTTGTTGCATTTGAGGGTTTTGTTCTCTCTCTCATTCTGATGGTTTTATCATGTATAGTGTTGTTGTTCTATACCCTCTGCTGGCAGGACGCCAGAAATAGTTACCTACCTGAACATCACTGTAAAGTGACTTTTATTGTTTTTAGCTTTCCTGAATTGCAGCGCTTTTGCAATCCCCATGACTTAGGAAATAAAACACGACCATGTAATAAATTATTTTTCATCCCACCATCTCGGAAAGAGTATTTTTAATCTTCAATATCTGAGTGGAAAAGCCGTTTTTATTCTCTAGAGGATAAAGTAAATTGAATTTTGAACATCGTGTGCACTAAGTTTGTGAATTAAAAAAAACATTAAACCTATTTACTGCTACCTCTATGGTGCCGAATATATCATACAACTTTTTTTAAATTTGTTAAAAACTCAGACTCGGAACCTTCTTGGGTTCTTTTTTCAATTTGCTTTGTACGCGGTTCTTTACGCGGCATTTTTTCACGTCATTGTTAAACCGTAGGTATATTAAAAACAAGAAACTTGAAAACAAGTGAAAAAACTAAAATGAGTGATTCTAGCGACGAGGAAGTTTGTTTTTGCATTTAGTCATTTCCTCGCTGAGGTGGAATGAAAAGTTACGTATTGCACTCGAGTCATACTCGAGTGCAAAGATTTTTCACCTCGTGCTCTTTTGATTCCCTCGCTAACGCTCAGGATTCTAATTTTGAATCACTCGCTGCGCTCGTGATTCAATTTTAGAATCCTTCGCTTGCTCGGTCATCAAAATTGAACACGCGGAAAAAGAAAAAGCAACTTTGCACTCTTGTATAACAAATAACTATTTCCCGGTATAACGATTTAGTAGCTTCTGCTGGGAACTAATAAGTAAAGAACCCTTTGCAAATTCCTATCGAAATTAAATCGGTTCAGTTTCTAAGAAATCTACTTAAACCAAACTTAAATAATTCTATTCAAGTACCGTAGAAGTTATTTTTTAGAGAATTGCAAACAATTGATTTCTTAGAAATTACCTGGGTTTACGAACTAGATAAGACTCTGAATAAATATCTAATGTCTCTTTGTTATCTAGCGTGCTCGCTCATCTCTGTCCGGATCCGGAAGTAGAAACATGAACCTGATTTTACTATTTCCACCAACAGAATCGGAACTTACTCGTGCTGAGAAGGTCATCCAATCAGAGCAAGGAACAAGTTCTCCCTCCCCAGAGCCCGAGACAGACGCCAGCGACTGTTCCTGTGACACAGACAGCGACGACGGTCATGAAGATAATCCAATGGGCTGCGCAGATGCCCCTGTTGGATACTCGGGTGGCCACATTGGTGGTGCGAGTGCTACAACACCACCTCTGGAGAAACACTGCGCCAAGTGTACCATGGAAAGGAATAGGAGAGCCCAGGTGGCATTTATAAAACGTTTATTTTATGAGTCATTTTAACTTTACTGTCATAGTTTATGACATGTTGTCACAAATTTTAAATACATGATTTATGATAATAGGCCCGTATTATGAAAGCTTCCTCAGTCATCGATATATGCTTGAGCAACGCTTTTCTATAGCATAAACGTCACTCAAGCATAGCTCTATGACTGAGCAAGCTTTCATAATACGGGCCTTAGTTTGTTTTAGCAATGTTGGCTTTTTGTTTATTGTAGGTAGGTGGGCAAGGCAGGTACACTAGGTAGGTACATTATATTCAGTAAGGTCAAATACTGCACTATGTACCTAGGTACGAATTCCTACGAATTCATGATTGAATTATTCCTAAAAAGGTATGTTGGTGAATAGTGAAATTATGTAATAATTTTATTACCTATTTACTACTTCGTTCAACTATCTATTCTATGTATAATACCTGCCTAGTTGATTAAGTAAAAATATAAAACATACCTACTACCTGATTTTGTTTTTATTGACCGCATTATTAACCGCATTATATTTGATTATATAACCTGTATACCTACTGAGACCTGAGACAGTAGGTAGGACTAGACGTAGAATCTAGATCATATTATGTAGGTTCGTTGGTAGGTAATCTAATCTGTAGGTAGGTTACATTTGGTCTAGCAAAGCGGGCTGTAGTTCGCGCGATTTTATTTTCATTTCTATTTATTTTATTCAGGCAGGCGTCGTCGTCGGCGGTGGCGGCGGGGCGGCTTGATTATGGGTCGTCGTCGGCCGTCGTCGTCGTACCAGCCAGCCAGTCTTTATTTGGTCTATAACCAAACAATATTTGCGTTCGATTTCTTAGGCGCTGAACACTAAAATGTTCCAGATTCAAAAGATGCGCGGCAAAGATAATTGCGGCGCACTTTTAAACAGGATTAACAAAATTAAAAACTCATTTCTGCCCCATAAATGTTTCAAGAAAACACTAGGCGAACCAAGTTACTCACACTTGGCCGGTTTTTATTTTTAGGTTTTTAGATTTTTTCTCAATATGTATTGGTTATTGATAAAATCTCAGACTAAACGTTATTTATTACTCTACTAGGATTTGTCCGAGGCCTGGTATGGTTAAAATAGTATTAAAGGTGTCCAATGTGTGAATCTAGCCTACTGTTGGCAGTCTGTAGGTACGTTTTCAGTCCCCTAACGGCCATGACCGCGCCTGCCGCGCGCGATTGTAATTTAAGTTGGTAGGTATTGTTTATTTTTAGGGTTCCGTACCCAAAGGGTCAAACCCTATTACTAAGTCTCCGCCGCCGCGCTGCCGTCGTCCGTCTGTCCGTCTGTCACCAGGCTGTATGTATCTCATGAACCGTGATAGCTAGACAGTTGACATTTCACAGATGATGTATTTCTGTTGCCGATTTAACAACAAATCAAAAAAGTTAAATAGTTTTAATAATTAGGGGAACCTGGGGAGACTTGTTCACCACTTTACATTTTACTAAATAGCTCAAAAGCTATTGGGTTTTTTAAATATTTTTTTTATTATTATTATAAAACATTAAATCGGTAATTATTTGCTACTGTCAATTTTCAATTTAATACAGCCATTGTTTAGTTACTGCATTTTTTTTTTTATTGGGCAAAAGGATCAAATCTCCCCTATTAAGGGACACTTGTTCCCGGCAGTAGGGTAGACTTGATCATGGGGGATCAAGTATCCCTACTCGTTTTAGGGAGGCTTTGTTTTTAATATATCTAATTAAAAGGAATGCTTGCTGTGTTTTGATATATATAAAAACTCCATTCAGATAAAATACTTTAATAATCATTAATATATACTATGTTTTAGTGCAATTTTATAAACAGATAATACTTTCTATATCCGTTTATACTTTATTATACTTTAACTCACAATTTACCAAATCTTGAGATCAATCATATTACTAAATTATATTAATTATAACCTATGGACATAATTATACATAACTAATCAGTCTCGCAATTTTCAGAGAGGTAGCTAGCAACTAAGAATAAAAATTAGATCAATGTACCTCAACTTTCTATCGGCACTTTCTATTCAATTTTGAATTTCCGCAGTGACTTCTTAAATTCAAACCCTATTACACGTCTGCTATTTGACGTAATGGTTGGTGGTTCAATTTTTTTTACAACTTGATATCTTGTAATTTCCGACGTGTCATCTTTTACAGGCCACTTAAATTTACGGTTGTTTATTTTCTTAGCAAATTGTATTACGTAGCCATCTTCTGTTAAAGATTTTACCTGCCCTACGTAGCGATGCACAAGATTTTTCATAGACATCAAAATTTACTACCACCCAGTCTCCATCTTGAATCGGGGATGAGGGTTCATACTCGCTTTCAGATTCGCAACTAGAAGAATCAAACTGTTCCACATCTTCCGACATATCATACACTGACTCCGGAGATTTTGGTATTTCAATCTCATCCTCATCAGAACTTGATAACAAAACTGTTAACTGGTTCATAGCTAATTTCCTCATTTTCTTGGCGTTTTCGAACGTACCTTTTTAATGTCATTATATTCAAATCAAAACATTTCGCGGTTCCCTTAATTGTGTTACCTTTTAAGACATGTTTTACAGCTTGTTTAAGTTTTATGGAATTAATAGGTACGCGTTTCTTGACACCTTCTTTTCTTTTATAAATCCTCGGCATCGTTCGTAGAAAATAAACTGTAACATAAAAACGAGTAACATTAAATGTAGGGTAGACTTGATCCCGGGATCTAGTCTCCCCAAACCGACAAGGAACAAGTGTCCCCGTCCCTAGTAATTGAAAAAATAAAAAGAAAGTTTACAATACAAAACATTTGCTGTGAACAAATTTAGACCATACTTTCTTAACTAAATCTGTAAGCTACTTTTAGAACCAAACAAGAATTAACACAATAAAAACCGTTCAAATATGAAAAATAAATACTCACGAAAAAAGAATAACCGTCTGCAAAACCGTCTGTCACTGAATGCTCTGAAGTTGGCTGTGTAAGATTGTCAGTGTCACGCGCTGCGTTCCAAACCGCCAAAGAGCTACAATGTTGCCAACTCGAAATTCATATAAGTACTGTAGATTTTTATATTTATGGGGGTGATCATGTCTCCCAAGTGATCAAGTATCCCCAGGTTCCCCTAAGGGGGGCAACGTCCCTATCACCTTAACAACCGATCACCGAGGCAAAGTCCGGGCGCGGTCAGTACTTGGGTGAGTGACTGCGTCACGACTTTTTGTTTTTTTACGAGGTTTGTTTTATGGTACGGAACCCTTCTGACTTAAACTTGGCCAGTTTTATTATTACCGGTGTGGCACAATGGTATCACATGCACATGCAGAATTGTTAGTAAAGAAACTCCAACTCCGTAAGGGAGCGTTCAAGTATTAGGTACGTAACGCAATTTTTGAAGATTTTTGACCCCCCCTACCCCCACTGTAACGCTCCGTAACGTTTTTCTGTCCCCCCTCCCTCCCTTTCTAAACGTTACGTAACACTCAAGTGATCATTTTTACTCTGAAGTCGCAAAAAGTTATGTTATAGTTTTTTATTCTAATTTTCCATCATCATTTTAAAATTCTAATTTGGGAGTTTTAATTCCCTAATTTTATATATAAAAAAGAAATAATGTTACGTAACGTGTTGTAAGAAAGACCCCCTCCCGCCCCTGTAACTCATCGTAACGTTTTACGAGACCCCCCGCGCCCCCCCGAATTACGTTACGTAATACTTGAACGCTCCCTAAGGTGCTATTTTATTGCACGGCGACATTAGAGAATGCTTTCAAACATCGATGTGGGCATTATCTTCATCATTTACGAGTACCTACCATCGACGGTTTCGAACTTGAACTTTTGAGGTGCACCCGTCCGTCTGTCTGCTGATGCGGATTAGCCATATAGCAGCAGTAGCAAACGATACCATTCCTGCGGTTCTCACCAAATATTAAAAAAATATATACCTACCTACCTATGCTTCTTTTTTTGCATGGTGCTGAATAGTTCCTAAACATGTGTTTAGCCGTGTTTGTTGAGATTAGTCTTACGGTAATGTTATCTGTCTACTTAGGTAGACTCTGTTCAAAAAGAGAAGAGTCGTGGGAAGTGAGGGCGCTCGTGTGCCAATTTGTAATTTTTTGTTGCGTTGGCAACACAGCTCTGTCATTGCTGTACGACTAATGGTGCTGGCATAGAATTAGCACCATCCTATCTCTTCCCGTGGTTGTCTTAAGAGGCGAATAAGGGATATCTACCGGGGCGGGCAGCAGCGCCTCCTGCATAACAATTCTACTACCAAGCTGCGATCCCAACCCGCATACCCAGCGTGGGGATTATTTGTATTACCCCCCCATTAGATAATAGCCAATAAGGCGCTTATCAGAGGGAGGCCTGCGTCCAGCAGTGGATCAATATAGATTGTTGTGGTTGAGGTTGAGATAGAAACGCCCACATTGGGTAGGTAATAAATTATATTTTATTGTAAAAATTTATTGTAAATTTGACCGCAATAAACATAATACTAGCTGCGCTTAAAACAACACAATTTTACAATATATTTTATAATTATCTTTTTATTTTGTATAACTTAAACTAAACCGGCTAGAATAAATTCCTATCGTCATTGATTGAGCTCAAAGAACTTGTAGGCTAGGCACGGTCAACGACCGTTGTACATACGTACTTGATAGTGGCAGTAGCAGAATTCTGTCAGAGTTGGATGCAGTTAAGCATAGTGAGTCCAAGCGCCATTTTCAGTTTTGTGGGAAATGACATAAACTCGTTTTTGTTGACAGGAGATTAGCATTTGATTTTTCTGGTTTTTTTTCTATGTATATCGAAGCTTCTTTTTGTAGTTTAGCGTGCTACAGAAAAAAAACACAAAATAAGTATTTATTTTGGAAGATATAGCTAAAAATACACTTGGACTCTCGATAAATATGATGTTCTCATTTTGCAAAACGAGTCCAAGGGACATTTATGTCGTTTAGACTCCTCATGCGTATCTAAATTAGAAAGAAAATATTGTTTCTAGCTAGAATCTTAAAAAATCTTTAGATATGCAGACCTACTCAGCATCTTAAAGTAGGGGAAGATAGAGAGAATTGAGAAACGCGTTGGAAAAAACTATTTCATGTTTCATTTAAAATCGTTTTTTATTTATGTTTCTCATAACGGTAATATTTAATTTCTAAAAAAAATCTAATTAAAATAAAAAGAAGTATCTTAGATGTTTCAGCTTTCGACAGACAGGCATACAGGGGCCTGATTCCACTAACAAAATCGCCTCACAATATTATAGCTTCATTATCGCTTATGAATCACCGCCATTGACACCTTTTGGTATTCTACTAACACGTTTTTTTTTGTTTATGCCCTAACTATGAATATAACGATTATGACAACCGTTTGACAATTTGACCGTTCAATGGTGTGGTGGTGCAAGTGTTATGGCGCCATTATAGCATTTGTCAAAAAAATAGTGGAATTAGGCCCCAGATCGGCACACTCGGATGATGAAGTGGAGGATATGTACGAAGACATATCCAAAGCCTTACATAACTCCACTAAGGCTCACTTCAACGTTGTTATGGGGGACTTTAACGGCAAGGTGGGAACCCGGACTGGCAACGAATCCCGAATAGGCTCGCATGGTTATGGAGTTAGGAATCACAGGGGGCAAATGCTTGTCAACTTCCTTGAGAAGGAGGGGCTGTTCTTAATGAACTCCTACTTTAAGAAACCGCCCCAGAGGAAGTGGACGTTGCGAAGCCCCGACACTGTGACTAAAAATGAGATCGACTTTATCATGACGGATAACAAGCACATATTCAGAGATGTCTCAGTGATTATCAAGTTTAATACCGGATCTGATCACCGACTGCTCCGAGGCTCTCTGAATATCAATTTAAAGCTTGAAAGAAACCGTCTGATGAGGTCCACGCTTCGACCTAACCCAATCCAAATCATGGCGGGCACCGAGAAGTTCCAGCAGCTTCTCGGGAATAGATTCGTTGCCTTGGATCCCACTGATGACGCTGATGAGACCCTACACAACACAATCTGGTTAAAATGTTGACGAACTGGTCTGTTCTGTAATCCTTACAGCGATGCCAAGTAGACTATCGTTATATCGAGGTGCTGAGATGTCTCTACGACGCCGCAACCATGAATGTCTAAGTACAGGACCAGCAGTCCAAACCCATCCAACTGTGCAGAGGAGTAAGGCAGGGTATGTTATATCCCCGAAACTGTCCACGAGCGCGTTGGAAGATTTGGCAAGGGCATTAACATAAACGGCAATTACATCTCACACCTGCGATTGATACCTGCTGATGACGAAGTCTTAATGGCGGAGTCGCTGGAGGAGCTGAACCAGATGCTGGACGGCCTAGCTTCAGCCTCGCGACGCATCGGTCTCGGCATGAATTTGGATAAAACCAAAGTCATGATCAACGCCCTCATTGATCCGGGGCCGGTCGTCGTACATAGCCGACCTCTCGAAATTGTCTCCGAGTATACTTACCTTGGGCAAATTCTGCAGTTGGGTAAAAGCAATTTTAAGAAGGAGGCCAAGAGGAGGATCCAGTTGAGCTGGGCAGCGTTTGGAAAACTACGTCGAGTCTTCTCGTCATCCACACCGCAATGCTTGAAAACGAAAGTTTTCAATCAGTGCGTCCTACCCGTCATGACCTACGGAGCTGAGACGTGGACACTCACGATAGGGCTGGTCCACCAGTTTAAAGTCACTCAGCGAGCTATGAAAAGAGCTATACTTACTCGGAGTCTCTCTAAAAGATAGGATTCGTAACGAATACATCCGACAGAGAACCAAAGTTATCAACATAGCTCAGAGAATTAGCAAGCTAAAGTGGCAGTGGGCCGGCCATATTTCGCGAAGAACTGACAACCGATGGGGTAAAGGAGTTCTTGAGAGGAGACCGCGACTCGGCAAACGTAGTGTAGGTGGGATGACGATCTGCGAAAGACTGCAGGCAGATGCTGGATGCGTGAAGAATTGAAAAAAGGCCTCTAGGTGTGGCGGGGAGAAAAGTGAGTAGTTAATTTCAATTATTATTATGCATCACAAGTCTATGCGACAAATGTTTGAAGTTCAGAACGAAACTCTTGTTTATTAATTTTGCAAAGCCAGTCCAAGTAACAAAGAGCTGTCGCTTGGACTACTGATGCGTAACACTACGTCGTTTGGGCTTGTAATGTATAAATGGAAATGTGTTTTCTTGTTATGAACTTTCGCTGTTAGTTTTAGATTGGTTTTTGGACTTGTTTTGCGTATCAAAATATATAGTTTGCCATAGATGGCGCTTGGACTGGGTATTAAAAAAAAGCACTTAGAGTGAAGCTGCTGCATGAGTGTTTTTTTTAATGGGTAAATTATGCCCTAGTGACTACGAAACTGCAAGAAAATCCAAATATGAAATTTGGCGCTTGGACTACTTATGCATAACTGTATCCAGTTGTCAGACCAACTACATGCAGATTGCAGATCCAAAAATAAAAGAAGAAGAACGGACGTGTGTCAAACACGAACAAAGTTGACGAAAAATATCCTCTGCTCTGCTTGCATGCATTTCTTCCGTTTTTAGTGCTTTTCTGACTCAGGCTCAAAGAGTGCAGTGCAATTCAGTCTGATTTAGCAAATATTGATGTGTTTTGTGTTGCGTGTGCGTGATGTCTAGTGCAGTTGATTAGGTACTCCGCCGCCGTTCTTTCCTGGGGAGTCCGTACCAAACCATAGGTAAGTTGGCTGCTAATTAGATTTAGGTACTATTTTTATGACACTGAGCACCTACGGAACAGACCAGTATGGAGCTAATCTATACTAGTCTTGGTCTGGCAGTTTGATGCACTCAGAGTACCTACCCTGATGTAGCTGAACTATATCTAAAGAGGGCGGAACCTATGTTGTGGCTGCAAAAGTAACTTTGCCTGCTTCGTTTTTTTGTTGCCCTTTATGACTAAACATGTTGGATGCATGGAAGTAGAATGTGAAATGAAAATTAGGCCTTTTCTAGTATTTTTAGTACCTATTAGTTTGTTAGCTGACTCCACTTTGTTTTCAAAGACCCAGTCATGTACTGTCCCTCGGCCAGATTATTAAGGTGAGTATGATGCAGGCGAAACTAAGGAAAAAATCACAGATTAATCAAAACTTCAATTCTAACAATAAACTTACAGAACTTTAATATTGTCAATTGTAATATTGTTGCCAAAAGGTCTTGCCTTAGCTTCAATAATATTATAAATGCGTAAGTCTGGATGAATGTATTGCACCTTGCACCTTTAAAAATTAAGTGAGCTGACTCGAAAAATATACATTTTAGGAAAAAAAGTTTTGCAAATTTTGTTACTTATAATTTTTCATAAATATTTGATGGGAAAGATATAAAAAAAGATGTTTATGATTCTATCAGTTGTAATAAAATCAGGGGAGAGACAAAACTTTTTAACTTAAAAACACTTATTGTTCACAGTTTATTTTACAAAAGATTGAAAAAAATAATTACTCACTTTACTTAGTTTTATTACTAAAAGCAAAAAATTTAGATATGGTGCAGACCAAGATGAATCTATATTCTATATTATATGTACTATATTTAAGAACTATTATTCTATGTTTTAAATGGTACCTTCAGGGTATATATATTGTGTATGTCAGGTAGGTTGTAAGTGTGTGATAGGATTTTGAAGGTCTCTATCAGATCACCACGAAGGTGTCTGTTCTCCAGAGTAGTGAGACATAGGGCATCTAGTCTCTCAGGAAAAGACATCCGGCGAAGGCTTATAGGAATTTTTGTTGCTTTACTTTTTACACTTTCCAGTAAGTTTATGTCCTTTTTTAAGTAGGGGCTCAAATTTGAAAGCCATATTCTAACAAAGGTCTAATATAGGTTTTATAGATTTTTAGGAATACCTCTATGGTCATTGTCTGAAAAGCTCTTCTTTATAACATAGAAAAATGAATTAGCTTTCTTCACTATTCCTGTGATGTGATCTTCCCATTTGAAGTTAGTAGTAATTGTGATGCCCAGGTCCTTTTGTTGGTTAACTGAAGGGATAGGGGTGTTCACAGTGTATGTGTTCTTGGGGTTTGTTTGTCCCAGATGTAGGATGTACACTACATTTGGATACATTGAGTTTGATTTTTAGAAAGTAAATGAAACATGATTATAATTAGTGCTGATGATGATTATATTTTTTTCTCTGCTTAGCTTGAGGCTAGATAATGCTGTGTGAATAGGGTATAAGAATAGAATTTTTAATTTTTTTTAATTGATTATGTAGATACAGACATACTACATGTAGATACATGTAGGACACCGAAACCCTAGATTCTCTTTACTTTCACGAGGGTGATAAAACATCCCAGGGGGTTGGTAGGTTTCCTCGTCAATAAAGCCCTCGTTAGCAACATTCAGGGTACTGGGTAGCGTACCTGATCCCCTTCGGCTATCCAAGCGGTATAGCATGAAGGTAATTCAGGTCTACACACCGACCTCGACACACTCAGATGATGAAGTGGAGGATATATAAGAAGACATATCAAAAGCCTCACACAGCACCACTAAGGCTCACTTCAACGTTTTTATGGGGGACTTTAATGGCAGAGTCAGAGTCAGAGTCAAATCGTTTATTTCTTTAGACTTACAAAATAAGTACTTAGACAAGTCAAATTTTTACTATATAAACAGCTTGATAAATAGTTATTACTATCAAACAAGAAATAAGGTGCAATTGACTCTAATTCACTTCATTTTTTTGCCCACTAGCGGAAGAAGTGAAAAAGAAACCACTAGCAAGTTTATCGCTTATCAACTAATACAATCTTAGGATAACTAAGTCTAATTGGTCTTACATACGAGCAAGGTGGGAACCCGGACTGACAACGAATCCCGAATAGGCCCGCATGGTAGACTTAGGAATCACAGGGGGCAAATGCTTGTCAACTTCCTTGAGATAAAGGGGCTGTTCTTAATTAACTACTCTTTTAGAAACAGCCCCAAAGGAAGTGGAGGAAGTGGGGTTAAATCGATAGTCGCTAAGGTACCCCACCCCCTATACCGGATGATCCACCCCTTATGTTACACCCTGTATTGGTAAAACGGCCGCCGAACAGACTCTAAACACAAGGGTTATCATATATTAGGTCCTTACATATGAAATTGGCGTTTTTCGTACTGGCCACTTTAATCACAAATTTCTCCTCTTTGGTAAGGAATTCCAAATTCAAATTTGTACAGCTATAGACTCATGTATTTGTGCTTCGATGATCGTCATTCATTTGTTTTTTTTTCTTCTGTTTTTTTCTGTTTGCGTCACTCATTTTACAAAATGGAAAACTTAAAATATCGCATTATTTACGAGTACGAGTTCCGCCGTGGCACTAGTGCTGCGGAAACAACTCGAAGGGTGAATGATGTGTATGGCGGTCGTGTTGCAAAAGAAAACACAGTTCGTTTTTGGTTCCAACGTTTTCGTTCTGGAAATTTCGACCTGCAGAACAAGCCCCGTGGACGGCCTGAGACTCAAGTTGATAATGAAGAGTTGAAGGCTATTGTGGAAGCGGATCCATCGCAAACCACGTCCGAGTTAGCTGCAGGCTGCGATGTTAGTGATAAAACTGTTTTAATTCACTTGAAGCAAATTGGGAAGATTAAAAAGCTTGAAAGGTGGGTACCTCACGAATTGACTGAAGCAAACCGGCAAACGCGCGTCGACTGCTGCGTTACATTACTAAACCGGCACAATAATGAAGGTATTTTAAACCGAATCATTACCTGTGATGAAAAATGGGTTCTTTACGATAATCGGAAGCGCTCAGCGCAATGGTTGGATCCTGGCCAGCCAGCCAAATCCTGCCCCAAGCGAAAATTAACCCCAAAAAAGTTACTTGTAAGCGTTTGGTGGACTAGTGCCGGTATTGTTCATTACAGTTTTCTCAAATCTGGCCAGACTATTACGGCTGATGTCTATTGTCAGCAATTGCAAACCATGATGGAAAAGCTAGCGGCTAAACAACCTAGGCTGGTCAATCGCTCCACGCCACTGCTGCTTCACGACAACGCTAGACCACACACTGCGCAACAGACGGCTACTAAATTAGAAGAGCTTCAATTGGAAAGTCTAAGACATCCTCCGTACTCCCCGGACCTTGCTCCAACAGATTACCATTTTTTTCGAAATTTGGGTAACTTCTTGCAAGGGAAAAAATTCAACTCCGATGGGGCAGTCCAAATCGCCTTCAAAGATTTTATTGATTCCCGTCCGACTGGTTTTTTTAGTAAAGGGATCAATGAACTACCTATAAGATGGCAAAAGTGCATAGAAAATAATGGTTCATACTTTGATTAATTAAATATATTATATTAAAAAATATTCGACTTTTTGTTCCTCCCATACAAAACGCCAATTTCATAATGTAAGGACCTAATAAAAACTGTTGAATATATCTCTTCAAATATTATGTCAGTAAACCCTTCATTTTAGAGTTTACTTTCCCTGTTAAGCTAAAATTCGTGTTGAAATATGAAAGTTTAGGAGCTTGTTTTTTTCAAATGTATACTTTTTTACAGTTCAGTTGTATACAAACATAGTTTATGACGATATAAATTGATTTTATCCTTGGTTTAGGATGGTCAACGTCAAACAGCCTTGTAGTTACCCTTCAACGTTTGTATGAAAAAATGGGCTACTTCAACCTTAATAAAAAGAACTTTTCTAAGAACGAGAAATGACAAAAACTGACTATCATTACACATTATCATATCACTATCAATGCAGTTGGCCTTTCTAAATGTACATTTATTGTTCTTAAGGTAATAAAGAACTTTTGATTCTATAATCCTCATTGATCCCCAGGGTGCTATGTTTTATTCAGGCAGTGTGGGTGAAGCCCTCAGTTTATGATAAAATAAATGTTTTCAGCCAATCATGGAGCGGTTTCCACTCAAGGCTTCAGGGTCCAAAGCAGCTTCTACATACCAGTCAGTTTACAAAAAGGTATGTTAAAATAATAAAATATGATTACTTTTTCCACTAGTTGACAAAAAATGTAGGCCAGGAGAAAATCAAAACTTACTTAACATTTTGTTTCTTAATTGATAATAAATTCTAGTACAAAAGTGAACTTCTTTATGTGCTTTATAAGCCATAAGAAATAAAGTTGTATTGAATGTTTCTATTATTAACTAATCTGATCAGATCACCGACGGCTCCGAGGCTCTCTGATTATCAACTAAAAGCTTTAAAGAAACCGTCTGATGAAATCCACGCTCCAAAATAACACAATCCAAATCATGGTGGGCACTGAGAAGTTCCAGCAGTTTCTCGGGAATAGATTTAGAAATAAATAGATGACAAACGTTGAGGGACAAGTTCATTCAAATTACTAATATAATAGGGTATATGCATCGATTTTTTTTATTGTTTTAATCGATTCTTTAGGTCATTATTTAACCGAGGAATGATAAGACGCTCACTGAATTTCGCATTAACAAGGTAAAAAAAACAAATCAAAACTACAATCATTTTCGGGTGATAAAAACGCTGCCATATTGGCGCCATGTTTATGTGACGTCGACGTACACACTTGATTAAAACCTTTGGTGACGACCTCGGTAGTGATCATCTCAGGAAAGAGGTTTTCCGAAAAAACTGAAAATAATCGACAATACGAAATGTCAAGTGGACAGAATAGTGTCAAATCAAGGTGCAGCAAGCAGAATAAAAAAAGAAGAAATGTGTACAGTGATGTCACGTCCGCTATAGTCAATGGCGTAGCGTTTTGAAATTTTGCGATTGAGATTTTGAAATCACATGCATATACCCTATGCCCTAGGCCGTTTTTTCATAAGCCGGCTGTGATCCACCCCCTTCCACTCCAGGACAAGCAGACGCACAGCGCAATACCATCCATACTTGGTGGATGTACCCTCCACTCGCACTAAGCGGTTTTCCTCCACCTTTATTATTCGCACCGCAAAGGAATGGAACTCGCTCCCTGCCTCTGTTTTTCCGGTCAATTACAAATCTCTTCAAGACAAGGGTGACTAGGTATCTTCTAGCTAGACCTTCGTGAGATTGCAGCCGACCGAAGGTCTATTTATAAAAAAAAAAGATAATGACAATGTATGGCTCGTTTTTCCACTCACCGGCAGGCACCGGACCGTTTCGTCGCCGGTGCAGCGGTGAGTGGAAAGAAAAATAACAATATAAGGCAGTTTGTGATACCTATCAACAGCTTTTCTTAACACCTGCGTAATAGTTTTATTTTGTTTAGATTAGAGATGCGAAAACGGAGTTTGGAGGCCACCAAGTGCAACATCGCATTTCCTGAACTATACAAAATAAAACTATTCAAGAGATATTCTAAAAAAGCTTATGGTAGGTATCACAAACTGACCTATATTTTTTCTTTTAATTCCTTTGTTCAACTTAATAATAAAATTAAAGATGGTGGCGCTAGATTGAGTCAGGGTGGCCTTAAAATAATGTATCTATAAGTATTACAGACATACATAAATTTCATTTCGGAAAAATTAAGTCATTGCGATGATACAGACAGACAGAAAGACATGAACGAAAAAAAATACTGTTTCGGCTTTAGTATCAATAATAGTGCATTCCAAAAAAAAAATTCAAAATATCTTCAATGTACAGAATTTATTTATTTATTTATTGAGATAAGTTTACAAAGCAGATTACAATCAATTTACATCTGAAATATGGAAGTTACAAGTTATTATCTAGATTGTAGCCCTAAATGTAAACATAACAAGATTTATGATAAGTTAGTGTTGCAAACATAGGTACATGAGTTTCCCTAAAGACACGTTAATAATATTACTATTTCAGGTTATAATGTTGATGACTAAGAGATTGAGGATACATGAATAAGTGAAGTTTGTTTGAATTGAAATAATGAATTTTGCATGAATTGGTTAATTGCTCAGTGTAGTCGAAACAGCTTTACGGAATTTATTAAGGTTTGAGTCAAAAATATCAATATTTTTATGAACACAGAATTGGACCCGTTACAGTTTTATTATAAGTATAGATTGGGTAATAATAATTTTAGTAGTGTAGGACACCCTTCGTCCGAGTGGGATAACGACGAAGCGAGACTTCACGTAGATGCTGCAAGCTGAAGACAAGACGATATGGAGCTTATTAGGGGAGGCATATGTCCATGAGGATGACCTGTTTTAATTAAAACACCATAGACGAAAAATCATTCAATTATCTCTGAAATAAAGTTATCAATCTATCATACAAGAGCGTCGATCATCAGCCAGCGACTGGAGTCGCGCAACGAACGAGGTCAACCAACCAACGCAACGTGCAGACGCGAAACTATCGATCGAGACTTTTGCATCGTGTCCTACATTTATTTGCACACGAGGAAAGATCGGTCTTTAAGGCGATCAAAATGTGCGGAAAATTTAATGATGTTATGATTAATGTAATGACTCATTGTACATAGCAATTGAAGGTAACGACAGTGTCGTTTTGTCAGAAATACATAGTTTCTGTTATTTTGATGGGGAATCTCATTTGGGTCTTCGGGACAGGTACTGATATAATTGTCTATATTGGTCCACTGCTGAACGCAAGCCTCCTCCATGCGCTTATTGGCTGTTATCTCATGAGGGGTAATGCCGATGATCTCCACGCTGCGGGCATGCGGGCTGGGGATCGCAGTTGCATTCGACACAAATTAGTCCAATTGTAATAAGTCTTAAAGATTGCGAGCTTTTATGATGGCAGCAACATTAAGTACTTACTTACTTTCTTACATTTTCAACAAAAGCAAAATAATAAAATAATATAATTGAGTTTGTTTTATAAAACTATCAATCGACTTCAACTATATGGTTTTCTCATGGATGCCATTGTCAGAACAGAACTGGACCAATTAAAATGCAACCACACGGGACGCACCAGCTTTCAAATAAATAATAATCATCAAAATCAGATCACCCAGGCAAAAGTTCTGAGGTAACAGACATAAAAAAAACTCAAATTCAGAACCTCCTTCTTTTTTTGAAGTCGGTTAATAGCTTGTATAAACGGGCTTGTAAAGAGGGAAAGGGCTTGAATAAGCTTAATACATACGTAGACGTACCTACTTAACGTTCACATCTCGGGTTTTATGTAAAACTAGCTGCGCCCCGCGGCTTCGCACGCGTTGCTCCTATTTAAACGTTTAAAGGTGATTTTTATCCCACGGGATTTATGGGATAAGAAGTAGCCTATGTTTGATTCCAGGATTAGAATTACCTGTATGCGAAATACTATAGTATATACCTAATCCGTTCAGTAGTTTGAAGAGGTAACAAACACCAATCCATCCAAACTTTCGCATTTATAATATTAGTAGTAAATAAATAAAAATTATCTTTATTACTATACAATGACATTGTTATGTATCTTGTCGTAGGGAGGAAGCGCGACAAATGGACGTGGGAACGCCGTCTCCTCAGGAGACGATGACGTAGTGGACATATCGCCAGGTCTTCAGCAAGCCGGAGACTCCACTCCGACTAACCACGGGACCTTCCAGCTCTACGATCACGGGAGAAATTCTGCCGTTAGTGCTAACTGTAAGTCGTTGCTTTAACACTTTTAATTTTTTTTCGTCTTCTGACTTTTATACTTCTTAATCGGGATATAAATCTCCTTAAGTTTCTGGAACCGCTGTGGATCATGGCAACATTTAGGCTTGTTTTCTCGGATTTTATATTTAATTGCACCGAATCTTACGTATTGGTAACACAATGCAATAGCAAAATAAACCGTCTCACACATTTCACATAAATGCAGACTATTGCATCCTGTATTCTCGATTATGTGCCAGTGCCACGCTATTAGCCGGCACTTATCTTATTGAGGAGAACGAGCTATGAAACGGTCGGATGAATATTGGATGGGTGCCTTATGAATTGCAATCATTGCAATTGGCCTATTGTCATTTTTGTCGCGACAATTGTATCAGCATTGGACTCGTATAGCAAGCTGTAGTAATCTGGTCGTTTTGTAAAGTTTAACGAATTTATTCAGTTGTCGAATGACGGATTGCTTTTGTTTGCGTCTTTACTGAAGGAAAACTTCTGTTGGGCAATGATTTAAAACATAAATAATTTTTATCTGTAAAACGAATATACCTACTTATGTATTTATTCAAATAAAATCGATAAACAGATTTCGCACTAAGAATTGCCAAATGATGTACATAAATTTATAACGTAGGTGAGAAAATACTGTACAGTTGGCAGTAAAATACATTTCCGCAAGTTAGGCTTAGAGACTTCGTAAAAAGTAGCGTCGATTGTTCCGTCATTTATATGTAGATCGATTGGGAAAATTAGTTTCAATTCACTTTATTAAACACACTAACAACATTACAGATTTATTTATCTAATGCGTTATTTATGGCACATTCACTTAGTTCTAAATTTCACTAGAATAAGACATTATAAAATCTCGGAAAACATTACTCAAATTTAAACTACAGTTGCGAAACCGAGATGGTCTCCAAAATTCTCGATGGATTCGTTTTTAAAACTATCCAACTATATTCCTTTCGAACACAGAAAATATTAAAAACTGCAAAAACTGCTTCTTGGTGCATCACGATATCCTTCCGCCTTAATTCTACAGCATTATAGCTAGTATTACCAGCGCTGGTATTAAAGTAAAATCTGCATTTAGATACCAGCGACCTTCACAAAACATCAAATCATCTTCTATTGTTGATTGTAGGTAAATTCCTAAGAATTATCATGTGATAACGTATTTCCCTACAAATTTTAACTTCTTACTGTTTGTTGGTCTCGATTAGAAAATACGTTGTTGCATAGAATCAATAATTGTTGTTTTTTTTTATTTTAAGCTGACATCGTACAGTACTTCGGTTCGTCAATCGGTAAGCGAGTCAATTACTTAGATTAGATGTAGATTTTTAGAATCATCATAGCTTTTCTACTCTCATCATTTCTGTTTGGTAGTACCTATGAAAGACTGACAATCAAATAGGTACTTAAGAGAAGTCAAATGAAATCTCAAAACGTTTCTACTTTACGGGACTGGAACCGGCGGCGTCGTCAGTACGGGGATGTGATTACCACTACACCATGCAGTCGCGTACCGTGGAAGTATTTCTTCAACATAATGCACTTTATAATCGAATAGTTGTCCCAATGCTTTACCGAGTTAAAACAATCGATTTTGTTGATTCGTAAATAAATAGGTAATCAAACCTCAATAAGTGCAACCCAATACAATCACGTTGGATAACCGATAAAACTCCGCGTCATTTTAAGATTAAATATACGCGTGTGGGTCGCTCCGATAGCGGCATGTTATGGTAGGTAGGTGTGAGTAACCCGTTCAGTGCGCCTTGGGAAGCTAGTGTAAACAGTGTGTTCCAATGAATTCCATTGATTTAGATCCCGGGGATACAGAGACGGAGCCCTTGATTCCTGACGATGTTGGTAAAAACTTATAATCAATCCTATTTAGAATCTTAGAATAAACGAAGTTTCGTTTGTTATGTAGGTCAGATCATATTTGTCAAAAAGTAGTCTAGAGAAATGGCCAACTCAGAAGCACGTGATCGCTGCCTCGTTTAGTCACTCACGGAGCCCCCCCTCCCCCCGCGCCCCTTCGCATCGCTTGTAGCCCCTGAGCCGCGTCGTCGGCCAGGTGCAAGATAATATCGCTCATTTGGTGGAACAATGACGTAATTGTAATTTTTGGCAATATTGAGTTAAGTATGTCAGAACACATGTAAGTAGTATCTACATTTGGAGAAAAATCGACGATATTGTATCTCTAATAGTTTCCGCTAGATGGCACAAACGTCGTTGTGGCATTTAGACCAAATCGTGAAACTGTTGAACGATACAACGACGAATTGGTCATTTGCGCGGGGGGGACTCGTAAAGTGCGGACGAGTTGAGGACTACATCGACGTAAAGGTAATTATGACATTTATATCATTATTTTTCTTGGGGAAACAATGACGGAATTTCACTTTCGTCGTTATTTCTTCAACTAGATCAAATGTTTAGTGATTGATTGATTCAAAATTGTTGCGTGTATAACATTTACGTCATTGTTAAGATTAAGTATTTAGCTTAATATCGACCTAAATAAATGTGGTCAGCATGTAGTTTATTTTTGACTTTAGACAGCAATACTAAATAAATAAAATTCTCTAGCTAAAATTTAAGGTTATAATTTTAACATTTCAATTTATCAAAGTAGTTACTATCTTTCTTTTTTTAGCTTTTACAGTGAACGAACGCTCTAAACTAAAAGGTTGGTAAATTGTGCAATAGAAAGGAAGACCTTTTTCTAAAATCCAACATTCTTGGTCCTGTCCTGATGAGTCACCTAGAATTGCACATTTATTTGGACAACAAAATCAATCAAGTAATGAGTCAATAGTTTTTAAAGACCAACCTGAAGCGGAACTTTGCGATAACTCCACCCTGGATCCCTCATATTATGAGCCAAAGTCAAGCAATCCAATATTAGATAATGATTCAACAGATTGCGATTTTACACCGGATGATAGTGGCGACGAATACAATCCAGCAGAATTTCGCCGTAGTCAATTAATTTGCTGGCGTTCCATTTCATCTTCATCATCCTCTGATGCCCCTTTTAACGAGCCTTCAAGTTTTACTCCACAGCACAACGCATCACAACAGGAGTCCTCTAGTGCTACTTTTACGTGTTTATTAGTGCACATCACAACGCAATACAACAGGAGTCACAGGAACAGGAACAAATTACTACTCGAAAAAGAAATAAAGACGAATGGAAAAAAATAATAGCCCGTTGCCTAAAGAATTTAGGAAAGCAGTATGTTTCTCGAACTGGGAAAGCTGTACTTTTCAAAGAACTGATACCACCGTGTACGGATAAATGTAACTATGAATGCTCAATTTTTTTTTTATTAGCCGTTGCTGTCCCACTGCTGGGCAAAAGCCTCTCTTTTCTCCTTCCACTCCTCGCGAATTAACGCTGTTACAGGCCATGATGGATGATGTGCGTCAAGCTCGTCTCACCATCTCATCTTGGGCCTTCCACGTTGCCTCCTCAATTTTTTTTATTGGTATCAAATTAGTACAGTTTAGTTTTGGCGATATCTGAATTTGTCACCGTTTAGAGATTTTTTTAGTAGGTTCTAAGTGAGATTCAATAAGTTACACAGACTATTAAGAGACTGTTTAATATTTAATAAAGATTTTGAAGATGTTGTGAACACTGTTTTGTGCCTTTTAGCAGTAATATTGAATTGTTATATTATTCTATGAGTGCTTTTCTAAAATTTTGAATACTTTAGTAAGTTAATAAATGATTACTAATAAACAAGTTTTTTTTGTCACAAAATCACCCATTTTGTACGGATAGTTTTATTCTCCATGACTGTATTCTGGTGGAACAATGACATAACTACAGGTACCTCAGTAGTTATTTTTATATTACGGAAATTCTATACATCGTTTTAATATTTTTAAAATGATATTAGAAATTCCTTGAATACAACTCTGATATACATCTAGAATAATCATAATTCTACCACCAGTTGCTTACAAATTCATTGGAGAACTCCAAAAAAACTTAATAATCGCTCTCCTGTAAAATTGGAATATTGTAAATTACGTCGATGTTCTACCAAATGAGCGATATGCAAATTTCAAATTCAAGGTTGCCTGGTCAGTCTCGATTACCGTACATTTTGGAATAATTTGTCAGTTTTTCCTAGACGGTTTTCATCTTGTGGCATTGTCATTCTGCGACACAGTGTTAAACTTGCGCAAATGACATCGTTTTTCAATACTATTTCTGTTCCATGTTCTGTATATTTAATCATTTTTTTATTTTCATCCATAACGACATTAGTAAGTAGGCACCTACCACAAAAATAATGTAAAAAGCAGTTCTTTATTCATAATACTTTTTCTATTCTAAGTTAGTTTCCTTTCCTATTGTCTTCAATCCTCTGTAGTTTAACATTTATTTTTAATCCGCCTGTGCGTAACTTCATTTATAAATATTTTGAAGGATCAAGCACATAATATGCTTACTTTGTTTATCTATGTATCTTTTTGTTAAGTATTGTAAATTAATTAGATATAGCCGAAAAACCCCAAAAAAATATAAGGGTATAAATTTCGGCGTTGCTGGTAACCCTACCTATTTTTATGTCGTTCATGTCATTGTGACGTTTCTACACTCGCCCGGCTCGCCCCTCACCCAGAGGGGCTTGTGTGTCAATGTCAACTTCACTTCGTGTTGATTTTGTTATAAAGTAAAGACATGAAAAAATAACATTTTATGATACTTAATGTACTCTGTGTCTGTGTCTCATTCTTTTGTTTCTGTGTAATTATACTTCACTGGCCCAAGTTGTCGCATAAATGATTCTATCGTGAATTTGCAATCTAGCAAAATAATATGAAATTACCACGTACATACAGTAGCTGCTCAGCTGAGATAGTCTACTGATTACTTCTTCAAACCTTGTTACAGGGGAGGCAATCATGTTTGCGGGAATCCAAGGTAAGTTTTATTACATCTAATTAATTTATTTAATTTCCCGTGTGTGCGTTTGTTTGGTTGAAAGTAGCAATGACGCGGAGACCTCAAGGTCTTTGGCAAGGAAATTTATCTTCTAAGGACAATGGGCATTAGCTTAAAACTAAGCGAAAACTTAATCATAATTTAGTGATATTTTAAATAGCATCCTTTTATCTATTGATTATTGTAATCTTTCAGAGTGACATGTTTACATACCTACTGAGTTATCTTTATTGTTTACAAACAAAAGCAACCCAGACTTGATGTTAAACTTTAATAAAATGTTTAAGACTATTTTTACAATGCAGTTTAAACTCTGACTCCTGTATTATGAAAGCATGCTCAGTCATTGATCTATGCTTGAGTGATGCTCATGCATAGTTTTGAGTAAAGACAAACTTTAAAACAATGCTTTGGAACTCATGTCAAAATCTACAGTCACTTGTGTAACTCTCAAGTAAAGTAACAATGCATTATTTTTCTCCGTTAGCCTCTTTTTGGCATTTATCTCATGGGGGGGTCATGCCCTTAATCCCCATGCTGGACATGCATGTTGGGGATCGCTGTTCAGTGATAGTTCATCTCTTAACGAGGAACATTATCAAGTAAGGCATGAACGTTGGTGTTCTTCAATACTCACATTTAAAATGAATTAGCCAAACTATGATAGTTTTTATAGTAAAATACAATATCCTATTATAGGAGATGATGATATCCCTGGAATTGGACAATATGAGGACTTCCACACCATTGATTGGCAACGGGACATTGCAAGGGATCGGATGAGACACAGATACATTGTCAAGAAACGACATGACTCCTGCTGGGATTTAATAAAGGTATGCACAGTTTACACATTGACAATGTATTAACGGGGGTGATTTTTATCAGTATACCTACCTGATAATGATATGTGATAGTGAAGTGAGAAACCTTTTTTTCTTCTTAATTTATCTGCAATCAGTTTGATCAACTATGAGCAGATTTTCAGGCTTTCTATTGTACATCGGGTGAAGCACACTCCTGCATTCTCAGTCTTGCGGACCTTCATTTATATCCTTTCTTTACAGTCTCCTCTGGTATAAGGGAGCGTTCAAGTATTATGTAACGCAATTTTTGAAGATTTTAGACCCCCCCTCCTCCCACTGTAACGCTCCGTAACGTTTTTCTGTACCCCCCCTCCCTCCCTTTCTAAACGTTATGTAACACTCAAGTGATCATTTTTACTCTGAAGTCGCCAAAAGTTATGTTATACTTTTTGATTCTTGGTGTAGTTTTAATTGCCTTTTAATAAAACTAAATAATGTTACGTAACGTGTTGTAAGAAAGACCCCCTCCCGCCCCTGTAACGCATCGTAACGTTTTACGAGACCCCCCCGCCCCCCCGAATTGCGTTACGTAATACTTGAGCGCTCCCTAAGGGTTCTGTAAGCTTCCGAGCCAATTGGTTGGGGTGGTTTTCGAGTATTTCCTGGTATGCCTTAGCTGTTGTTTGGATCTCTTTAGCCAAAGTTGGAATTTTTAAAATGTCATATAGTATGGTGTTCGTTAGGTTTCGGGTGCGTTGGTGATTTTTCTAACAAGACCATTCTAGAAGAGCTGGATTATATTAATATTTGAGGTGGAAGCTGTGCACTACAGTTGGATACCATAGGTCCAAATCATAAGTTTGTTGTTCTTGTCCAGAAGCCAGTAAAACTCTCTACATCTCAGTCTGAGTTGATCTCTTTTCTTCTGTAGATGTCCTTTCCATGTTAAACGTCGATCCAGGTGCATTCCGAGATATCTCACAGTATCGCTGACAGGCAGAGGGAGGTTGCCTAGGTAGACTGGTGGACAGTCACCTTGTCTTAGAGTGAAGTGAGAAACCTAACAACTTTATTCCTTACTACTTTTCCTAATTAGTATACTTTTACTTAGGATGATTCTTAGATTGGCCTGATAAGCTGCTGCTGTTGTTGTTATTTCCTACTTTATATAATTAGGTACTTATTTGAGCAATTTTACATGTTTAGGCTTTTTATAATCCTATAACAGGCACCGGTCTGTAGCCTCAGGTAGATAAGCATCTTAATGCTTTCACTGCCCAGCCTCTGCAGTGAACCCGAAGGGGCGCGCCATATGCGACAATGGCAGTGAAAGTGTCAAGTACCTTTGAATTCTTGTTTCTCACCCACCACCACCACATAAGCTTTAGCATTACTTTTGCTGTACCTACTGTAGTGAGAGATATAAATATTATGATTTACTTATTCCCACATTGACTGTGGTTGTATGAAAGATCATGTGAAATGTCATGAAGTTGAAGGTATAAATGAGTAAATTGTTGTAGGGCGCGCACGACGCGTGGTCAGGCTGGGTGTGCGTCCTCCTGGTGGGTATTTGCACCGGCATAGTGGCCGGGGTCATCGACATCGGGGCCTCCTGGATGACGGATCTCAAGTTCGGGATCTGCCTCTCAGCCTTCTGGCTGAACCGGGAGCAGTGCTGCTGGTCTGATGTCAACACCACTAACTTTGAACCGGGGAACTGCTCGCAGGTACAATATATACTATACACTACATAGAGCAATACAATGCTATACAATACTCGTAGCTTATCATAATAATAATAAGCGCCCTATAGGCTATTATGTCATGGAGGTAGTACCCATAATCCCCACGCTGGACATGCGACCTGGGTATTTTAAGTATTTTGTATTTGTAACGGCAACTGCTGTAATACGGTAATCACTATGATTGGGAGGCGGATTGGTGATTGCTAGAGGTTATGAAACACTAGCACTTCCTCTAAAACTTCCACGGATTGGAGTGATAGATACTAACTAGCTGGCTCGGGGTCCCCCGATATTCCTCGTCTTGAACTACGGAAGGAATAACAAGCATGCATCCTTAAAAGCCGCCACACACAGAAACCGGCTTTCAATCCAATATTTGTATGAAACCGGCAAAGTGCTAGTCAGATTCGCGCACGAAGAGTTCCATATCATCACATCACACTAATATTATAAATGCGCAAGTTTGTATGGATGGATGGATGGATGTTTGTTACTTCTTCACGCTAAAACTACTGGACGGATCTAGCTGAAATTTTGCATACAGGTAATTCTAATCCTGGATTCAAACTTTTGATCCAGTTCCCGTGGGATGAAACTCACCTTTTTTTAACGTTTCCATAGGAAAAACGCGTGTAAAGCCGCGGGGCGCAGCTAGTTATCTATAAAAACGGCAAAAAAAAAATCTATTGTATGGGACCCCTCTTAAATATTTATGTTATTCTGTTTTTTAGTATTTCTTTTTATAGCGGAAACATAAATACATCATCTGTGAAAATGTCAACTGTCTAACTATTAGGATTCATGAGATATAGCCTGGTGACAGATTGACAGACAGACGGATGGACAGTGGAGTCTTAGTAATAGGGTCCCGTTTTACCCGTTGGCTACGGAACCCCAAAAAGTAGTCTCAACACAAGTTTTGCTTAGCTGAAAGCTAGATGATGCCGTGTGAATTGTTCATCTATTTTTATATATTACAAGCTGCGCCCGCGGCACACCTATCCCACGAGAACTGATTTTCGGTATAAAAAGTAATGTATCTCCTATGTGTTATTCCAGGCCTAGAACTGCCTGTATTCAAAATTTCAACACGACCCGTTTAGTAGTTTTTGCGTGAAAGAGCAACAAACATACATACAGATATGTCTACAAACGTTCGTGTCTTTAATATTATTAGGATTAACGTTTGTTGTTTTCCTTGCAGTGGTCAACATGGCCGCAAGTGTTCGGCGACCGCGCGGAGGGCGCTGGGGCTTACATCATCAGCTACCTGCTGTACATAGCGTGGGCGCTGCTGTTTGCCGCACTCTCGGCTTCCCTCGTCCGCATGTTCGCACCCTATGCCTGCGGATCCGGTACTTACACTATTTTATACCTAACCTATACTCAAGCTCTAGCTGTGTGGTGCTGGCTTAGAATTTGTACCCCCAAATCTTGCTGCGGGTGTCGTATGAGGCGACTAAGGGATATCTACAGAAGGCGGGCAGCACCCCGTATGCAGAACCATTCTACCATCGAACTGCGATCCCCAACCAAACTGCATTACCCCCATGATATAAACAAAGCGCTTATCAGTGAGAGGTCTGCCAATACAGGCTGTTCAGGTATATATGGAGACAAAAACAGGATCGTGATATCGTCCTCTCGCAAGATAGGTCGGACGATGTCACCAGGGTAGCTAGACAAACGAGTAAGTATGTAGATGCGGGAAGTACAGGACAGAGAAAGCTGGCAAAAGCATAAGGAGGATCCTCAGCAGTGGGTGCCAATAACCGATTATTTAGAATAGAATAGTAGAATAGAATAGAATAGACATTTATTTAGCACACACATAGGGATACACAACACAGAGGGAAAGTAAAATACAGAACAAATAAAACTAGTACTATGACTAAACTTAAAAATTAAACAGCTCTTTGAGACAATAAGGCTTGACAATAAGGTTTTATACGAGATTGTGGACTGTGGAATTTAGATGTATTGTATTAATGTATTGTGATGTATTGTTCTTAAGGTGGTTAACGACAAATGACGAGTGTGATGACGATATGAGTGATTTCGGGCAAAATAGAATTTCACTAACCTTCCGTCCGATGCGAAGCGACGAGTCGGGTCTGTGTTCGGTACCTAGGATCCAATAAAGCACTAACAAACTACCTAACAAGTTGTATACTCCCTGATCAGTAAATGTAGGCCGGGGTGTGACACAGTGTGAAGTCCCGTAGCCTTGATCACCAGCTATCAATCACTCCCAATCCATATAATTGCACAATCAGTAGAGAACGAGACGATATTCTTTTAAATAAAATGTGTGCTCAAAAATATGTAAGCGCTTTGTTCGAGATCCAATATTCGAATGATCCTGGCTATGATGATGATAATGTTAGGTTACTCCTGCTGTAACATATACTCCTTTCAAATTCAGTGGAACCGTAATGTAGCTTGCACTCGGTTTTAACTCAACCTCAGCAGTCTATATTGGTCCACTGCTGGACACAGGCCTTTTCCTGATAAGCGCCTTATTGGTTATTATACCATGGGGGTATTGCCTATAATCCCCGCACTTCAGTGATAGTAGAACTGTTCTACTGAGGGCACTGCTGCCCGCCCCCGGTAGATATCCCTTAGTCGCCTCTTACGACCCCCGCGGGAAGAATTAGGGTTCAGTAACTACTACTTTCTTTAGACTTTTAAAATAAGCACTTAGATTTGTACTATATAAACAGCTTGATAAACAGTAATTACTATCAAACAAGAAATAAGGCGACATCCAGCCAAGCTTTAACATCATTAATGTAATTATCTATGGAGTAAGCAGAGTTCCTTCAGATGGAAGCTCTTGAAAATATTGATTACATTGTGCTTTAATAAATGATTCCGTTTGCAGGTATCCCTGAAATCAAGACCATACTGAGCGGGTTCATAATCCGCGGGTACCTCGGTAAATGGACACTGATAATCAAGGTGGTCGGCCTTATACTGTCAGTGTCTTCAGGTCTGTCGCTCGGGAAAGAGGGGCCCATGGTGCACATCGCTTGCTGCCTGGGTAAGTCGAGTACACTGATAAAAAGGCGATTTTAAAACTGTCTTCATTGATAATGCTGTCTGCTTTATGTCTGTCTTTTGAAACTGATAGGATAAAGTAGTTTGTAGCTAGAGAAAAAGGGGCCCATGGTCATTATATAGCTCAAAAGTAATAATTAAATAATGTTGTTATATTGTTTTATAATCACGTATAGCGCCATCTGTTAGTTGCGGTTGGTCGCGCCACACGTCAGGTTTTTTTTGAAAACAATCAGGAAACCCTAAGCAAATATCTGTATAGTGTACAAACATTTATTGCGAGGCGGGAATCGAACCCGATCTCGTGCGTTATAGACATAGCGCAAAAAATTTGCAAGCTGAAGTGGAAGTTGGTCGGCCATATCTCCCGAAGTGTTCTTTAGTGAGGATCGCGACTCGGCAAACATGGGAATCTGTGTGCATTATTATGTGGCTCATAGGTACATCTTATATAAAAAACTATTTGAATTACAAGAATACCTAAATATTTATACTTATTTATACATTTTACTATATAAGCTTTCGTAGTTTCTATAGTACTATAAACTAGTTCGATAAACTTTCGTAGTTTCTATAGTAAAATGTATAAACATACTTCGTGGCTTGACGAATTCAAACACCAACGTCGTTCTTCCAACACAAACAAGGTTCGTAGTTAACACATTCATAATTTATTTATACATACTAATATAAATACATACTTACCTATATCCTATCCATTTTGAATGGAGCGTAAACGTAAACAAACCGCCCATACTTAACCTAAAATCCACTTTGTTGGCGCGTTCTTTTATACGTAATTTACATTACTTGTCGATTTTAGATCCTCCCTTCAATTAAAATTGCTTACAATTATATCTGAAACTCGACGCCAAGCAAGTGGGATTTTGTTATTGTGTCGTACTTTGTTTACTAACATGCTTCATTCAGAATGGATAAACCATAACTATCTATATTGTATAAAAGGAAACATGGGTGTGGTCAATAATAGCAGGACTAAGCAGTAAGATTGTATTTCGGTTTACATTGACAGGCAACATCCTATCGTACCTGTTTCCGAAGTACGGCCGCAACGAAGCCAAGAAAAGAGAGATCCTGTCTGCGGCCGCGGCCGCCGGCGTCTCGGTCGCCTTCGGGGCGCCCATCGGAGGTGTGCTCTTCAGCTTAGAAGAGGTAACAACTACAAGCATAATAATAATCCGAGTGGTGCCGGCTTAGAATTTGCACCACCCACTCCCGCGGATCATGAACCCGCTCAGTATGGTCTTACGGAAACATTTATTAGATAGATAAACATTTATTTGCTTCTGCAACACACAGTACTTAAGTGGTAATTATAGACATTTGATCATCATCAATTATACACATTTGACAAAAATAAATATATAAAAAGCTAACAAGGAAAAACTAATAATCGATGTAACAAAAGGCACAGCCTATAAAAATAGCACATATTAAAAGAGTTTACAAATAGGCACGGTGTGTGCTGCAGCACAGCAAAAAGGCATTAACTCAGCGAATAGTTTTGCTCGAGGAGCAAACACTGATTTTCAGTAATACCTTCTAAGGTGACCCGAAAAACGAGATACTAACGAGTAATAAAATGATGTGTCTAAATTAGAGCACAGTGTAATCAATATTTTCAGGAGAGTAGTTACTAAACCCTTAATCTTCCCGCGGGGGTCGTAAGAGGCGACTAAGGGATAATTTCCATTGGCGGACAGCAGCTCCTTCTGTGAAACAATTCTACCACCAAACTGCGATCCCCAACCCGCATGCTCAGCGCGGGGATTATCGGCGTTAACCCCCATGAGATAACAGCTGTTCAGGCGCTGATCAGGGGACACCTACGTCCAGCAGTGGACCAAGACAGGCGGTTGAGGTTGAGGAAGTAAAGCTAATGTATCTCTTGAATAGGGTATATGCATGTGACTTCAAAAAAGGTTTTTTTTAGTTATTCTCTCTTGATATTATAATATATCTGTATATTTATTTTTGTATTTTATGATGTTCTTATTGTGAAATTTAATCATTGAAAAGTAGTTATTTTAAATCTCAACCGCAAAATGTCTAAACGCAACGCTATTGGCACCTGAAGCGTGACGTCATACTTTAACATTTTTGTGTATGGGCATGAAGTTTTTACTTTGAGTTGACATAGGGGACTCGATGATCCCTGACGTCACAAAGCAAGGGCTAACATTGCAGCGTTTTTATCAGCCGAAACTGAGTGTAGTTTTACTTTTTGTTTTTTTACAGAATAATTTAAAATTTGTTGGTTGTTATATTTCTTTTTGTTTATGTATTAACCTAAATAAACAATTAAATAAAACAAATTCATGCATCGTAAGCTCTGGGTAATTGAAGCACGCACTTGCAGGTTTCCTATTACTTCCCGTTGAAGACGCTGTGGCGCTCCTTCTTCTGCGCGCTGATCGCCGCCTTCATCCTGCGCTCCATCAATCCCTTCGGCAATGAGCACTCGGTGCTGTTCTTCGTGGAGTACAACAAACCCTGGATATTCTTCGAGCTGATACCTTTCGTGGGACTTGGAATTATCGGGGTGAGTTCGCAAATTTTTTTTTCACAGTCTTGTAGGAATGCAAATAATTTTTTTTGAACATATTTTTAACCCCTTTTGCCCCCCAAAACTCCCCATTTTAAGTACTACTAGGTCTGAAATATCTTTAAGTTTGGTGCCCTATCTAGAAACATTCATCGGCCACACTGTATGGGTGCCAAGCCAGACGTCGTTGTAGGGGTGAAACTCAAGATGTTGGAAGAGATTTTTACACCAACATGATTGAGCTAATTTACATATTGAGCTAAAACATCTTAGAACATTGTAGAATACTTGAATAAGGGCATTTAATGCTGTTTTTTTTTGTATTATATGTCAGTGAATCTTTGCCCTAAGTTATTACGTAATACTTAGGCTAAAATTTACCTACCTAAGTAAATAAAACTTTATAAATAGAATACACCCAGAACTCCTGGAATGAATATCTGCAGATAGCTTAGAGAATAAAAATAGCTTAGAGAATAAAAAGGTTGCATGCAAATAAGGTATCCTATGATTGCTTTTTCACTTCATATTGTTAAATATAATATATAGTCTAATAATTGATTAAATCAGAAATACAAAAAGCTACAATAAATAAATAAGATGTCAGAACAATAATAAATCGATACAACACAGAAAACAAATTAAGTCAGGACACAACAAATTGCGTGCCGAAAATTTGCACGAACTTATTGGGACTTTATTTGATTTCTTAAGAAATTACCCATAGTATTAAACTATAATAACAAAAATCATTACATAAACATTTACATGATTTTTATCTTATACCCAAGTATGATTAATTATTATTGTTCTGAGTTCTAAATAAAAATATTTTTTGACTTTCCATCCATCCATCCATCCACAGCCTGTATCGGTCCACTGCTGGACGCAGGCCTCCCCCTGATAAACGCCTTATAGGCGTTTAATTCATGGGGGGTAACGCCCATAATCCCCACGCTGGGCATGCGGGTTGGGGATCGCAGTTTGGTGGAAGATTTGTTCTGCAGGGGGCGCTGCTGCGCGCTCCCCAGAAGATATCCCTTAGTCGCCTCTTACGACACCCACGAGAAGAATTGGGCTGGTGCAAATTCTATGTCGCCGGCACCACATGGCGAACTTGTGACTTTATTTGATGTTTATGTAATGTTTACAGGGATGCATCGCGACGATCTTCATAAAAGCAAACATCTACTGGTGCCGCTACCGCAAGCTGTCCAAACTGGGCCAGTACCCGGTGACCGAGGTGCTGGTGGTCACTCTGGTGACCGCCATCGTCGCCTATCCCAACCCCTACACGCGCATGAACACGAGCGAGCTCATCTATCTGCTGTTCAACCAGTGCGGGATCGCCTCTACTGATCCTCTGTGGTGAGTTGCTCACTAATCATTCATCTTTTAGTACCATTTGGTAGTAGAGGTCTAAGATACCTCTAACTCATCTTTTAGTACTATTTGGAAGTAGAGGCCGAGAAAAAAATATAACAACCAAAAAAATTAAATTATTGAGGTAAAAAACTAAAAGTTAAACTACACTCAGTTTTAAAATATCTACTTTTCTAGTATAGGCTGATGATGATGATGATGAATGTAATCATCTATGGTGTAATAGACTTTCTTGATAAGATTTCGTTTTATGTACAGTTTAAATTTACGAATAGGGAGCTCAGTTGCATGCCTCGAAGAGACACTTCAGCCCTGTTTTGTATCTGGTCTCTGTGGCCGTGCAGTGTACCACTTCGTGTTCCACAGTCTCTTCTTGGAAGCAGCCATGACATAAGTTGTTGTCTGTGGCGCCAGTCTTTATAGATGATGGTTCAGTTCCAGTGACCTGTGATACTAATGATTGTGCAGCATTATTATTTATTTATTTTGTAATATATTTACACAAACTACAAGCGGTTGATTATAATATCTTGTAACAGTGACTACAGCCGCAACTTCACCGACGTGAGCGATTCCATGGAGGTAGCTGCTTCGGGCGCGGGCGTGTACCGCGCCATGTGGCTGCTCTCGCTGGCGCTGATGCTGAAGCTGGTGGTGACGGTGTTCACCTTCGGCATGAAGGTTCCTTGCGGCCTGTTCATCCCGAGCCTAGCGCTTGGAGCCATCGCGGGGCGGATGGTCGGCATCGGTGAGTATTAACTACCCTTTGTCTGTTAGTAAAAGGTGGCAATAGTTCGATAGTTGTTTATTGATCACAAATAAAAGTTACATGTCAGGTTACAACAGTTACAGACTTATAATATAATACTATCGACTTCACATATTTTTTTTTATTAACTGCGTTGAAAATAAACAAACCCGCAGTACTTAACCTCAAATAAACTTTCTTGTAGATTTTTCAATATAATGTAAGTTTATTATGAATGTAAGCGGGTTAACTTGCTTGTGTTGGAAGAACACCAATGTTTTAGCCCTTAACAAGGGATATCTTCGACGAACCGCACTCTCCCTGAATTGTTCTGCAATAGGCGCTGCTGCCCGCCCGCGGTGGGTATCACTTAGTCGCCTTTTACAACGTAAAAATCGAAGCCACGGGAAGAATTGGGATGGAGCAAATTCTAAGCCAGCACCACATCATTGCTATTACCATCATCAGCCTATATTAGTCCACTGCTGGACATATGCCTCCCCTAATGAGCACCATAGCGTCCTATCTTCAGCTTGACGCATCCAGCATCTACCTGCAGTCTTTCGCAGACCGTCATCCCACCTGGCCGGAGGGCGTACTACACTTCGATGCCAGGAGCACACAGCTACCAGTAATCAGCTTAAATTGTAAAATTGTAATTCCAGGCATGGAACAGCTGGCTTACAACTACCCTCAGATCTGGATGTTCAGCGGAGAGTGTTCTAGCGGCAAGGTGTGCATCACTCCAGGCTTGTACGCGATGGTGGGCGCGGCGGCGGTGCTCGGTGGCGTTACTCGGATGACAGGTATACTCAATAACCTTAAGGCCCATACACCAGTGAAAGTGGTGCCCCCAATAGTTTTATCTTATTATTACGTTAAACGCAGCAAGTTTTAAAAATCTATCGTTCAGTTTGTGGTATCTATTATAAGTTATTTATTAATGCCTCCTAATATTATAGGTATAAAATTATTGCAAGTGCGTTATTCAAGACGCGCCGATTCATTAGTTAAAATATTACCTCAGTCTGGAAAATATTTTACTACTTTTTCTGAATCCTATCGTAAGAACTACTGGCAATGAAGAATAAACTGAAAATTTTAGGATTTTTCTAAATAACATTTCGGATAGCTATTAGAGGTAGCAAGGTTCAAGATGCATTTATTTTATTATTAGTCATTGTCTTTGTAATCATTTCCGTTTGATTATTTAAATAATTAAGAGTATCTTTTTGTTGTAAAGACCATAGATAGACATGGAATTTATCATTATAGAGTTTATCACGGAGAGGCGTATCTGAATATTTCTAGTTTTTTTACATATTAGTTCCAGGTACTCCATATTTTTTTAATGTTCAACTAGATTTACTATTTCTTAATTTTTCCGAAGCCTCCAGTCTACCATCTTCCTGCTCGTCTGCTTATTTTCGGTTCTTTTCGGATACCAGCAGTTTGTGCTCTTCTTTTAATGTTAGCGTCCAAGCACATTAAGATCTCGGTTTATATCGCTATGTTATAGCCTTTTATTATTATTATTTGTAATACACTGGCAGCTCTTAAAGCAGATGTGTGTAAATCTAAGTCTTTGTCAATGCCCATCAAAATTTCGTTTAGTTTATTTTTGAAAGAGTTCACCGAGGGAGAACTAATCACGGATTCCGGTAACCGATTCCATGTTTTAACTATGCGATTCGGCAGTGCTCTCTGGGTTTGCTGGTACTTGGCCCCGTTGCATCTTCTGAGAGTGTCTTCTCAGGTTTGTGTTGGTTTCGACACATCAAACGACTTCCCATACTAGTACGACGACGGCCTCCTCATCGAGACGGATCGCCGGAATCGCGCAGAAAAAGAGAAAAATCATAGTCAAATCTATGCGTTAGAACATGCAGTTCCGCCTCTGTTCCGCTTCTCGTACAACGGACAACGTCATCGCTGAAAAGGTCCGATGAGAGAGAAATAACGATGAACAAATGGAACGAATATATGAACAAATGTATGAATGAACAGTATCACAGATCAATCTAACTGATGTTTTAACAATCGCGGAACTATGGCGGCGATGCCACCTCAGTTTCGCGTGCTGGTATGCGACTGGCCTAAAGCATTCATATGTGTATTTTCAGTGTCCCTGGTGGTGATAATGTTCGAGCTGACCGGCGGTGTGCGGTACATCGTGCCGCTAATGGCGGCCGCCATGGCCTCTAAGTGGGTTGGCGACGCGCTGGGCCGGCAGGGGATCTACGACGCCCACATCGCGCTCAACGGCTACCCCTTCCTGGATTCCAAGGATGAGTTCCAGCACACAAGCCTTGCCGCTGATGTGATGCAGCCGAAGTGAGTACCATTACTACTATTAGTACGAGTAACTCGGTTTTCTGTTAATAGTCTGGTCAAGAATTAGGAGCGAAGTTTCATTAGTTCGCACTAGCTCAAAGTTGGTAGGATAAAATCTAAAAAGTCATCATCGATCTTGGAAAGAAAATTACTCGGAGTCAATGGTCACAAAAACGGTTCGTGATTTTAAGCAAAATGGTAAGGTTTATCCTATCAGTGCAGACAAAAATTGTAGATGAGATAATTATCTTTAATGTCTTAATTTTTTTTCGTAAGTGTCTCCGATTCTGATAATATATATGTATTCGAAGAGATTGAGTTTATCTGATCTACAATTTTTGACTAAACTAATTTTATATTAAAACTTACCGTTGTGCTGAAAATCACGAAAAACCCGTTTTTACCTATGATATCCCGAGTATTTTTTTTTCTAGGATCGATGAGGTCTTTCTGAATTCATTTATGGTAGTGTTTATAACAAGCCTACCTAGAGAACAATACTACTCGGGTGTCTAAATTGACCGGACTACAAATCTATTTTAGCATTTGCACGAAAACAAATCGGAGACTTAAGGCACTTTTTCACGGACTGCACTTCTTAATAATTAAAACATTTTTGGCTGTTATATTTTTTCATTTATTTATTAACCTAAATAATCAATTAACAAAGTAAAAAATCCATGCATATACCTATTAGTATACGTAGGCGTATCGGCTGCAGTCGACCGACAAATTGCCTTCCGTGTATTTAAGACGAGCAGTCCGTGTAGACGAGCCCTTAGATTTTCGGTTCTTGAGTTCTGGCCCAGCACACATGCGTAAACACGTCTCCCCACAACAAGGGAGGTCTCAGTTATCACCGCGTTAGGTCGGCTGATGCGCTTTTACATCCACAGGCTGAGTCGAAATAATAAAAATAACAGATTTCAGAATGTTTGTATTGAGTACAGGGAGAGTAAGTATTGCATTACCTTTCCTTCATGTTCGAAGGCCGTAGCCGTTGCTTAAGGCTTTTTGGAGTCTAAAGTGCAGCTGTCCGCCTGATAAGCAGGTTGCGGGTTCGATTTCCGTCGCAAGACAAATTTTTCAAATGTATGTTAACAAACTTAGGTTTGCTATGCGTGAAAAGGACTACAACATGAGGAGTTTGCGAGTATTTTTGTAATAAAAAATGCAATGACTCTTTGGAAGAAACCTAACAAGCTTGGGGCGTCTTGTCTTATCATTCGTGTTAAGCAGCATCATAAATCATCTTTTATCAATGGATTAATTATCTTTACTATAAATAAACTAGTTTTTTATAAGTGCGCGAGCTTGCAGCTCGAGCAGCTTGTGAGTTTTAAAATACAACAAAAAATCTGCGAAAGGTTCGCGAAAATTAAAGCCTATGAACTAAAACAATAGCATTTTGCATATTTTTTGACCAGAATTGTTTTCTTCCTATTTGTTGCGTACTAGTACGACAATGTCTGACATATTGCTAAATAACAACAACACATAGCAGGAACATAGCTTATATTGTCTATTTACAGAATAATAATACAGTGTGAAGAATAGAAAAGTTTTCAGTCATCATGTTAGGTATTACGGAACCCTACAAAGTTTATACCAAATTTTGAACGACTAGTATTGCTATCGTCTGCATCAGCTAAATAAAGATAGCAATAATCTGCGTCTCGAATTGAAGCTGCGGTCGATGGTCACCGGATTCTAAATGTGCGAAATTCTTGATATTTGGGTGGATGTTTGTTACTATCTAAGTGCTTATTTGTTAGTCTAAGGAAATAAACGATTTGACTCTGACTCTTACTTCTTGTTAATATTGCTGAATTGATCGGACGATAGTTTTTCTTTTTAGTTAAGCTTTTTTTGTTAAGACAATCCATTTAAATTATTCGCGAAACCGCATAAGCGACATGCACACTTCATTTACTTATTATGAAACTACGAACAGTACTAACATTATGGTTTAAACTAGGATGTATAAAATGATATATAATATGCCCAAACCCAGCTGTAGGTTTATGTATTTCCATTATTTTAAATATTAATTTATTTTGTACTGAATTGCTGCTTTGTTTTGTTTTGCGACTGTTTTCTTTTTTTGTACATAATTTGTGTAATAATGTTTTTATCGCCAAGCTTTGCATGACCCTTATTTTATTTACTGTAGTACAGTTTTTTTATTTATAATTTTTGTAGTTTATAAATTTGCATACTAAGCTAAAAAAGCAAAACCTCTGTTAAACTCGTTGCTGATTAAGCCTAACTAAAATATCGCGACGGAACCGAAATTTAACAAATTTATCAAAATTTTAATCACTGAAAAGTACTTGAATTAATGCTATCTACAATTATCTATTTAGTTGCCAGAATTTCCGCACACTGCAAACAATATGACTAGATTCTCTCCTAAGCAATGCAAATTACCAACGGAATTTTGAATACAAACTTCAATAAATCTTCAACTCTACCTCGTATAGTATGGCATAGGTATAGTAGGTATGGCCGTACGGTGCTGGCCTTGAGTTGCACCACCGCAACCCTTCCCGTGGGTGTCGTAGGCAACTAAGGGATATACACCGGGGGGCGTGTAGCAGCGCCCGCTGCAGAACTATTCTATCACCAAACTGCAATCCTTTAACAGCCGCATTCTCCCAGTTCCCGGTTGCCTCGCTATTCCTGGCCATGTTAGCGGTCATGGTAACGGCGGGGCAGGGGGTGCTAGGATTCCCCGGGCTACGGAAGGTAGCGCATTTGGAGGCGGAGTTAGAAAACCCGGACTGGCAGCGAATCCCGAATAGGCCCGCATAAGAATCACAAGGGAAAATGTTTGTCAACTCTCTGAGAAGAAGAAGCTGTTCTTAATTAATTCCTTTTTTAGAAACAGCTTCAAAGGACGTGGCAAAGCCCCAACGCTGGCACTTAAAATTAGATCGACTTTATCATGATAAATTTGGTTCAATACCGGATCTGATCACTGACTGCTCCGAGCTTCTCTGAATATCAATTAAAAACTTGAAAGAAACCGTCGGACGAAGTCTACGCTCTGACCTAACCCAATCCAAATCATGGCCGGCACAGAGAAGTTCCAGCAGCTTCTCGGGAATAGATTCTTTGCCTTGGATTCCGCTATTGACGCTGACGTGACCCTACACAATCTGTTCGACACGTTTAGGGTCGACGGCATCAAGTTCTGCCAAAAGCAGCGTACTGGTTAGAAATCCAAACTCTCGGATAAGACTCTCGGGCTGATGGCAAAAAGACGGGAAACCATCCAAGCGACTTTGTCAAACTGGTCAGACCTGAACAAGCTAATTGCGACCATGGTACGGCGCGACCTTCGCAGCTCCAACACACGCCTTATTGAAGAGGCAATAGAGCGAAATCGAAGGTCGAAAGTATTTACTCAGCAGCTTGGCAGGACCCACCAGATAAAGCTTAAGACGCACGACGGTATGACCTTATTGTCGAATCCGCCAATTTCTATGGCCAATTATACGCTGCACATGCCCCTCGTTCCCAACAAGACGACCACGATTCCAGAGCCACCCTGACATGCCACTAGAGTCTGCTCAAAAAGAGAAGATTCGTGGCATTACGGTGAACTAATACTTTTAGTCATATTGCAATGACAGCAGTGTTGTCAACGCAACAAAAGTTGTCAATTCTCTTTTAGAACAGACTCAATAGCGACTTGCTGCCAGACATCAGTCAAGATGAAATCGTGCTAGCTCTGAGGCAGCTTAAAAATAGAAAAGCCCCCGGGAGGACGAAATAACATCAGAGCTTTTGAAAGTCGGAGAAGTTCTTGTTATAAAGGAACTACAGGACCTCTTTAACGCCGATAAAACCCTCCTTAAAACTACAGACCTATCTCACTCTTGAGCCACGTCAATAAGCTGTTCTCACGAGTAATATGTTTAAGACGCTGGAATGGAAAAGGCAAGGGCATTAACATAAACGGCGATTACATCTCACACCTGCGATTCGCTGATGACATACTCCTAATGGCGGAGTCGCTGGAGGAGCTGAACCAGATGCTGGACGGCCTAGCTTCAGCCTCGCGACACATCGGTCTTGACATGAATTTGGATAAAACCAAAGTCATGATGAATGGGCTCATTGATCCGGGGCCGGTCGTCGTACATGGCCACCGTCTCGATTTTTTTTCCTTGGGCAAATTCTGCAGTTAAGTAAAAACAATTTTGAGAAGGAGGCCAAGAGGAGGATATAAGTAGGCTTGGGCTGCGTTTGGAAAACTACGTCGAGTCTTCTCGTCATCCATAACGCAATGCTTGAAACCAAAGTTTTCAATCAGTGCGTCCTACCCGTCATGACCTACGGAGCTGAGACGTGGACTTTTATGATAGGGTTGGTCCACCAGTTCAAAGTCGTTCAGCGAGCTATGGAAAGAGCTATGCTCGGAATCTCTTTAAAGGATAGGATTCGTAACGAACACATCCGACAGAGAAGCAAAGTTATCGACATAGCTCAAACAATTATCAAGTTAAAGTGGCAGTGGGCCGGCCATATCTCGCAAAGAACCGACAACCGATGGGATAAACGAGTTCTTGGGATGACGATCTGCGAAAGACTGCAGGCAGATGCTGGATGCGTCAAGCTGAAGAAATGGCTCTATGGCGCTCATTAGGGGAGGCCTTTTTTCAGCAGTGGACTAATATAGGCCGATGATAATGATGAAATGTTTTTTTTTTATCGGTCTAGTAGTTTCGGAGCCTCTTCCATGCAAACAAACAAACAAATAAATCTGTCCTCTTTATAATAAGAATAAGAATAATAAGAATTTATATGAAAATTGTAACGCTGTGGTTTACCTCAATAAATAAAATATAAATATAATATTTGTTAAATTATATAGATTTCGTCCGAGGTCAGGGCCGCGATGATGATGGCCGAAAGCGTAGCTTAGCCTAGGTCCAGGCCATCAGCGCGATCAGCAAGTGAAATTAAGGCCGAAACCGAAAATCGACGCTTGTACAGCGCAGACAGCAAGGGCTGCAATGATGACCAAGCTTGAAGGCCGAGACCTAGCAAGCTTAGCTTGAGGCTATCATAGCGTGACCCGCAGGGCTATCATTACGTACCAAGGCTTGTATAATGCTTTAATTTAAAACAACTTGGATTGGAGGATTCGTCGCTTAAAGAGTTTATTTTCACTATTTATTCACGAAAATAATTGATTGAAACGTATTATGCAAAATATACCAGCGCTATGCTCTTTTGTCAGTGTCCCGTGTCTTTTTTTATTCTAATCAGCCAGTTAAACATATAGATCATAATGCAGAGTGCCTTTATGCACCTAACTTTTTTAAAAACAAAATGGAATTCGAGAGTCAGAGAATATATTCCGGGCCGCTTAACACAACAGCAATGAAACCGACCGCTCTCGCGTAGGCCGTAAACAGCGCGTAAATAATTTGATTAATCATCATCATGCATGGTTGCACTGAGTAAACCAAACACCCTTTACATTCCTTAGTTAGGGAGTGTTCAAGTATTACGTAACGCGATTTTTGAAGATTTTTGACCCCCCCCTCCCCCCACTGTAACGCTCCGTAACGTTTTTCTGTACCCCCCCTCCCCCCCTTTCTAAACGTTACGTAACACTCAAGTGATCATTTTTACTCTGAAGTCGCCAAAAGTTATGTTATAGTTTTTTTATTCTTGGTGTAGTTTTAACGTTACGTAACACTCAAGTGATCATTTTTACTCTGAAGTCGCAAAAAGTTATGTTATAGTTTTTTATTCTTGGTGTAGTATTAATTGCCTCTTAATAAAACTAAATAATGTTACTTAACGTATTGTAAGAAAGACCCCCTCCCGCCCCTGCCCTGTAACGCATCGTAACGTTTTACGAAACCCCCCCGCCCCCCGAATTGCGTTACGTAATACTTGAACGCTCCCTTAGGACCAATTATAGGAAGAATGCATTTGTATATAGAGTTTCTTGCTCGTTTCTTTAGTATATGAAAATACTGAGGTAGATCAGTGATACACCAGTGCAAGTATAATATTATACAAAGCTTACTTAGCGATATTTATTTCAAGTTTGAGCTACGTCGTCACCTATTTGACTTAATTTTTGCTATTTATGCATTATATTCTATTTTATTGTCTTGATAATCTTGTAAATAGGCCGTCAACCAACATTGTCATTATTAGTTGATAGTATACTTAATCAAAAAGTAAGTATACGTTGTTAACTGCGGAAACATGTCGTTATTTGGCAATGGACTGCCCCGCCATGTTCAACATGTTTGTTTCTATTATTCTTCCCACAACGTTGCAAAATAAAATATGTAATATGTATAACGCCTTTACGACCCAGTGCTGAGCGTATGCCTCTCTATTTATTTCAAATAAATATCTTATTGTCTAATAAGCAGCTGAAACTTTGCACGGATGTAGTTCTAATCTAGGAGTCACAATGCTATAATAATGCAAGAGATGTGGGTTTCAATGTTTTTCTTTTCACGCAAAAAATACAACATTAAATAGACGTATTGTAAAGATTGTATTGTAAAACTAGGCTTTAAGGCTTTTAAGGCTTAAATTTCAATATATGTTTTCAAAAATTTGTGATAAATGAAACTAACTGCAACTGTCGACGATATAAAATAATTTAGTGTTCACACTTAGGTAGTTTATTACGATTCTATTAGCGAATGCCTATTATTAGCTTTCTGTGACTATTTTAATTTCTATTGTAATTAGTTAAGCTGATGGCAATCCGAATTAAATAAATAAAATAAAATAAATAACTACTAGATTTCGATTAATAGAGTCAGGCAACAGAGGTGTCAAATGGAACGGATCGAAAGAGCAAAGGCAAAGATATCAAATGACAAATAACTAACCCAACTCACCGTACCGGACAGCTACACTTTAGTGCTTTTAATTGGGTTTAGTTTATTATGCGATATACAATCGCCACCAACGTAATTTGTTTAGTTAATTTACAAAACAAATTACATTTGTTTGTTATTAGCTTAGTTATTAAATGAAATGTTCTTACAGACGCAACGAAACGCTCTCCGTGATTACCCAGGACTCGATGAGCGTGGACGAGCTGGAAACACTGCTCAAAGAGACGGAGCATAACGGGTACCCCGTGGTGGTGTCGCGCGAGTCGCAGTATCTTGTTGGCTTCGTGCTGCGTCGAGACCTCAACCTGGCTATCGGTGATTATCCAACCACTCGCACTTTTACTGACGCCCTGCTGGCAACACTGTAGGATACTGTAAGAGCCGCAGAAACTTGTGGGCCTAATGATGCGTCGACACCGCGACGAACCTGGCTACATTGGCACTCTTACTAACGAGTTGGCAACACTTGAAGAAGAAACACAACATGCTCAGTTGCGTGAACTAATATAATTTCTACAAGCCTAGAATAACTTTTGTATAATGTGTCTGCAGATATTTTAGTGTTCTGGATGTATAATACAAAATATATTTCTATGTAGTGCTTGTATTAAGAATATCAGTTATCTAGTACCCATAACACAAGCTCTGCTTAGTTTGGGGCTAGATAATGCTGTGTGATTTGTTCCACATTATTATTATTAATAATTAGCTTAAGCCCCCTGCGCGGAAACGTCAAATGTGATATAAATCCCACGGGAACTAATTTATGGGATAAAAAGTAGCCTATGTTTGATTCCAGGATTAGAATTACCTGTAGAGTCAGTGCAAAAAGAGAAGCGTTGTGGCGTTACTGTGAACTAATAATTTTAGTCATACTGCAAAGACAGAGCAGTGTTGTCAACGCGACGATATAAATTTCTATGTCAATAGAGAGAATACGTATAAAATAGTTAGCTTTTTTGTAGTCACGCGTATGATCGGCACATGCGCGACCTCAATTCCCAGGACGCTTCTCGTTTTGCACAGACTTTAAGCAACATTTCAGCCCAATCCGTTCAGTAGTTTTGACGTGAAGAGGTTACAAACATCCAACAAGTATACATCCATCCAAACATCCAAACTTTCGCATCATAATATTAGTGTGATGTACGCAGGTAACGCCCGCCGCACTCTGGAAGGCATTACCGGCCAGACGATAGTTATTTTTGCGGCCGCCGCCGCCGCCGGCGCCGGGCTGAACCTGTCACGGATCCTTGACATGGCGCCGATCACTGTCACCGACCAGACGCCGATGGAGACCGTCGTCGACATGTTCCGCAAGCTGGGCCTGAGGCAGACTCTAGTCACGCACAACGGGTCAGTACAACTTTACTCCGAGTCAGAGTCCAAGATGTTATGTCAACATAAATTACTTGTGTTAGACTTAGGCCCGTATCCATCGAGCATGTAGAATGTTAGTAAACAAACCGCCCATACTTAACCTAAAATTCACTTTGTTGGCGCGTTATTTTATACGTCGATTTACGTCGTTGATTTGAGATCCTTCCTTCAATAAAGATTGCTTAAAATTACATCTGGAACTCGACGTCAAGTAAGTGAGTTATTTGTGTTCAACGATCAAACCACGGTTTGTTTACTAACATTCTATATGCTCGATGGATAAGGTATAGATATGCAAAGATTGTATTAGTTGATAAGCGATAAATTTGCTAGTGGTTTCTTTTTCACTTCTTCCGCTAGTAGACAAAAATTTAAGAGAATTAGAGTCGATTTCACCTTATTTCTTATTTGATAGTAATTACTATTTATCAAGCTGTTATATAGTAAAAGTTTGACTTTTCTAAGTGCTTATTTTGCAAGTCTAAAGAAATAAACGATTTGACTCTGACTCTGACTCTAACAAAGACATTCATCAATGAAAAATTCAGAAAATCTCATAAAAATAACAGAAAACAACAAGGTATATACATACATAATAGTAAGGTTATCACTAAAAACTATAAACACTAATTTCGACAACGCATAATCTTAAATACTATAAAAGTCTAACTATTAGGCTTCATAAGATACAGCTTGGTGACAGATGGACAGACAGATATACAGACAGACGGTCAGCGGATAGTCTTAGTGATAGGGTCCCGTTTTATCCTTTGAGTACGGAACTCTATAAACAAAATATGCCGTCTTACATTTCTCATGAATTGTTCCTCTATCGCAGAAATAATCTGTCAGCAAATCTGATATTTAGGTCGGTCACGATTCGCACTACATCTCGTTAGTTCTTGAAGTCAACCTCCTGACTCCGGGCAGGCTACAATGCAACCAATTCAATTTCAAATTAAAAAATGCTTTAGTTCCATAAATACAATAAATGTACACTTAGAAAAGGTCAAATCATATTAATAAAATACACGTTAATAAAGTGGTATTTTGGGTCGCTTCGGTCTGTAGACTGAAGTAAAGAAACGACGAAGAAACCTTTAGCCTGTTGGTTGTTATTTTTCGAGTTGGAGCAAAATCCGTTCCAAGCTTTTTTATCCTCTAGATAATCTGATATTTTATAGTAAGCCTTTTTGCACAGTCAAGTTTTGACAGTTTGTTTGAATTCATTATATAACAACACCATGTATAAGTCAGCAAAGATTACGCCTTACCATCACTAGGGTGATTTTTCTGTGAAGTGACTAGTTGCCAACCCCGGCTTGCTCGATATATTTTGTTTCAAAGCAAAGCAAAATAGTTTGAAACTGGGTAGGCGTTACGTTTGGCGATGGTACATTCTGTGTTGTAAATTTCCAGGCGCCTACTCGGAGTGATCACCAAGAAGGACGTCCTCCGACACGTGAAACAGATGGATAACGAGGACCCGAGCTCTGTCCTCTTCAACTGATACGCCGCGACCGCCCGTCGGCGGTGCTTCTGCCCGCGTTGCTCCGCTAATCGGAAGAAAACGCCTGCACTTTTGATATCCCCTTAAAATCCTTGTAAACCTCACCCGATGAGGCCGTAGTATCCCTTGCTATTTATTCCGAGGTGGATCCTGGACATTGAGACATTTGAGGATCGTCTGTAATCATATAATAGAATGTCTTTATTGTAAAAGACGAAACACATTAAAGTTATAAATATACAAATTTTCAGTGTACAGACTAACCCCCTTATTCATAATAGTCTGCTAACTTAACACACTGCTAAATCTCGCTCTATCTTCTATTGACATAAGTCAGACTGAGAAATAACACTACTCAGCAGCTGTTTTATTTTTTATATATCGCATCATAGAGACCATTATGAATAAGGGGATAAGACTTGTCAGAATAGGTAGTCGCTGTATAATATGGGCAATAGTCAATTTAATAATCTAGTTGCTAGCACTGTTGTGTAGGTACGGAACCTTTGTTCAGTTCTCTTTGTACATTAGTATACTGAGTATAGTAATTTTCCAGAAACTCTTTTATGCAGCTTTGTGAAGAAGAACCCCTTCACCATAATAACTAGTTTATTTGTTATAATGTAGCCACAGAGGGTTCTATTTCTTTAAATAAGCTTAAAATTCTGCATAAAAGTGCGTGCAAATCTAACAATTTAAAATAGGAAATAAATTTAATGCACATACTTAGTAAGGGATTTCTACTGTTTCGGTGCACGCATACTTTAAGGTGGAAACACACTTCCGTGTCTTGTTTTGTGATGTCGCATCAGAAGCATATCGGTTATACACATAATTACAGTGTGTTGTTAGCTAAATGTCTCATTGTATGTGTTTATACATTAAGAAATTTTAGCTATTGCTTTAAATTGATGAGTGGGGGATTTAAGTTCATATAAAACGGTAGCTAAAAAGAATCGCTATTATTATAATGCACGTAACATTATAATAATAGCGATTCGTTTCTCCTTATTCATAAAAATCAGAGGAGAAGGTTATATTACAGTGATACATATGTAAATACAAAAACAATTAATACTTATTAATTAATCTGGTAATAATATGGCTATTTCACTTGACTTGGTATAAATGACTGTCTATTGGTGTTTAAACAAATCTCTAAGTACTTAGTACAGGAAGTCTATACCTACGTTGATTCGGTAAACCACGAGTATATTCGCGTTATAACTTAGAAACTAATGAATACAAAACTTGTTTACCTACTAGGAATATTCTGATGGATGTAAGAGTTGTTGTTACGTTTTCTTCGTTCTATGTTGTAGGAGAAGGTAGAACATTAAATCTGAGTATAGTATATTGATATAAATATTGCTGGACATACAACAAAACTGCACTGAATACATGTTTGGTACGGAGCGCGGCGCGGCCTCCACCTAGTATTCTGATATACATATTTATATTCGTCTAGCCATAACTTATTATAGTTAGTAATTTTTTGGACTGAGGTTTTTATTGCATAGTCAACGCGTCTTCGCATATTTAAATGTGTCCAGCCAGGCAGACTTTACAACTGCAAAAATATATTAACAGTTCCAATTTTGTAGGTAGGTACTGTAGTTTCTTTGTAGGTAGCGAGTATTTTGTTATTATAGGAAAATGTTTAAAGTTTATTATTCAATAAGATTATATTTTTGTGTAATCTTTATTGATGTTGAGTCTTCAATGGTTTTATTAAATAATGAATTATACGCAATCAAATTAATTCACAATTCATCTATTTAAAGTGTGCTTATTTCAATTATAATCAAACGAATGCAAAATAAGAAAAGGAATATAAACGAACATTGCCTTTCGATAGTTGTAAGAGCGGCTGGTGGATTTCACTAGCCTCTCGGATGTATTAGCCATAGATTATATCAGTGGTTATGTTGTACGTGGTTAGGTTAAAGTGTGTGTGTGTGTGTATATACAGAAAACTCGCGAAGATGGTGCGTTTTTATAGCCAAAATAAATGTTTCCAAATGAATTATTTATTTCTAATAATAACGAATGTTTTTATGAAGGTAATTGAGTGCAAAGTATTATTGAGTCGTAGAATATACATGTTTAAAATCCACTTGTCTCAATAATAATTCATAAATGTTAAAATAATTCCGTAATTTCAACTATCGTGTAAAGTAAACTGGATAGTTAATGATTGACAGCAGCGAACGCGCCTCGGTCGAATTTACCAAGAGCTTATCACGGTTTTAGCGCAAGCGATATTTTAAATCCTATTGTGACATTTTAAGTTATAATATAATCTAAACTCTTCTTACGTTAGGACGTTTTCTATTCCTATAATGGTATCAATTCGATTTGACAAGGTTGTTACGAAACAAATGCAATGATATTTTACTGTTTTATTGTTGTATATTGGAATCTTATATTATTGATTTATTTTAAACATACGTACCTATCTAACGTAATGTATCGTATCTCATTTTGTTTAGATTAATATAAATTTATTTAGGATTTCAACTATATTTATTTCATGAACTATCTACTATTTGACGTGGTACAGAGCAACTTTTGAGTTAATGATATTAAATGATGTATTAAATGTTAGCGTATTAATTATATTCGACATGGTGTGTGTACCACAGCCTTGGTACATGAAGGAATGGAAAACAAGTGTTTTCTGTAAAACTTCATCCTCCTCTTTAATATTTCTAGTGGTGTTATACGCCATACATGTCCCGTGGCCGTGGGACGCATAGTGCAACCATTTTTTATTTAAAAACACATGTATACCATACTAGAATCCTTGACGAGTTTCAGGTAACAAAGTGTGGTAGGTGATTATTGTAAATGTAAGCGATCGTAGACCCGTATTATGAAAGCTTCCCCAATAATTATTTATACAGTCATTACCTGAGTTTTACTCAAGCTTAGGATCCATGCTCAAGTAAATCTTTATTATAGAACTTAACTCACACGAGTGAATAGGGTTTTTTTCTATGGTCTACACATTTATCTAAGCGAAATACGTTCCTTTACCTTATCAACCTTACTATCACAATGTGTTTTTGTTGATTTGGTGGTTTTTGTGAAACGAAAATCAACGATTCTAAACATTTTTGGCGCTTTATTTAAAAAAAAAGCTTTGTTGCGTTGAAATCGTTTCCAAGCATTACTCAGGCGTGGTCCAGACCACACTTGATTAAAGATGAGCTCAAAGAATCACTAGGCAGAGATATGAAAGTCTGAAATCGTTCAAAAATAGGCAATTACTCTAGTAATGCTTAGTTACCGTTCAATAATGCGTAACAACGTGTTAAGAACGCATCGTTACTTGAGGGTTACATGTGTGAGTATAGATTTTGAGATTCGTCTGTACTCAAAACTATACATAAGCATCACTCAAGCATGGGTCGATGACTGAGTATGCTTTGCGCCATTGGTTTATATTTACATACTATTTTAATTGTAAAAAATAGTTTTCTTGTAAATCAGTACTATCTCATATCTCGCATATTCTCCACTTCACATAAATCTTCCCTTTGACTTCATTATTTCTTATCAACGTTTTTTTGTAGTTGAACTTGAAACTTACAATAAGTATAAATCAGCGTTGTAAGCTTTTCTGGTATTAGTTTGTAAACAGATCGAAAGTACCTATTTATTCCGTAACCCAGCTGATCACTAGATAAGTAAACGATAATTTAAATTTAGTTACAGAATTCGGAAATATATTCAGAAAGAACTAAAACGTGTTTTTTTCGGCCAGATACCTATATTGTAATTGAGTTTTTATCTAAAGAGCGCCATAGCGCTGTCTTCAGCTTGCCGCCTCCAGCATATGCCTGCCGTCGTCCGCAGGACGTCATCACATCTGGCCGGATGGTGGAGTTTATGGTCATTACCCAATAAGGAGGTAATCAGGGGGAAGTCTGCGTCCAGCAGTAGAGGCTGTTGAGTAGAGGGTGAGGATGTAGTGAAGATAAAATAACAGCTGTTTAAATGCATGCATGTTATAGTATGCACGGTAGGTAACAAACGAACAACTATTAAAATGTTCTACTGTAGGTAGTTATCTTATATAGGTATCTCTGTCTCCTTGTTTGAACTAACCTCCGAAGCCGATTTCGAAGCAACTTTACTTGGCAGATAAATTGGTGTCATAGCGGGTAATATAGGTGGTAATTGTAGATTCTGCGTAGGCGGAGCCTCGTACACAGGAACAGTCGTCTTCATTCGACGATCGGCCTAGGCACGGAGAACTGCCTAGCCATTCTCTAAACGGGCTAATTCAGACGATCAACCATGGTGTAGAACGTTGTTTTCCTAGGCCTACGCATTATCTGAATGGCGCCGTTTTACAAACAATAGAGCTAATTCTACGTTCCGGCTGCCACATATGTACAAACTGAGCCCCGCGGCTTCGAACGTGTTGTTTGTATGGAAACGTTTAAAGGTGATTTTTATACCACGGGAACTGATTTATGGGATAAAAGTAGCCTATGTTTGATTCCGGGATTAGAATAACCTGTATGTAAAAATTCAGTCCGATCCGTTCAGTAGTTTTGTCGTGAAGAGGTAACAAACATCCATCCATCCATCCATAGTGTGATTTATAATCTGAATCTCGGAAACGCACCAAAATTCATGAAATTTAGTATACAGGGGTTTTCGGGGGCGATAAATCGATCTAGAATAGATCTTCATTTTTTGAAAATGTCGTGTATATTCGTGTTGCCAATAAACTTTCATCAACTTTATCGTTATCAATTGTCTCTTCCTGACATCTATTGGCGAATAATAATACCATAATTTCTAAAAAAAAACGGTAATCCAGGTACTAATAACATACCCTAAGAACCATTACTGCCCCCCCAACTCGGCCACCTAACTAACTCATTATCTACTTGGCAACTGACTAAGCATCCTCCCTTACCTACGTAATTAAAAAAAATCAAGCTTAATTACCATAAGCCGTTTATCATGGGGAGGCCTGCTTCCAGCAGTGGACCAATACAGGCTGTTGAGGTTGAAGTAAGTAGGTATGATTTAAAATGAAACCAATTTATCATTTTAATGGATTTTTATTTATTTATTTTCCTCACATGTACATGGTATACAGTGTAGGTCGATAGTTATTACATTTAAAATGGCAGAAAAATATTAGATAGGGTTATTCATTATGTAGGGTTGTAGGCCTATATTAATAGGGTTACGCATACATAAACTTATATAGAGTCCAATCGTTTATTTCTTTAGACTTACAAAATAAGCATAGCTTGATAAATAGTAATAACTATCAAATAAGCAATAAGGTGCAATTGACTCAAATTCACTTAATTTCTTTGTACACTAGCGGAAGAAGTGAAAAAGAAACCACTAACAAGTTTATCGCTTATCAACTAATACAATCTTAGCATAACTAAGTCTAACTGTTCTTACGTACTACGGTCGGTGTGGAACTGTAAGGTGATAAGGTAAGAACTTAAAAGGTGTCTAGTACTAATACTCAGGGGTTAGGTATATCGAGAAATTAGTTTCGTTAAGACCTAGCCTCCTATTGACAATGTGGACTGCTAGACGTGCTGTGCGCTGGACCTTGCATCTGGAGTCCGGAGTGACGCAGGTGCACTTCGATGGCACATTCCGATTCCACCGCCTCGAAGGTAAGCCGTCGGCACCCGCGAACACCAGAATATAATACAAGCGGAGCATCAGGTTCCTCATGTACTCTACTCTCTCTTCGGTTGGTTGAGTGGCCTCGATGAATCGATTGAGGATGTTATCCAGTGCACCCATGCAACGGTCATCGTCGTAGACATGACAGTCCGTCAGGACCGTCTGACGTAGACCCACCATTGACATAGCTGCGTTGAATCTTATTTGAATCAAAACTTCGGTGTTTACGTTTGGATTCATGTTGATGTTTTTGAAAGGTCCAATTTTAGGACCAGGACCAGATGTAGGCTTCGGGAGGTTTGACGAACGAGGTGGATGGTAACTCTGCAGGACCGGTGGCTATTCTTCGAACAGATAGCTCATATAATCGTACAGGCTTCTCGCTTAGGAACCAATACGCGGAGAGCTATGTTTCCTTCGGGTATATTGCACTGAGCGCAGGAAAGACGCTCGAGAATCAATACGGCGACCGACGCGACACGTGCGCAGCGCAGCACACCTGCGCAGTAGCGACTTACCGACCCTTCGATTTCTCGCGGCTCACCTGCTCCCCTCTATGGGTTATGCGAGTCGCTTGTCTTTGCATAGCAACATACACGTTGCTATGCAACGATGCAAGGACAAGCGACTTAGCTACAGCGCTGTTTCATGCCGATTATCCAAAACTAATATCAACTTATCTCGTCATTATCTATTTTGTAGTTTACCTATTAGGTATACATATACCAAAACCGTAAAAATTTCTAAGTATGGTAGATAAATCAATAGATGAACGAATGCCCTCCAGTAGATAAACGAAACGAATATTTTGTTTAATTATAAGAATTGAGTAGCATCTATCTATAGTAGCTTAACATTTTTTAAAGCGAAAGCTCTACTTTTCTACCAATACCTACAGTCAACAGTTAGTCGCGCTCTAGGATCATTTATTTATTTATATTTTTTCGAAAACTTAAACTTGGTATTGTACCTATTACCTACCTATCTATATACCGTACCTACCTATCTACAAGGTTAAAGGTTAAGTCGACCGAGTGGGTTTGAAACACCCTACCCCAAACTTTCCAAGATATTGGACTTATCTCCGTTTCCAAGATATTGAACTTAAATAAGTTTTTTTGAAAAATTATCTACGTTTCATCAGCTATCCAACAAGGTATAACAAGCTAGGGTATTATCATAATTCTTAGAAAAACTTTGATGAAAGGCTTCCAGGTATTGTTATTTAGTTATTATAATATATTATTATAGTATTTCGTTAAGTTACTCTGCGGCTATTGCTTTCAAGATAAGTCTCCGGATCATTTACTTGCTTGGTCTTAAGGTCCGTATTACGAAAACTTCACCAAGCATTAGGTACTTAAGAAGTCATTACGTGAGTTCTACTCAAGCTAAGACTCTCTGCTCAAGTAAAGATCTTTATTAGAACGTAACTCTGACGCTACCTAGAATTAATTTTTTTTTTTAAATTTAAAGTCTTTAAAATCTTTAAAACGGTTAAGTTGGGGGTAGGGTGTTTTATAGTCAAATTAGTCAGGAATGATGGAAACTGAAACGGCTGTGTGGTGCCTGGGCTTAGAATTTGCGCCACCCCATCTCTTCCCGGGGATGTCGTACGTAAGAGGCGTGATATCCGCAGGGGGGTGGAAAGCAGCGCCCCCTGCAGAACAATTCCACAACCGAGCTGCGATCCCCAACCCGCATGCCCAGCGTGGGGATTATGGGTATTACCCCCCATTAGATAAATACCAATACGGCGGGAGGCCTGAGTCCAGCAGTGGACCAATACAGGCTGTTGAGGTGAGTTTGAGGATGGAAACTACAACCCCCTCCAGGATCTATGTAGGTCGACTTAACATGTAAACCTGTATAGCCGTGTGGTGCCGGCTTAGAATTTGCACCACCCCAACTCTTCTCGCGGGTGTTGTAAGAGGCGACTAAGGAATATCTACCGGGGGCGGGCAGCAGCGCTTCTTGCAGATTCTACCACCAAACTTCGATCCCAACCAGCATGCCCAGCGTGGGGATTATGGGTATTAATACCTCTCCATGTGATAAAAGCCAATAAGGCGCTTATCAGGGGACACCTCTGTCCAGCAGTGGACAAACATAGGTTTTTGAACTTGAACTATCTATATGTATACAGGATGGCACCTATTGAAAGTACCTATTAAAAAACATTGATAATTTCGAACACTTGCTAAAAAAAATAAATGATATGATATGCATTTCATGTTTTAGTCATCATGTTTCATAGCAACATTTACTGCTTATGACCTACACAACGAATACTAATATAAATAGTGTTAGTTTTATTTGTCAAAACGTCCGGGTTCGATTCCCGAGCTAAGTAAGCTTTTTTTAATTTATGGGAAGGCTTAACAAAAATTAAGGACCAAACTAGTGGGGGTTCAGCTTCGATTCTTTTTGATTCAATTCTTAGTGCCAATAATACATATGTATCCTGAGTAAAAGGCTACATTTCTAATTCGCTCAGTTACAAATCGGTGTTCGATGATTTTCGTAACTGTGGAAAGACAAGAAAATTTTGTTGTTTTCTCGTTTCACTCAATTCCGGAACGGAAAGTGTTAAGATGTTTTCTAATTTCGGATCATGGACTTTCGTTGCTCACTATACCTTATATAACCTAACATGATGTTTAAGTATTGTTTAAAACTTATATTTTTGCCGTTCACATCGCTTTGACGGCAGGTAGGTACCTACCGCTTTAGAGTCAGAGTAAAATCGTTTATGTTTTTAGACTTACAAAATAAGCACTTTAATAATCATTGTTTTACAATATAAACAGCTTGATAAATAGTAATTACTATCAAATAAAAAAATAAGGTGCAAGACTCTTCAATTATTTTTCTACTAGCGGAAGAAGTGAAAAAGAAACCACTAGCGAATTTATCGACCCTATGTACATAGGTACCTAAGCTACATAGGGTCAGAAGGATTCAAATCAAACCAGAATTATCTGTGGGTATCGATAAGTTTAATGCATAGTTTAGAAATACATTTAACATGTGATTACAATTCAAACATTAGGCCAGTGTTAGCCACTTCGTAACACACCCTGTTACGAAGTGGCTAACACTGGCCGGGGTCACCTTTACAATACATTTGAGGGAGATTGATTAAACGTTACTTCTGCACAAGTTATTTACCATCCTTGGACCATTGTATCTCGCGCCAACGCGAAACGCTTAATCTTAAACACAAACATGACAATAGGAGGCAGAGAGAGACTAAAAAATTAAGTACTAAAATAAATTATGCAGAAAAATGTTGTAACTGTGTACGTAAGTTACAAGAAGTTTGTATACAAGCAGGGGCGGTCACGCGCGAACAAGGACCCTCGCACGTGACTGCCAACACTCAAAGCTATAACACGAAGCTCTAGGAGCAAGACCACTGATCAACTTACAAGCGCATCACAAAGTAAAAAGGTGCAGCTTACAAAAACTTTTGTACACGCTGTAGAATCTAATCGGCCATAGCTATTGTGATTCCGGAGACTGCAATACGGTGGATATATTGACAGGTGAAACCGAGTTTTTCTAAATAAACATTAATGGTATATTTAATTAAAAAGGAAATTATATGAGACAAATTAAAACTAGTATTAAATATTGGTGAATAGAACCGGAAAAATGTAGTTCTTGAATCAGTTTAAATGCACATTTTACTCACATTTTGCGTAAGTACGTTAATAATTTTATTGTTAGTGAATCAAAGTACCTTAAAAGGACTTACTTTATAGATCGCTAGAGTTTGCCACTTGGGCGTACAAATATTTCAGCATCTACTTACATCAATCTAATAATCATAATTTTATAATTTATCAATCTACATTTTTCATTTAAATTAATCTATCGATTTGGAATAATACTTAGGTGCCGATTTTTCGTCAATTGCATGTAAGTAAAACCAACCTACTTGAGTTAGATACATCTATATATTTGCAAGTTGATCCAAAAGTACAAAATATCAAATTACCTTTGTCTTGTCTGTCCAAATATATATTCTTTGGCTTTATACACAATCTAAAACATTGCACTATTTATTAAATTAGGTAGTGAGTATACATTATTTTAGTTTAATCAAAAGGGTAAGCATGTAGGTTATCACATTTAATTTAATTTCAGAAAATCTTATTACATTATTTTTAATAACAATATTTAAGTATAATTCAAAATGCATTATATTTACATTTATAACGCAATACGCGTAAGGAGAGAAATCCTCTCGTAGCTATGTCACCAACTACAAAGATAGTGTTACTGTAGCTGTAACAATTATAGGAAACATTCACTTAACTTAAGCTTTTGTATGTTCTCTAGAAACAACATCGACTAAATGGCATAGGTACAGTGCGTCTCACTGAAACAAAGCTACATAGTGCACCGTTCACCAAGTATCATTAGGTACCTCTTTGGTGGCACAGTCAACGAGGTTTTAGGCGGTGAATGTGTTTTACTTCATTACGTGGTAGAAATCGCATCGAAATATAGTGTAGAAAAATATATTGCATTTAATATGTACCTATGCATGCATGTTTAGCAAGCATACAGCAGCGTAGAAATAGGTCAAACAATAATTAATGCGAGTATTTGAAAATTACAAACACAATTTGATCTATTATATGTAAATACTACCTACACGCTACCTACATAAAATATAATATTCTAAGGACACACTATTTCATACAAAATAAGCTGCTAGAAAAGAATACACCCTTTGATTCCCGGTGATAATAAGTACATCAGACATAAAGTAATAGAAACAAATTCAAAGTACCTACCTACGCGAAAATATCTAAGAAGCTCGTCCCATTTCTTACGGGTTCGTCACCTGATTGTTCAACATCAAATACATCCGACTAATTGTTTAAAGAAAGGGAACTGCGACCCTATAAGTGCTGTAAAACGAGTTTAGTTGTAATTTACATTATGAAGGTAGATACAGCAGAATCGACATCAATATCTACTAAAACTAGGATAGAGTATTTATGCTAAGCGTGAGTTCTGTCGTGGTTTAGTGCGCGTGTAAGTGGGCTTCAGTCATGTCTCTGCAGTGCCACGGAGACCTTGTAGAGGCTCTCCATCATGAAGGACAGGTTCTGAGAGAGCTCGTGAACAGGACGCGTGATGACCACCATATCTGGAAATAGAACTTATCTTAGCCAATGCCAATGCAAGTCGCCTGCAGTTGCTTGCAGTCCGCAAATTACAAACACAATGTACTACTTACACGGTACCTACATAAAATATAATATTCTAAGGACACACTATTTCATACAATGCTGCTAGAAAAGAAAACACCCTTTGATTCCCGGACATCAGACATAAAAACAAATTCAAAGTAAAGTGTTCTACGTCTATCAGTAACTATACCGCGACCATTTTGAATGAATCATGTTAGTAAACAAACCGCCCATACTTAACCTGAAATGTACTTTGTTGGCCCGCCATTTATACCTTATTTACATTACTTGTCGATTTTAGATCTACCCTTCAATAAAAATAGCTTACAATTATATCTGAAACTCGACGCCAAGCAAGTAAGATTTTGTTATTTGTGTCGTAGTTTGTTTACTAAAATGCTTCATTCAAAATGGAAATCCATAGGTACCTTATTTCCTTATCATCATCATCAGTCTATATTAGTCTACTGCCGGACAACTGGACATAGGCCTCCCCTAATGAGCGCAACATTCAGTGGTCAGGGTAACAGGTAAAAGGTAATATTTCCATAAATTTTGTTTTATTTAAAAATATGATATCTCTTCGATATTCTGGACGGTTTTGAACAAAGCCAAAATATTAACGCATGTTTAACGAAAAATAAGAAGATAAATAATTTTATTTTAAAAAACTCTTCGACTTAAATTTTAACAGTTTTTTCATGAATTTTCCTGGATCCCATTCTCAGAACAAAATTAAAATGGGACCACACGGGAAGCATATAGCTTCCATATAAAAACATAATCATGCAAATCGGACCACCCAGTCAAAAGTTCTGAGGTAACAAATATAAAAAAAATACAGTTTAATTGAGAACCTCCTCCTTTTTTTGAAGTCGGTTAAAAAGTAGCCGATCAATGCCACTTATTACATTGAGAGTACCTGATTTATTCACCTTAACTTATCTTGGGGCTAGATAATGCTGTGTGAATTGTCCAGCATTATTTATTTATTTATTGTATTATGTATATCAGTTATCTAGTACCCATAACACAGGCTCTGCTTAGCTTGGGGCTAGATAATGCTATATGAATTGTCCAACATTTTATTATATTATATTATTATTATTAGTTATTCAGTTTCTCTTACGTGCATAACTAACTGATTCTATAATTATGAAAAAGCTTGAAATGTTAAAACAAATTCAGTAATGTACGATTTTTGGTGACTCTACCGTATGCCGTACGTACCTAATTGATATTACATAATTATGTACTTTAGTTATTGGAATATATTTTTATAGATCAACCAAGTCACTATACAAATCGAATAAAATAATTCGATTATAGGTACCTCAGGGGCTCCAGTGGGCAGGTAGGTAGGTGTGTAGTATTTTAATATAATTCTGACAAACGTAAAAAGACGAAAGGAACGTCCTATCGATTGCGCGGGGTTGTTACCCGGCTCGTGCAATCGATACCGTCTCAAGAGAGCTTAGACGATGAACAAACAGAGCGAAGACTATTATGAATAAGGGGGTACATAGATAAATATTTTTTAATTTACATAGACAACATCCAGAACACCCTGAACTGCAGCAGAATCTGCAGATAGTACACCAATTTGTCCCACGAATGGAACCCGCACCTGCGTCCCAGGTGGACCTCCGCCCACCGCGCCACAATAGTCGTCGAGTCGACTAATGGCAAGCCTCATCGCCTGGGAGGATAGGTAGCTGATATACTTAATACACTACACAGATAGATAGAACACATCCAGAACAAATATCTGCAGATAGTACACGGCCGGAATGGAACAGCTCAAGCCGGGAGGCATGTCGTAGACGTACCTGGATGCAGCTGCGCCAGCCCCTTGCAGTAGACGTGCAGCAGGCTGGTGACGTCATCCTCGGGCAGTTCCCCGCGCTCCAGGATGCGCTCTGCGTTGCGCGCGCGCACCACCGCCAGCGCTGCACCCCACCTTAAGCCACCATACGATTATTACATTATCTTGCTTTATCACGGTAATATATAAATGCGAAAGTTTTTATGGATGGATGAATGGTTTGTTACTCTTTCACGCAAAAACTACTGAACGGATCTGGCTGAAATTTTGCATACAGATAATTCTAGTCATAATTATCGCATAGATCCTGTGGGATAGACATCACCTTGAAACTATTTTATAGGAACAACGCGTGCGAAGCCGCGGGGCGCGACTAGTATGCCATAAACACCTATGTTTATTGTTTATTTAATAAACACTTATTATAGTTATATACCTATAAATGGCGGGGGAGATGTATCATAATAATCATCGTCATTAGCCTGTATTAGTCCACTGCTGGACCTAGGCCTTCCCTAATGAGCGCCATAGCCATGTATCAAAATAATGTCTCATCACAATTCAATATACCTACAGGGTTACTGGTGAAACTGCCTGTTATGCCCACCTTCACGAACACTTCAGGACGCGAAAACGCTAGGTCATAATTCAGAACTAAAGAGCGAGCTCCCAGACCCACTGTTAATTCAGGGAAGAGCGTTTCTGTTTAGTTTCATAAAAAAAAACTCTTTTATTTAATGATTAGGTATTGAAAGGACCAGTAGGTAACCAAGTAAAATAATTAAAAGCTGGCCTTAACGAAAGTATTCGTAAAAAAGGGGAGATCTAGTAGTTTGCGCAGTGTCAGTAAATTACCAATTACCCGGGTATTTATCATAAAGGGAATCGTAATAAATAATAAACTTACTTATATGGTAAGGTTGGGTCTAAGCTAGAATAATGATAATGAACTCCTCTCTCATCTTTTGATTGACTTCGTGGAATGAATCCGGAGACTGCAATCGAATGCAATATTGCTGATTCCAGAATTTAATATGGTTGAGTGATTTCGAACGGATATCGGAGAGGGGAAAATCACGATCAAAGGGAACTTTACTGTTTATTTGAACGATGTAGGAACTCTACAAATATTGCCAGACGTATGACACACAGCCACCAAAGTCCGCTCGGACAGACCTCCGTGTATGGTAATCATTTGATAGTAGGTACCCAAACTACCCCAGCCGATCCCCGACAGACGGGTACATATGATCTAAGTACTTCTTCTCGAGGGAACTTATTGATTATCTCTTGGTGAAGGCGCGCTCAACTCTAATACACCAGAGTTAATTATCCTTTGAACGCACCGTGTACCTGGCTACTAACAACTTAGCAACTATGATAAAAATCTATTATATGTTTTCTAATACACAGGTGGGTTAAAAGAAAAAAAAAATTAGTGGATACAAAATTCACGGGGTCATTTAGTTTGTTTTTTAAAACCAAAGGTTAGCAGAGGTGAATTTCTCATAAACATTTTCTTTTCTAGGTTTAGTCCCATTCCCATAGCGAACGGCAGAGTCCGCGAAACCCGACCCAAGCAACAACAACAAAATACCGAGAAATGTTTCCAATTAGATTCTCCTCTTGGGTGGCACCACCCCCACAGTTTTCTTCACGGTCAGAACTAAGCTTTTTACAGAACCTTATATTTTACGATTTGATATACCTTATGATAATAATGAGACATGTGTACGTCTTTAGTACTAAACGATAAACCGGAGTAGTTTAAGAGATGAATAGGATAAAAAGAGCAATAAAGACTCTAAGATCTCTTTGAAAGTCTCGTACTAAAATAAACAAGAGATTACTAATTATCACTTAATCAGATAAATTAATAATGCCAGACGTGTGGAGTCACACAGCATCATCCAGTCTAGAACATGGTAGGCATCCGTTTTCAGCTCAGCGCAAAATGCCGTGGGCGAGGAGAGAACATAGACACTGCTCAAGTACACTTAGGTGCAAAAAATTCGCACGCGTATGAATTTTCAACAAATCTTCAAAAAACTAAAAAATACTAGTTTTTTTATTTTTTTTGCCATTTCGTATTCAAGTTTATTTAACAAACACTTTTTAATGGAGAGGGCCGAACATTAGGGACGAATATGGCATTACACCGTGCCTACTTAGTGAGTTTTGGGTGAAAGTCTGAAGTAACTGTTTTTTGCGTATTTATTAGCATGAAAATTAGGGGTTGAAATTGAATTAAAAAATGAAAATCAGCAATAAACATTTTTATTAATATGGTGTGTTCCCTTCCCTAGCCCGAATGACTGCTTCCATCCTTTGGCCTCCCATTCTTCTTTAATTGCCTGTTGCAGCTCCTGGAGACTCGTTGGAGCAGTGTTTCTGACCCGGACTCGTTTTTTAAGTTCTTCCCATAAATATTCGATCGGATTGAGGTCCGGGCTGCGAGCTGGCCACTCCATGACAGGCACAGCAACCTCTTCAAGGTACTCGAACACAATACGAGCTGTATGCGGTCTTGCATTATCTTGCATGAAGATGAAGTTATCTCCGATGTATCCTGCAAAAGGTACAACGTGGTCCTCGAGTACCTCCTCAATGTACCTTTGAGAAGTGAGTCCCCTTGATCGGCGGACAGGATTCGCTCCGGAGATGAAGACAAGATCAGTCTTCGCCTCCCCAGAACATGCATGATCCACCGCCGTAGGAGACTTGTTCTTCGATACAGTATTGTTGAAATCGCTCGCCTGGCCTTCGGTAGACTCTTCCTCTTCCATCGTTGCCATGTAGGCACATTCTGCACTCGTCCGAGAACAGGACTGCCCTCCATTGGTCTTCAGTCCATTCCAAATGCTCTCGAGCGAATTGAAGACGGGCTTGTCGGTGGGCTGGGATCAGTTTTGGTCCATTTGCCCAAAACTTTTTTGGGACAGCGTCTCCAAGAAGCAGGTTCTTGGAGACGCTGTCCCAATTGGACTGCATTCAAACGACGATTGCGCAATGCAGTCGTCACGCCTCGTCGTGGTACGGGGTCGTCCAGATCCTTGGCGCCGCTTAAAGCCGCCAGTCTCTTGATACCTCTGCCGTACTCGACGGACAGAGAACCGGCTTAGATTTAGTTGTCGTGCCACTTCAATTTGGGTCTTCCCTGCTTGAAGTAGTGCCTCTACTTGAGCTGCTACTTCTGGTGTGGTACTCATTTTTTGATCTTGGGTTAAGACGTAATCGATTGAAGACTGATCAAGGTGAAGGTTGATGTGCGAATGAGGTCACTACGATCCAGAATTCTTCATCTCACCCCTTTGGGGGGGGTGGGGATAGGGTATCGGGGCTGTGCTTGTCTCCGCCCATTACTATGAGCGGGTCTGTTGGGTAGGTGGTTTTTAAATTTAGCTGCCATCGCCGGTGCCGCCTATAGCCTCATACGATCTGGCCCTGCCGGGTGAGATCCCTGGTTGCCCAGGGAAGGCCCAGCGAGCCAATCAGCGACCGAAGCAGCGGCCACCGGTAATGGTGCTAAAGTTGTTGTGTCGGTTTCGGTGTCTCATATGACAAGCTCTGTGGCGTATGGCTTGTATTTTCGCTTCGCAGGTTGGTCCGGTGGTCTGGCGTGCTGAAGTGCTATCTCTCTAACATGTTGGTGTTCGGAAGCGTCTGCTTTTCCAAACATGTTAGAGAGCAGTCTGATGTAGTCCTTTATTGTATCAATCTTGAGGTCTCTGAGGATGGTGGAGTTTTTCACGTACCGCGGTGCTCCTACGATCCTTCGGAGTGCGATGGTTTCCTGCGCTTGGAGTCGATTTCTGTTGGTAACACTCAGATACGGGTACCACGCTGGAGCTGCGTAGGTAAGCCGTGATCTGAGGTACATCTTAAAGATCATGATCTTCGTCCGAAGCGGCAGGCGGGATTGGAGGATCGGTAGGAGCTTGGTTCGCGCTCCCCTGACTTGTCCTATCAGTTGATCGATATGCTTCTTGAAGCTGAGGCGTCGGTCGATGGTGACACCCAGGTATTTTACATCTGGTTGCCACGGGATGTCTTTCTCCATCAGCTACAAGGGCTTGGTAGCCTCAGATTCCCTGTGATCATGGCCTGGGTCTTCGCCACGTTCACGGAGAGTCTCCATTTTTGCAGCCATTCTGGAAGTGCGTTGAGGGTCGGTTGCAGTCGCTTCACGGCGTATTCGGAATGGTAGGAGGAAGCGTAGTAGGCTGCATCGTCTGCGTAGAGTGCGAGCTTTGCCTGCCCAACAACAGGGATGTCGTCGGTGTACCAGGCGTAGCACGCGGGTGAGAGGCAGCTTCCTTGTGTAACTCCAGCGTTAATGGGCTTCTCCTTTAACAGCACGTTTTCGACTGCAACCGTGAAGCTTCGTCCTCGGAGGAAGCTTGCGAGGATCATGATGAGCTTCTTTAGGGAGCTGGACTGGATCAGCTTGTAAAGCAGGCCTTCGTGCCATACATCTATCAAACGCCTTCTCCATATCCAGCATGACTGCAACGACAAGTTCTTTCTTGTTGTGGCTGGTGGCCATTTCGTTCACTAGTCTGGTGATCTGCAAGGTGGTGGAATCCTCGGCTCGAAACCAGAATTGTTCCTCCCTAGGCTTGATATGTGGCGTCACATGTTGAAGCACGATCTTCTCGAACACCTTTGACATTGTGCTCAGCAGTGTGATCGGCCCGTAGCTTTCGGGTTTCCTGGCATCTTTTCCGGGTTTCGGTATCATCACCACCTTTCCGACTTTCCATTTCGTCGGGAAATGGCCACTTCTGAAAATGCCGTTGTACAGCCGTGTGCACGCCAAAGCTCGTAGTCTCTCTTACTACGAGCTTTGGCGGTAAGTGTTTGAGGGTCTCATTTGTAACGTTGTCCAGTCCTGGAGCTTTCCTTCTTGGCAGCCGCTGTATCATCCTCTTTACCTTTCCAGGTTCGACGAAGATGGCATCTTCCTCTGGCGGTACTTCTGACCTTAGGTAGTCCCTGACGCAGTTCTCAACGAGCTCTGTGTGGTTTGCGTCTGTGGCTGGATTTGGTGAGAACTGCTTTTCCAGGCTCTCCGCCAGGATTTCGGTTCTGTCGGCTGCTTCGAATCTGAGATTTCCGTCACTTCCCAGCAGCGGTTGGATGGGTTTTTGTTCACTGGCTAGTTGGCGACATAACCGGTGTACTGAGGGAATGTTTTCGGATATGGCGTCAATGTGTTTCTCCCATCCTTCGGCAGCATGGTCGTCGAGAGCAGTATTCACACGCTGTGCCAGCGCATTCACCTCTCTCTTGACTCTTGGGCAACTTGGTCTCCAGCCAAAGCTTCCTTTTGTCTCTCTTGTCGCGGATAAAGTCCCGTATCCACGCCGGGTGGGGGCCGAGCCTCCTCGTCGTCGTGGAGGTGTGCGATGCTGTACTGAGAGATTCCTTGATCACTTTGGTTAGTTACTCCTTGGCCTATTCCACGTCTTCGGCAGTTTCTATGGGTCTGTTGATGGTCTTTTCCTGTGCCTCTCCTTTGGAAGGTTTCTCAACAGATTCTTCGTCGTGGTGGCGGCGGGCATACTCGGCTCGGCAGGTTTTTCAGCGTCAGAAGTACAGGCCTGTGGTCTGAGGGCAGGTCTGTTAGTACGCTCAGTTCTGGAATAGTCTTGAGGTCCTTGTGCATCACTATGTCGATGACGACCCCTCTTCCATCATCGGAATATTGGGTCCAGGTGTCCGGTCGACGCGGGGGCGATTTGCAAAGAGCGACTTAAGTGAGTGGTCCGTACGCGGCGCGAGTTACGGCACTCCGAGGTCACTACCCTTAAAACGCATCCTTTTATACCTGTGACAAGTAGTGCCAGCGGCTCTACCTGTAACGAGCAATTTTGGGGTATGCTATTGTATTGTTTATAGAGGTTAATGGCCACTCCTTATGTGTCACTCAAAAGCCTACGCGTGCATTTAAATTTCGTGGTACTAACATTATGCAGTACAGTTAAAATTAAAATAAAAAATGATTTGTAGTCAAAAATGTTGCATACGTGCGAATTTTTTGCACCCAAGTGTACACGGTTTAATAATTTATTGAGCTCCTAATTCCAATGATTATTTTTCATATTATTCTGAGAAGATGGTAAATTATTTCTACGAGAAACGTCTGAGCAACCTTACCTACGCAAGCAGGTAGTAAGTACTTACTTGGGAAAGTTGGAATTTAATTTAGTAATCGTGCCGCGTCAACCTGCGAGTGAACATCGTTTTCGTGTCGTCGTTTTATTCGACGCTGCAAGTGATTTTATATTGAAATAGAAGTAAACCGTAAAATATATAAAAACTTTATAAAATAACCGGAAAAACTGAATAACTCGTGAATATACAAGGACTTGAAACCGTCTTACCGTTGAATTTTGAACGCGCCCCGTCCCAGCGTCGCAAGCGGAGCGACAGCAGACCCTTCGAGAACCACATCTGCGGACCTTATTCAAAGGTACTCACTCAACCTATACGACGCGCGACGTACAAATGAATTGCATGACCTGCAATAAGTGCATCACTCGCAGAGAACATTTTTTGAAATGTGTAGCTTGCTTAAATATATTCCATCGTTCATGCCAACAGATGACTGCTACATATTTTATGAGTAATGTACTCAGATTGAAAAGGTCATGGCGTTGTTCTAGTTGCGATATCGCAACAAATTGGCGACACAGATCTTCACCAATGTCAATAGATGACAATCAAGCTGATGAGATCAACTCAATAATGCAAATAACTAACCAAGAGACTATATATATATACACTGGACAAATTTAGTCAGATATTAAACACGACACTAGATAAAAAAACTAGACGAATATAAAATAAACAACATAAGTGAAATAACCCAAGCACTACAAACCACAATCAAAACAGAAGTTCAAAATGCTTTTCTGAAATTGAAAACAGATATGATTCAAAGCGAACAGAAATTACCAGATGTACCAACAGATATAAAAACATACAAAAACTCACTAAAAACCATCCTTGAAGATATAGATATGAAAAACACACAAGCTATAACCGGCAAACTAACAGAAAAGTCCCTTCAACCCAAAGAAGACCATGCAGAAGAACATACGGACTACGGACGGAGAAAACGGCGAGGTAACTGAATAACATGTACGTCACAATTATAACCATTTTCAAAAACATCCTTGATGTTGACCTAACCGTTTACCTACTTCGAGAACCACACTAAAATACGCAAATATGGTAATCGGCGCTCCATAGTGTTAGAGATACTAAGTAAAAGTTTGACAATAAACCTCCTTGAAACCTCCGGTGTCCCGTGTCGGCAACAAAGAAAAAAAAAGTGTCTACGTTTGCGCAACGCCTAGGAGAGGGTAATGCGCTTTTGATGTCATTATTATTATAACTGTGGAAAGGTATACTCACCGCTGTCGATGCATGAGGTGCAGCAGCGGTGCATCGTCATGCGGCGTCGGCGAGGGCTCGCCCCAGGAGTCACCGGCGCTGGCCGCCAGCGCGCCGCGCACGGCGCACACGGCTGCACTCATCTCCACTCCCTGTTAACGTAAACACTGCTGTAAGTCAAGCCACCCCGTCCCCAAGCCACCATCATAGGGAGACGTCTTGCCATAATCCGTGGCAGACTGATGGTGATCGCAGTTGAGGTTTTGAATTATATCTGGTAGATTTACGACATCCACGGGATGAGTTGGAGCGGTCGATTCCTACATCCATCGCGACTACTACTATGTGACCACTTTATGTGTCTCTTAGATTGTTCCTTAGTTTTAATTACTTTGTAATCTAGATAGTAAGCATTTTGGTGTAAACTGTGAGCTTCTATCAATTTTTAATAAATAAATGTCTAAATAAATCTGCTACGGCCAAGAAATGCTACCCCGGCAACATCGGCCTAGCCCAAAGCGATCTAGGCGGCTATACGAATATCTAAATTAAGAACTACTACTAACTAGATATAAGTTTTAGAAGGTTTTTCTATTTTACGAATGTTAGTACAGTCAGTCCAAAAGCGTGACTGACTTGTAACGAAACATAGTAGTTGTAGTCAGAGAAATGTATCGTTGTAGTAGTAAAGTTGCATAGTTGCAGTGAAACGTAACCTTGATAAAATTGTCTGTAAAGTTGTCATGACTCTGTAAATTCACGTTAATTTGGAAAATCATTTGGGAGAACGTCTTCCGCCTGTTGATGTTGAAATGAATATTATTGATCGCGCGCGGCTGTGACCCGGTAAGGGCAATCGATACGTGTAAAAAAAAATTGTTATTACTGTAGCTTAATTATTTTGTGGAATATTGAGCATGATTCGAGTGATTTGCCCATGGCAAATCACCTAATTATGTTTAATATCACGTTGCTTTAGTGACTTTAGCAGATTTTCACAGTTTATAACTGTCCGTTGTGAACTGAGCTATTTGAGCTTTAGTATATAGTTTTTATTAAAATTGTATTGTGTTTTTGATGTCAGTGTTAGCTTAAATTATAGAAATGTATGAAAAGTTAATTTCATTAAGTTAGAAATGTATTCAATTTTGTTCTACCTAGTATTGAATGTTTCTGCTGTCTATGCAGAAAAAAGCAATGTGATGATCTTACAATAATCAAAACTATTAAAATAAGGAATTTATCAGAAAAATATAATTGTAGCAAATTTACTTTGTGGTAATTTACAAATGTACAACAACCCTCTATGTATGTGTCGAAATAAATGTTGTTCCATCTTCTAATGTTATTATTATATATTTTGTGAAACAACCTCGAACCTCACTAAACTCAAAGATGATTTGAAAACATACTTGACAATATTTAGTTTTTGTTTCGGTTCTGGCACTGGGTTATAAACCAACATCGGCTGCTCGCCCCACTAGTAACCCCAAATAAGCTGTTGACATTTAAATTTATATTTAAACTCATGACATTAGAATTGAAATTATTATTAAAATTGTTATATTTGATTGATTGTTTATTATTATTATTACAAGGTTTTCTGTCTTTTTTGTAATTTACTAACCATTCTCTATTATAATTATATGTTACTAACAAAATGGATGTAAAAGTCTGAATAAATCAATTTCAATTCAATATCCACGAAAATCACTGAGCAGCCTTGTGTGTGTTGCCTCCCTTTTGCAATCGGACCCAACAATCCGATCACCGCCGCCGGTTGGCGGGGGTAGGGGGGCAACCCCCACCAACCCATCCCCTGCATCCATCGATCGTGTTGGGATTGTATCCGGGACGCGAGACTTTAATTGATATTGGAGACTATTTTGAAGATGTCTAGAATTTGTTTACAGCAAAGTTAAAAACCATTGTGTCGAGAACATTTTGTAACGTTCGTTTTAATACGAGTCGTCTTTGTTTGACTTTAAGTATCTACTAAACAAAACAACAAGACGTAATAAGTAGATAACAATTTAGTTAACAGAATAATGTTTTAGTTTCACCTTGATCAAATACTAACAAGCATGTCAGGATAAGGATGGTTAGAAAAGTTAAAAGTAAATCAGGAGTTATTTAAACACCTCAAGCATTTTTTCGTCTACGATCTCAAGCTCACATGACATTATGCACACAAAACATGATCACATCGGCATCATCATCATTCGTTTAATGACAAAAATAATGATTGAATTGGAATCAATTTGAGTTCATTCGGATTAATCGGGTTGGGAGACAGCCGATCACTGTTGTACAAGGACCTCTTTCGATCCATCTACAAATCGCCACAAACAGCTGTTGCATGTAAAGTTTGGTAGCCTGACTCACCCGGTTGTCAAGGGCCGCGTGGTAGACAGCAACCACCATCTTGTTGTTGGTCTCAAGCAGCAGCAGCAGTTGGAAGATCAGCTTGTAGAGGAACCGAGCTGACTCCTCGGGACCGCGAGAAGCCTCCAGGCACTGAAAATGTTTCTACAGTGAACAGAGAAACGTGGGTCAGCATTTTGCAACATCATCAGTCAATGTTAGTGCACGATATTCATTACATCTAATGGTTAAACTTACCCCGATACCGTGTTAGATATTTGGTTAGTCTTGGGACATTTTACGAAGCTTAGCTAGTGTTCATTAATAACATCTTCAAATGAATTTGCCGCTGCAGAGCGTTCGTTATATTGTTAATGTATAAATAATCATATAACACTTATTTTTTCAACATATTTAACACTATTATAAGTTATGATCGCAGTTTAGGAATTTTTAATTTAGAATACGCGAATTTTCTTTGTTGCATTAAGTAGGCACCAAACAGTTAATACCATTGAAAACTCTATGCTATATTGTTAGGACTTATGATTGCTATAAAAAAACATATAAAATCGTTATGGCATCACTTAAGACCCTCAATTTATTATTCTTAACATAAAACTGTTGATAAGCAGTGTTATTTTTCAAACTGTCTTTTATTTTACCGAACTCAGGACGAGTTTGTATGTTCGTCTGTGGGTTATTTTTTAGTATGTATGTTCACCGATATCTCCGTCAATTATAGACCGAATTTAAAAATTCTTAGATTATAAAAAATCATAGATAATGGTTCCGAATTGATCACACAAAAGTTTTATTATCGAAGAATATTATTTAACCCGTCAAGATTAAAAACAACAAAATACTAAAATAACGACTAAGTTGGTACAACAATTTTGGTGACATCTTCGCCTAATCTCATTGAAGTTTTATGATTCTTTCCTTACTGTCTAAAGGTTGAATTTGAGGTGGTACCATAAAAGTAAGATTCTCGAGTAATTTATATATGCGCTGAAAAAGTATCTAAAACATCCTCCTATGATAATTTTACTCATTATCTCTAGCGTTTCCCATGGCAACGGCCGTAAACAAGAGGCTTACAAAGTAGATGCATGGAGGATTATCCAAAAAGTACTTGTATGAATGAAGACGGATAGCATAGAACGAAAGATTAGGTTTTGTTAGGGTTCTGTACGCGTAAGGGTCTCAAGATGTGTACCTATCACTACCCTTGCCTTCTGTCTGTCTGTCAGCGGGCTGTATTCTATGAACCGTGAGCACTCTCCATAGCTCGCTGAGAGACATTGATCTGGTTCACCAGCCCTGCCGTGAACATCTCAGCATCGTAGGTGGTAAGCATAGCAAAATAAAAAGAAAGATAATAATGTTGACAGCTGCTAAGCAGCCTTACTTCTTACTCTCACTTAATGTGTCAATAGAAACAGACAGAGTGAGAAATGGCAGTGTGCTAAGTTAGTAAACTATCATGAATAAGAGGGTTAGGAATTTGAAGTCGTTTTTTATATAACATTTATATTATTAACATACTAGCTGCGCCCCGCGGCTTCGCACGCGTTGTTCCTATGGAAACGTTTAAAGGTGATTTATATGCCACGGGGATAAAAAGTATGTTATTAAATAATATGTAATGTTTGATTCCAGGATCAGAATTGTCTGTATGCAAAATTTCAGCCCGATCTGTTCCGTACATCCATACATCATCTTACGTAAGATAAAGATCGCGCGCGGCTGTGACCCAGTTCAGGGCAATCGATACCAACCCTACGCGGGAGCTTACGGAGAACCTTCCAAATGGACTACAGTTTACTTTATTATTTAATATACATAATTAATGCTTGTCAATCCAGACAGCAACTAGCTTTAGCTAAGCACAGTTATATGTGTACTGGATGACTCATATCTATATAACACTTGAAGGGGTGATTAGAACGGTTCACCCCTCGGAAACCGTTTTACTGTGTAGACACGGACTCCCCTAATATCTATATATTAAAAATAAAGGCTACGGCAATATTTAACTTGGATATCTTAACAGCTCCGGATATAAGTAGGTGTAGGTAGATTATTTGCGGAGTAGGCGCTTATAAATATCATTATCTACACAAAGGACGTTGACGCATTCACTGCCCACCTCAGGCTGTGCGACCGACTGCGAAGCCGCTCCTCCCCCGGCACTGTCCGATAATTGCGCCGTGGGCCATGAAGGTGTTCGTTGACTGATAGATACAAATTCACCCACCACTTACTACTAATACCGATACATTTATTTGCCGTTCACAACGCACACTAGGTTGCGCCATAAAAGTTTCCAAGCAGCAAATTTGGGGTTATCAACCAACTCAAGGCTGAAGGAAGTAATTCGTCGTCTATCGTGCGTGTGCGTGTATGAGTTTTCAATGCGAGTAAAGCCCAAGTTTTGGGTAAGGTCAGGGCGCGGTGCGGTGACGCGGTGGGTGTCGTCGCTCCCGACACGCGCCGCCTTGAACTTGGCGAGGTATCTGTTGCTTTTGTTTGGGTATTCTAGCGAACCTCGCGTTCCTTCGATTGAGGTCGGCGCGGGTCGGTACTTTCTTTCACGCATGTTTAGAATGTTACGAATACTTGTTGAGCCGGCGGGATGATATGTGCCAAGTGCAAACGAACGTGATATAGGGCGCGTTCCGTGTATAGGTATCTTATCGTAACACCTCTTTCCTTGAGTGCGCTACTCGCTCAGATCACAACCAAGCCTTCCAGAGGATCCACTTGTAACAGCATTTAACGCTACCATTTTTCATTCAAATGAAAGCGATTTCGCTGTGATAGGCTGCGACAGTTAAGTGTCACTAAATGACTCAATATTCATTTGTTTTCGGATCTCTAAGTAATAAATGTCGTTTTCATTTTCATAGAAGGGTCATTGAAGAAACGGTCATCGTTTGTGCTATGCAGTCCGCTATCCGTCTACTTTGTAATTTGTTTTATAAGTAGGTCTCTTGTTTACGCCCGTTGCTAAGGACACCATTAAGATAAGAGAATTTGTGCAAGGTTTAAAAATCGAAGGTAGGTACGTAAGACCTAAGACCATAGCGTAGCGTATAATATTTATTTATTAGACTACAGCACGATGACGTGCGTTCAACCTTTAAAAAACTGAGAGATCTGATGAGTTTTTGACTTCAAACCGATAGAAACACGGCAGCCGATAAGAAACCGAAACGCTTCGTCAGCGCTATCTAGCCCTCGTCCACAATCAGTAGCAACAAATAGTTATGACCATCGGCCGAAATTTGCACGTCACGTAAAAAACGGTTACAGACAAAGAAGTTGAATATAAAAAGATCTAGTTACAACTTTTTTTTTACATAACCTCAAAGTAAAAAGTTCAAATGACTAAGTTTCTGTAAATTTCTTTTTATCTGTTCTAAAACAATCTTTGATCCCACGATATTTGGTGAAAACTTAGGTATACCTACATATTTCAAATACACATAATGTTTTTGATTTAAGATATGATTTTTTTACCGTATTTTGACTTAATATCGAAAAAGCACCCTATTTTACAATCGAAAATTTCTCCCGCAAAATAGCTTTTTTAAAAGTCGGTGATATTGTTGTTAGTATTGTACCTAGCCAAAATAGGAACGAATTAATTTATTCTGTACGTACATATCGACAATTCTATTTGATTGGTTAACATCGCCAACAACACTAGCTCTTTTACACGCCCTAGATCTTCCATACGGTAATGGTTTGTATCCGATCACGCAGCTCAATTGAGGTGATCTTTTTGTGCATCATCTTCTTGAGGCACCCACCGTAAATCAAGATCTTCTGTTTTTCGTGTCTACCGGTAAAACGGATGCAGGAAATTCGTTCTACTTTATAATGGTACTTCGTTGCAACGGAAATAGAGGGAACGGGTTTACTATACGTTATAATATAACGTATAGTAAACCCGTTCCCTCTATTTCTAGAAATACCATATAATATAACGGTTATATTATATGGTATTTCTTTATTCATGGATTTTTTTTTTATTGAACAAATATTTTGGGTTTCTTTTGTTTTTGCATGTAGATTAAATTTTTCATTAGGCATTTGTGTTTTAGTGTTCATTTTAATTTTATAAGCTTCTGGTATGTATTCGTTGTTAGAATTTAAAATTTTTAAGAATCTCGTACCATTTTGTTGAAAGTTTTGTAGTTTTCGTTCAACTTTACATTTTGATCTATCTGTTAATTCCAGTTAACATGGTTATCTGTTTCTCTTGTTAATTTATGTTTTGTTAACCTTATAGTCGTTTTAGTAGTCCAAGTTAGCGAGGCGCATAATTCGATTACTAATATTGGTAATTTTTTGGATTACTTCGTTACGACTGCAAAGCCTAGTCATAGGTATACTTGTGTCATAAATAAGTTTTAGAATGTTAGTAGATACATAGACAAGTAAATGCTGTGTGGTAATCAGCTGGCGATGGCGTCCGTACATACCTCCAAGGCGAGGTCGCGCCGCTCGAAGTAAGTCTCGAGATGCTCTGTGATCTCGAGCGCGGCGTAGCGCACGGCGTCGCGCACGCGTGGGCAGTCCGCCGCCGCGGCGCCCGCCCACAGCAGCGGCGGCTCCTCGCCGCCCAGCCGGTCCAGCATCAGCGCCAGCTCGCCGCTCGCGCCCGCCGCGCCGCACAGAGACACTGTCTTCGATGTCACCTCCTTACAAACCAATACATGCTAATGTTACACGCGACTCGCTATTATATGATACAAACATTTTTTTTATTTGCGGGTATTATAATTATAACTTTATTTTATGCTCGCATTTGCAGCTCAGAGCTACACTCCCCCCGCCCATCCCCCCATCCCCGATCGAGTGTGTGCTCACATTCTTATGTCTAAGTGAATGGTTAGTTGTAACTGGGTACATGCACCCTGGAAGGGCACTGCAAAAAAAAAAAAAAAACAGGCTAAAGGTTTCTTCGTCGTTTCTTTACTTTAGTCTACATACCGAAGCGATCGAAATCAAAAATACCACTTTATTTCCGTGTCAGTGTATTTTTTACTATGATTTGACCTTTTCTAAGTGTACATTTATTGTATTTATGGAAATAAAGCATTTTTGAGTTTGAGTTTTGAGTTTTGAGTTTGAAAGTTCACTTAGAATTTACAGAATACATAAAGAAAACTTATTTAATTAAAACATTAAAATACATAATTATCATAAATTGAGTTTCAAGCATAAATAAAAGTATTGATTTGGATTTAAAATTAAAACTCAGAAGCCAGAAAAATAATGCTGGACAGTTCACACAGCATTATCTAGCCCCAAGTTAAGCAGAGCTTGTGTTATGGGTACTAGATAATTGATATACATAATACAATGCACTACATAGATAATATTTTTTAATATACATAGAAAACATCCAGAACGCCCTGAACAAATATCTGCCGATCGTACAAATATTTGTCCCGAGGCGGGAATCGAACCCCCAACCTCCTGCGTCGCAGGCGGACCTTCGCCCACCGCGCCACAGTGGTCGTCGACATAGTATAGGTCGCAGTGATATATGTTACCTTGAGCACAGTGTGGAGCGCGTGCAGCTGCGCCAGAGGGGGCAGGTGCGCGGCGTGGCGCAGCAGCGCGCAGAGCGAGGCGCGCCACGCGTCGCGCCCCGCCGCCGCCGCGCCCGCGTCGCGCCCCGCCGCCGCCGACCCGCTGCCGCTGCTGCCCGGGACGGGGGTCACGTCGCCGCGGTCACCTGGACACGCAACTATCATTATTATTATTTTATTTTATTTATTTAACAAAATCCACAGCCCTTAAGAACTAAAATTGACATACATACTTATTCAATAAACATAAAGCCAATACAGGATTTATTTTATGTAAAAGCAACTCTCATTATTATGATTTACACATACATCTGACATATGTATTATTCCTCTAGGCTTACAAAATATACTCAAAAGACAAGTCAAGTTTTGAAGTCATAATTTTATCTAATAAATAAATGTTAGTTGATGTTTTCTTTAGTTACATTTTTTCGTCTCATAATGTTGTGAGCAAATATTTATTTCAAGTTTCAATTTCTTTCGGGTAGTGATGTAGTGAATAGTTTACAGCTAGGTAGGTTAGGTACCAACATAAGCACTGCAAAATCCTACCAACATTATAAACGCGAATGTTTGTATGGATGTTTGTTACTATTTCTCGAAAAAACTACTGAATGGATCAGGCTGATTTTTTTGCAAACAGGTAGTTCTTGGCCTGGAATAACACTGGCTACATTTTATCTTCTATATCTCTATCTTTTTACCATAGAAACAACGCGTGCAGCAACTAGTATATTTATATACGTATATTCATCATAATTATGTATTTCCATATCATCATGTTATTCAAACGAGACGTCCCAAATACCAAAAAACAAAGAATGGACCAGTGCAGCCCGTATCTAGCGGTTTCCCAGTTAGTCAATGCACTTGTGGGGATGTCTTATTTTATTCCCTTGCAGGGATACAGGTAGATATGTGGCTGTTTATGATAAAATGAGTGCAAAGTCGCCGACAAAAACTAATAGTAACATCTTAATTTCATCATGTAACTAACAGCCTCTTTAGCTCAGCGGTAGAGCACTGGTCTCGTAAACCAGGGGTCGTGAGTTCAATCCTCACAGGAGGCAATCTCTTTTTGCACACGAGGTTTTGATTACGAATAGGGGTAATTTATAGAATTCCAAATGGCGCCGATGGGACCCTATTACTATTAATTTTATCTTATTTTAAACTTATTGTGTAATTTTTATTAAATAATTTTATTGAATAAAAATTATCTCTTGTGAAATAGGATATAAATTGTTTTCCAGCGTGGCCTGCCGCGATCGACATCGCGTCATTCTACACCAGGTACTTGCATCGACCGAGTGTAGTTTCGTTACTTTTAACTTACTTTACGAACTCTGTAAAAAGTTTAAAAGTTTTTTGTTTTTATAAGACTTCAAAAAAAGGAGGAGGTTCTCAATTCGTCTGTATTTTTTTATTTTTTTTTATGTTTGTTACCTCAGAACTTTTGACTGGGTGGTCCGATTTGCATGATTCTTTTTTTATATGAAAGCTGGTGGTTCCCATGTGGTCCCATTTTAATTTTGTTCAGTTCTGACAATGGAATCCATGAAAATTCATGAAAAAACTGTAAAAAATGAAGTAAGTTTATAGTTTTTTAAAACAAATTAAGTATTTTTATACCGTCGTCTGTGGCCTCCGTTATTAGCGCCATAGCATCCTGTCTTTAGCTTGCCGCACCCACAACTAATACTACTAAATAATACTAATTGTAATTTATTGAAAGTAGAATTTAAGTATTTAAAAAAAATGATAGTTTATCTACGCCCTAGAAAAAATGATTTTTTTTACAACAGATGTAAGTAAACATTATTAGAATCCATAGAAACCGATATAATCGAGAATAAACCGGTTTTTTGACATTTTGACCTTAAATAACTTATGACTCAGACACCCATTTTTTTTTTAATTTGAATAATCTTCTACAACGAACGAGTATACACGGAAATTCCGCTACCGACTCGCTAGCAGTCTAGCCGCCTCTTTACCGGACAAATAGATACGAAGCTCCTTACCTATCATATTCCGCTGATCCCCAACTAATAAGGGTCAGGCGATTTAGGGCGATTGGAATATCTGTTATTGTTTTTATTCCTATGCTCGATTTGTGGACGTCTTTTTGTCGTTTTTTCTTAATATTCGGGTATACAGGGTTAGGACAAACTTTATATTCTGGCTTATAGGTGAGGAACTTGATAAAAACCATAGCAACTATAAAAGTGGAGCTGGGCAGGACTCATAGCTTAAATTGATGCGTGACGTTGAACCAAGAGAGTCCTGCCGGCCTACGCCGCCGGCTACGCATTCGATGACGATGTCATGTTATTTTTTGACAACAATCCCTGTGTTAGGCCTACTGCAATAGAGACTCAGAGCAGACACTCGAGGACAAGAGCGACCACCGAGCCGTTGGATGGACAACATCAGAAGACGAGAGGCCAGCAGGCTCATTCTATAAATAAACTCATTTCGAACCTCAAAAGTAAGTTTTAAGTTTCGATAACGCTTATAGCGCCGTCTGTATCTCACGATACGTAAAAGGTTGACGACGGTTTAAGTTTAACCGTTATTTTATGTGACATCTGAAAAATTGTGAGTGATGTAACCATGCGGTAACTTACTCGTACGCGGTATTTTACTAGTGCTAGTATATAACCGTTTGACGCATGTAAACTTTTTAAGGTGAACGAATTTTAAAAACAAACAAATACTTACAGTTTTAAAAAACACAAAAAAAATACAAAAAACACTACTGAACTGAATTTTACGAATGCTTTATGTTAAAAAAAACAGACTTCCTTCGTATTCAAACAAAAAACGTACATTATTTAATGTTAAAAAACTTTAAAAGGCGCCCCCATGCCTCTTTCCCATTGAGCCAAAATTTTATAAGGTGGCATCATTCTAAGTGTCTACGGATGTGTGAATAAGTGAGAATGTGCATGGGTGTGGTGTCGCCTTAGAATTTGCACCAGCCTAACTGTTCCCGCGGGTGTCGTAGAGGCGGCTTATCTACCAGGGCGGCTTATCTACAGCAGCGCCTCCCGCAGAACAACTACCACCGAGCAATCCCCAACCAGCATGCTTAAATAAATAAATAATGCTGGACAATTCACACAGCATTATCTAGCCCCAAGCTAAGCAGAGCTTGTGTTATGGGTACTAGATAACTGATATACATAATACAATACACTGCATAGATAGATATTTTTTATTATACATAGAGAACATCCAGAACGCCCTGAACAAATATCTGCAGATCGTACAAATATTTTTCCCGAGGCGGGAATCGAACCCGCAACCTCCTGCGTCGCAGGCGGACCTTCGACCACCGCACCACAGAGGTCGGCTTAGCGTGGGGATTATGGGCATTACCAGCATGAGAAAAGAGCCAAACCAGCGCTTATCAGAGGAAGGCCTGCGTCCAGACAGACCATTGGACCATTACAGACTGTCCAAGCAACCGCTTCGAATCCCCACCACGCCGCCGCGCGCCGGCCGGGCCCCTGCCTACTTTGTCCATGAATACTGACCCTTTGTTAAGTGCACAGGCTCAAATTTATCTTTACTCTGATTCAAAATCCAAGTATTTTATGTTAACAAAGACATTCATCAATGAAATCTTACCGAAATCCCAGAACAATAACATAAATTTAAAAAAAAAAACTGGTTTTTGAATCCTACTTATATCGAAGACTAGCCCCGTCCATACAAACTTTCGCATTTATAATATTAGTGATTACACAAACACAGGCTGTTGAGGTGAGGTGAGTAGGAAGCTAGTAAGTAGATATGGGTACCGTCGGGCTCAGTGCTGGAGGCGCTAGAGAAGGACAGCGTGCGCCCGCGCAGCGCCACCTCATGCGCGTCCCCCTCGCCCCGCCCGCCGCCCTCCTCCCACCCCGCCTCCTCGTCCGACGAGTCATCGTGCCCAATCTGTAAACAACACTATTACAACACTCATCGCTAACGGGCCAGGTTGAACACTGATGCATGCGAGTGTTCAACGCGCTATGCACGTGTACGCCCCTGGTGCAATAGAGTATAAGCATGTTACTTCTAAATAGTTAATTGAGAAATAATATCTGTATATTTGTATTTTTTACGATTTTATTTTGAAAATTAGATATTTTAAATCTGAAATGCAAAACTTCTCAATGGCAATCGAATCGTGACGTCACACTGTACAAATTGTATTGTCATGAAGCTTACGAACGAATAAACACACGCACTTTGAGTTGATCAAATGTGAGTCATGACGTTACAGAACACAAGGGTCAACACGGCAGCATTTTTATCACCGGAAACTGAGTGCAGTTTAACTTTTTTTTACATTAATAATTTAAAATTCTGTGAGGGTTATATTTTTTTTATTGTTGTTATGTAACCTAATAATCAATTTAAAAAAAAATATTCTATGCTTATACTCTAGTGTCTGTGTAAGAGTAGGTACCGGCTTGTGCGGCGGCGGCGCCGTTAGCGGGGAGTGCGGCGGCGGCGGCGCGCCGCGCTCGCGCTCCTCGCTCGGCAGCCGGCGGCGCACACCCCAGTTGAAGTTATCCGAGCTCTCGCCCTGAAACAAATAAGAACAAACTCTCAATACACCTATAAAAACAGATGCTGTATTCTCGTTCACCGCTTATAATGCCGTCCTGGGTTCAAATCCTAGGTCATCAGATCAAGTTTGCTATTGGATTTTTTCTGCTAAGAGAAAAAGAAAGAGTCCCCAATCTGAAAGTAGACAATGTTATACCCCTACTACAACAGTCTAGCGCCTGATATCTCCCCGGTCGTTTCGGGTCCCACCGTGTTATGAGTAACTCATGAAAAAACAGATGTACTCTCTAGAGTACATCTGTTTTTTCATCATTGATTAACTACTTAGTGTTTGAAATAATTTAATAAAACAAGATTTAACAGTATTCGGCAATTATGTAGAACCCCACGTGGTACATGTTTGACACTTATAATACCTAAGATCTATGATCTACTAACAACATGTAAAATATTATTCAAAATGTCTTCGTTTCCGGCGTCCCTGAAGCCTCCCATCGAAGCTTTTTGTTAACTAGGGACTAGACTACGCGGGTACATTACCTCGATACTCTCGCTCTCGTACTCCAGGAAGTCAAAGTCCTTGAAGACTCCGAAGTGGTCAGTCGGCGGCGCGCCGCACGACGGCTCGTTGCCAGGAGTTCCAGACACCTCTTCCAAGGACGAGGCCATCGAGGACTCTCGCTCTAGGAGTTCGGAGCTCTGGCTGAATATCACCTGAATATGCAAGAACATGTTAGATAATAGAAATACAGAAAAAAACAAATGACAACTATTTGGTGTGATACTACTGGCTGTATAATTTCGAAACATTTTCGATTCTTCGATTTCGACCTTTATCGTTTAGAAGGATTCAGACTTCTTTTACTAAGACTTGGGCGAAATACTGCATTTCCAATAGAACTAAGTGGCGTAGCCATGCGGAGGGGTCTACTGCAACACGTTCAGCTATCCCGCTGAGCTCTGGGGGCGATGTCTAGGTGTACCAGCTCTTGTGAATTTAGTACCAACTTTGAGGAGTCTTCAGGCAGGTTTTCACATGCGGTCTTGGAAGTAGGGAAGAGAATTCATCAGTTGGTTATTTTTCTCCGAGTGTGCTCAAGCGAGAACTGCCATAGCGGTACATGCTCGGAATTGGATGCAAGGTTTTAGTTGGAGCTGAAGCAGGCATTTCCTTTCCTCATACTTAGGGTAGCCTTTTACATTGTTATTGTATTGTTAATGAAAGAAAATAATGAGTGAAAAAATTGTACGTTTCGCAGAGTGCTATTACAGGTTTGGAAAAATCTGGTAACATAGGAGCAGTGGCTGATTTTCGGATGCCGTTCGAAGATAGGAAGGAAACCATAATTTATTTTCATAATTCAAACACGATTTAGTTAACTTGATGTACTCTGAAATAGCAATGAAGTACAACGTAGACAAGTATAATGTTAAAACGACAATTTTCATTGAATGTTAAAATTCAGCTGCGCAGCAGCTTATCATCAGAACACAACCTGACACTTTCATTGCCCCTTCTCCTATTTTGTCACACCCTATGGGGTATATAATACAATCTATTTATTTTGTACATTACTCATTACAGCGCTTGTACTCGTATGTGTAAAACCATTTAGATTCTAAATTAAGAATATCTAACAACCAATGATTTGAGACGACTAAGAATAAAAGTACCTACAAACCATAAAGTATCCTTATAACAAATAATACTTAGGTAGGTACAGATAAGCCTGAGTGCAGCAGTGGACCAATATAGGCCTTTGAATACGAAGAAGAATATATATGATTTAGTTTTATATATATAATACATTTTCTTAGTTTTGTAAGCGTGCTTTGTTTCATAGATCAATCCAAATTATTTTGTCATAACATCATGAGTTAGTTGTTTAAAATATAGATGTAGGTGAGGTACCTATATCGTATCCATTTTGAGTGGAGCATAAACGTAAACATACTTAACCTAAAATTAACTTTGTTGGCGCGTCCTTTTACACGTAATCTACATTACTTGTCGATTTTAGATCCTCCCTTCAATAAAAATTGCTTACAATTATATCTGAAACTCGACGCCAAGCAAGTGAGATTTTGTTATTGTATTGTGTCGTACTTTGTTTATTAACATGCTTCATTCAAAATGGATAAACCATAGATATGTCATGTGGTAAGTTAACTTTATTATGAAACGAGCACGTGTTGTACTGATTTAGCACAGTATTAGCAAATGGTTACTTCCAAGAGTTTGGACTAAGCAACAAGCATAGTACATTACATACATACTTATTAGAATAAGTCAGGTAGTGTAGACAGTCTTACGATATAGTCCCTATACAGGGTTAAGCCAAAAAGCAGGGGGGGGGGGGGGGTATACTAATCATTATCTTTCTACCAATCATAACAATGAATACCTGGCGTCTTCACGGACATGTTCGTAATGATGGACAGAACTTGCAGTTAACGCTGCGTCAGTGATATATAAAAAACCCAAACATAAAACCCTGTTTATTTATAATTGATACTATTAAACGTGTAAACAAGAAAATGAAATAACGCACAACTTAACAATATATAATCCGGGAAGACGATATAGTTAAAAATAATTATGATGATTTTGAAGATGTACCTACTTGATAGTATTTATGTATTTAGCTTGCGTTATTTCTATATAAGTACGTGTAGGGTCACGAGCATCTGGTAGATCGACGAATATATTTCAAAGTAGTCGAAAATCCAGCGACCCCTTTATAGTAGGTTAAGTGTTGTGATGGCCACCCTGTATACAAGTTATAGCCATGTGAGTGCAAAGCTTAGTGACATGTACAGTATAAATACATAAGTATAAATGTATATACATAATGAGTTACCTTAGAACATAAAGTGGTTAATAAATCTTCCTATACGCAGCGATGGATAAAAACAATATTGTTATTGTACAGTGTCAAATGTTAAGCTGATATGATAAGACCCAACATGTAGCTCGCTTCTCTGATACCTAAAGAGTCAAAAGGAAAGTTAGTATGTTTTAAGTTAAGTTAAATTGAAACCAGGGATTTCAGTTAATGTGATGTGGTCTGCCATACATAGGACATTTAAAATATATATTTTCAAGAAGACTTACAGATGGGCTCTTTGGTAGTCCGACCCGTTGTCCACACGTGGTCAGCAGATTAACTAAACACTCTCGTACACGGCTCTGTAACAAGGATATAAAATCAGTGTGTAATTCTACTAATATTATTAACCTCGAAATTTTGTAAACTTGTATGTTTAATAATGTTAAAGTGCCACACTTTCACGCAAAAACTACTGAACGGATCGGGCTGAAATTTAAGAGACAGGTATATAAGAGACTTGGAATAACACATAGGCTACTTTTTATCCCATAAATCAGTTCCTGTGGGATAGGCGTGCGAAGCCGCGGGGCGCAGCTAGTAAACCATAAATATTTGAGGTCTTGAATATAATACATTTTGTTACTTCATCTAAATAACAAGATTAAATAAACTTAAACCCGATTGTGCTTATTATTTTTTAAACAATGAATTTTTCGACTTGTACTTAGACCCCACTATCTCGTCAGACCCCCAATATCGTCTGACGTCATAAACCCTATAACCACCGAGATATTGAGACAAATTAATCGATACCTCATTTGTTGAAATCGAACGAGTAGTATTCAGCGCTACATGGCCATAAAGGTAAATACATACAAACATAGGGTGCCAAGTTCACAACCTTCCACCGTTGGTAGTCGGGTAAAAATGTGAGAGTGCCCCCCACGTTACCTGAGACATCCAGGGACGCTTCCAGCCCGAGGCGAGTGCGTCTGCCGGCGACAGGGAGAGCGAGCGGCGCGGCGAGGCGGCGCTGTGCGACGCGCTCGCCGGCGACCCGCCCTCGCCGGCGGCGGTGCTGGCCGGCACGCCCACCACCGTGGACACAGACCCGCTTGAACCTGAAACAACGACTCATTTATTTACTTCACAAATATCATTACTTTGTTTTTTTTTTCATTTATTATGATACTCGTACACATTATTAACTTGTTTGTTTTACAACTGACATAAACCACACTTCGGTTTGTCCGTCAGCCCTACAGCCGGTTTCTCGAACGCTTATTATTTTGACAAATTGTTGACAATTTGTCAGGCTGTACACGCACTGCTTTTATTACTCGCGTGTTTTTTTTGCAGAATTCTGTAACTTAATGGAAGTTCACTAGCGGAAAAATATGAATGTTTGGAGCACTATAAAGTTGTAGGTAGCTATAATAGCAAGGAATTTTATTCGTCGTACGTGTAAGTTAAGTACGCAGGTTATATTCCGCGAGATTAAAATTCACGGTGTGAGATTCCGTAGTGCGTATATAACAAGCCGTTGACTATCCATTCAATGTGACAAGCGTTCGAGAAACCAGCTGTAAGTCTCTAAAGTTAGGTTGTACGTAGTATGGAGGTACATTTCTAGGTAGGTACTTATTGTTAGGTAACGAAACGTGAGCTGGTGTACACATAGTAAATGTTGTTATAGTTAATGTTACTGACAGTGCGGAGAAACACAATGTACTGGCTGCTGCGTCAATCTCATAAGTGATATAAATAAATGTATAATGTGTCCTATTCTGATTCACGACCCTTTAAATCACCGGCAGCGCAGAAACGCGTATTTTGTCCTCTTTTATTTTCTTTTTCGTTTTTTCATTAATAAACCCCGGTCTATTTATGTGTGATTTATTAATAAAGATGCTCATGTCACTCCTAAGCGAGTTTTTTTATTGTTCATGATCACTATATAAGTGAAATCTAAAATCTGTGCATTTGTATGAACTCTGTGGCGTCTTTGGGCGCGACTGGTAGTGATATGGATCAATTGAGCTACCTGTAGATTTTCAGCAACTGTCAGTAGTTAGCTCAATTACTTCAATTGTAGAGTCAGAGTTAAATCGTTTATTTCTTTAGACTTACTAAGCAATTAGACAAATAAATTTTTTACTATATACACAGTTTGATAAATAGTAATTACTATCAAATAAGAAGTAAATACTAGTTCTAATTTATTTCTATTATTTGAGTGTATTTTTAGGAAAGGTGTTTTTTGATATAAGTAAAGGAGAGTTTAGTAACCTTTATCATTGGGAGTACCGCTGGATGTGGTGGAGAGGGAACTGGGCCCCGTGCCGCCGCCAGCGCCGCCAGCACCGCCTTTGGGCAGGTACTTGCGGCCGATGACCGGCGTCTGGGACAGGTCGAAGGTGAAGTCCATGGTGCGGCCGGGCAGTTCCTGCAGGACAGGTCAAAAATTATTATAATAACTAGCTGCGCCCCGCAGCTTCGCACGCGTATTCTATCCCACGTAACTGATTTATGGGATAAAAAGTAGACTATGTTTGATTGTATTATGATTACCGGTATGAAAAATTTCAGCCTGATTTGTTTAGTACTTTTGGCGTGAAGAGGTTACTAATATCTATTCATCCATGCAAACTTTCGCATTTATAGTATTAGTGTGATAATAATGTTGGCCAAATCGCACAGCATTATCTGGCTTCAAGCTAGATCAGGTAGAAAGCACTCTGTTTCACACAAAAGCTGTCTTTTTGTATTTATTTCCAGAAAGGTTGGGCCGTGAGCCCTTCTACCATGCCGGAAAGCAACAGCAGGTTTCGTTCTTTTACTAATTACTTTATTTTGTTATATGTCCAATACGACATTCAATAGGGTAGGTATATGCATGGCTTTTTTAATCTATTATTTAGGTAAATACATAAACGAATAAATATAACAGCCAAACAAATTTAAATTATTGAGGTAATAACAATAAGTAAAACAACACTCAACGTTTCGGCTGATAAAAACGCTGCATGTTAGCCCTTGCTTTGTGACGTCACGGATCATCGAGTCCCCTATGTCAACTCAAAGTCATAACTTCATGCCCATACAAAAATGTTCAAGTATGACGTCACGCTTCAGGTGCCAATAGCGTTGCGTTTAGACATTTTGCGGTTGAGATTTAAAATATCTACTTTTCAATGATTAAATTTCACAATAAAAACATCATAAAATACAAAAATAGATATACAGATATATTTCTATATCAATAGAGAGAATCATCATCATCATCATCATCATCAGCCTATATTAGTCCACTGCTGGACATAGGCCTCCCCTAATGAACGCCATAGAGAGAATACGTATACGTAAAAATGAGCTTCTTTGAAGTGACATGCATATAGTGAAGTGACATGCAGTATTGTGCAGTTGTTGGTTCAGTATTGAGGTGGTACCTTCTTGGAGTGCGTGTCGGCCAGCAGCACGGAAGAGGCGCCGGTGTCCCAGTGCGGGGGCACCACCAGCGTGGAGCTGCGGGTCACCACCAGCTTCAGGATCTTCATGGCTTCCTTGTAGTTGTTACCGTCCTGCAGAACATTCATAATGAGCATATTCATCACAACCGAACAAGATAAATGGCACAAAGACGTTATACAATGCTATCCTAGGGAAGGAAAAAGAGCAAGGGGAAGACCATTTCTACGGTGGGAAGACGACATCAAATCCACAGCGGGCACACATTGGAGGAGGAAAACCCACGACCGAATGCTATGGATTAATCTGGGGCAGGGTTATGCTGAAAGGCAAAACAATCTAGTGATAATGCCTATTAACTAAAATTTAACTTTTTTGGCGGTAGACTCACGTCTATGAACTTGGCGACGGCTCTGAGCAGGTCCGCGTTGACCGGCTGCGCGTTCAGCTCCACGTAGTACAGCATGCAGTGCAGGATGGACAGCACGGCGGGCTGCAGGTTCGAAGCACCCTGGAACCAGTTCAACAACATTTACAGCCGGTTTCTCGAACGCTTATTATTTTGACAAATTGTTGACAATGTGAAAGTATTCACCATAAAAATGCTTACTTTTAAGAGAGTGACATAGGCTATATTTTATCCCGTAATCCCCACGGCAACGCGAACTACGCGGGTGAAACCGCTGCGCTAGTTATAATATTATCGAAGTAGGTAGCATAGGAGCTGGGTTGGTAAGGGCCTGACTGGCCAGGGGGTTAATGCACAACACACTCCTAGGCGAGATGTCCGTGCAGATCTTAGTTCCCCCACTCAGAATTAGAATCTTACACCTCTAAACGAGCAATTCTTGTATCTGATCAATCTAAATCTCGGGAACGCCTACAACGATTTTCATGAAATTTAGTATAGAGAGGGTTTCGGGGGCAATAAATCGATCTAACTAGGATACATTTTTAGAAAATGTCGATTTATTCGTGTTTTCAACAAAACATCATAAAATTTATCGTTATTAATTATCGATATTGACTCTTCCTGACATCTATTGGCGAAAAGTAATACTATTTTATTCGTGTTTTTAATAATCAACTTTACTTTAGTCAACTTAAACATTAAACTGAAAAATATGAATCTTCCCGAAATAGTATAATTTCTAAAAAACAAAATTTCCAAAAAAACCGTGTGAAGCTCGGTCTATCAGGTACTTAGAATGAGAATTAGGTAGCGTACCTTCTCGAGTATTTCGACGAGGAAGGCGATCATTTGCAGCGAGAGATGCGAGTAGGTGTCCCAGAGGTACTTGACCACGCACTTGGTCCACTGGAAGGACTCCTTGCTGAACGTCCTCCGGGAGTACAGCGTCATCACGGTGCCGAGGTTCTCCAGCTTCTTGCTCTTCTCGGCGGTGAACTGCGGATGGAACGATACATATCATTCCATCTGTTAGTTTCTACAGTCCATTTAGTTATTAAGCTTGTTATTGACTATGTATATCAGTGATCCCATTCGTGTACAGTAACTTTATACTAGATCAGCAGGCGTTTTATAATTGGCGGAACTTACATATCAGAATCTTTTGACAAATCAAAACAAGTAACTTCGGAATAGAATTCAAATTCGAATACTTATAACGTTTTCGCTTCGGGAACGAATGGAATGAATCAGAAAGTTGCTTATTCATTTTCCAAACAAGAGGTAGAAAGCCCAAATGCGGGAGGAAAATTTCTATGGAATTTCATTTAAATAAGTAAATAATAGTAAATATCAGCCGGTAGCTATGGTTATTTTCAGAATAGGTCACAGGACAAAAATATTTAGACTACGTTTTTACGCATTATTAAACGGTTTCAAACTTTCGTCCAACAAGCTAAGTAGCGTCAAAGTTACGTTCACAAATAAAGATTTACTTGAGCAGAGATTCTAAGCTTGAGTAGAATTCGCGTATAGACTGCATAAGTAATGCTTAGGGAAGCTTTCTTAATACGGGCTACAGTCTAGAACATTATAAAAAAGAATTGGACAAATCACTCATTATGTAGCCCCAAGCTTATCAGAGCTTATGTTTAGATAACTGATATACATTTGAGGACCACTGTGGCGCGGTGGGCGAAGGGCCGCCTGCGACGCAGGTTGCGGGTTCAATTCCCGCCTCGGAACAAATAATTGTACGATCTGCAGATATTTGTTCAGGGCGTTCTGGATGTTTTCTATGTATAATAAAAAATATCTATCTATGTAGTGTATTGTATTATGTATATCACAATTATCTAGTACCCATAACACAAGATCTGCTTAGGTTGGGGCTAGATAATGCTGTGTGAACTGTCCAGCATTATTAATTAATTTATTTATACATAATACAATAGATAGATTTAATGTAGCAGTGTGTAACCTGTGCGATGTGACAAGCTGCGCGCACGCACAGCTCGTTGGCGTCTTCGTAGTGCAGCAGCATGTACGGCAGCAAGGCCACCACGGTCATAGGGAAGGCCAGCGCTTGAGTGGGGTCGATGACCGGCAGCTCCAGCAGTGGGATCATGTCTCCCAGCACGCCCACCACCGGCTCGTACGTGTTGGGGTGCGTGCAACCCTGGGACATGGAAAGGTATATTAGTAAGGGGGTCATAGCTGTGTAGTGCTGGCTTAGAATTAGCACCAGCCAATCTCTTCTCGTGGGTGTCGTAAGAGATGACAATGGGATATCCACCGGGTGGCAGGAGAGCTTCCTGCAGAACAATTCTGCTACCAAACTGCGATTCCCGACTCGCATGTAGCGTGGGGATTATGGGAATTGCCCCCCATTAGATAAACGGGAATATAACGCTTATCAGGGGAGGCCTGCAACAAAGGTTAAATAAATAATTAAGTTTGTTTTACTTACTATAAACCGACTTCAATTATATTGCAACGAGACACACTAAAAGCACCAGCTTTCAAATTAAGATGGATCATCAAAATCGGTTCACCCAATCGAAAGTTCTGAGGTAAACATAAAAAATAAGTCGATTTGAGAACCTCCAGGTTTCCCAATTCAACTGTTTTTTTTTACGTTTGCCTCAGAACTTTTGACTTGTTTTTTGGGTTGTCCGATTTTCATGATTATTTTTTTATATGAAAGCTGGTGCATCCTTTGTGGTCCCATTTTAATTTGTTTCAGTTCTGACACTGGGATCCATAAAAAATCATGAAAATCGAAGAAAATACTATAAACATAGAAGTCGGTTTATAGTTTTAAATGAATGATTTGTAGTGAAGAAGATGTAATTAGTTTGTATCACCTTTAGCAGCAGCGCGTGCAGCGAGGGCGCGGTGTGCGCCTGTGCGCGGTCGAGGCGCTCGCGTGCGTCCGGGCGGTCGAGCGGCAGGCGCGCCATGACGCGCGCCAGCAGCCTGACCCCCATCAGGAACTCGTGCTCGTAGTCCGACTCCAGCAGCGACGCGCCCACCCAGAACAGAGTCGCGAGGATCGTCAGCTTGTCTTCCTGCAAGGAAACACTCACATTACACATACCACCTCTAGTTATAATATATAGTACTGATAGGAACAGACCATTTATAGCACAAAAGAAATGTTTACGAGCAATTTGTGGAATCCCAAATGATGAGTCATGCAAAGCCTTGTTTAAGGAGCTTGGTTTGTTACCTCTGCCATCGCTCTATATTTATGAAGTAGCAAATTTTGTAAGAAACCACGGACATTTATTCCAGAAAGCTTGTGATAGAAACCCTAGACTATGTAGGGACCCTTATAGATTAATTTTCTAAGAAACTCCACATTCAGCCAAGTACACTAAAAGCTGCTTGTCAATGTGTATAAAAATATATAATAAGATACCAAAGAAACTTAAAGTAATGAACAACCATTTATTTAAAATCAGATTGTTAAAATGGTTGAAGCAAAGAGGTTTTTACGACGTAAACGATTTTTTTAATACTAAATTATAATTTAATTTTTTATCTTATTTTTGTTGTTTAATATATTATTGCATGCTAGACAGAGCGAGACATGAGCACATTATTTGTAACCTTAACACCTGTATACCATGTTTGACGCAAATAAATATTTGAATCTTTGAATCTTTGAATCTATAATCTCGGTTCCTGGTGTAGCCAGGACCGGCAGACTGCTTACGGAAAAATCTCCCATCCAATATTTTACATTTGAAAGCCGTTTTGATGACCTTGAAAGACATTTCAATGGCTTCCGTCGAACAATTGCAAAGAGTCAGAATCAGAGTCAAATCGTATATTTTTGACGACCTCTGTGGCGCGGTGGGCGAAGGTCTGCCTGCGACTCAGGCGGACCTTCGGTACATGTCAGTAATAATTTATTACTAATTTAGTGATATACTAATTTATTATATATAAATATATATATACTAATTTATCAGTAATATCGTCACGCGCACAAGCTGAGAGCTGTCCCGCGGCGTCTCACAAAATCGTCGAAGCTGGTGCATGTAATGGGGCCGGCTGTTTATAATCGACTTCCACCTGCGATCATCAGTGCTTCTACAAAGCAATCCTTCAAAACCAAACTAAAGTTATGGCATATTGAAAAATGTTACTATAATCTGAACGAATTATTTAATTGAATTTTATTTCCTTTTATAACTTTTATTTGTACTTATTCTATTTTGTAAATATGATTTTGTACCTATGTATTAATGTATACAATCTTTTTAAAATTATAATTATTTAAGAAATGACATGTAACCAAAAACGTTATCAATAACTAAACTGAACTGACCTAATAAAGTATTACTGACATGTATGGCGAAAACTGAATTGATACCATTCAAACTTGTTTCATCCACTCCACAAATCAGTCGGTCAGTAATGTCTGTTTAACGAGGTGCGTATATTTGGTTCTATTTCGAAAAAAATACAATTCATAAAAGTAATAACTTAAGATAAACATAAAGCATAGGAATTTCTTTGTTTATGTACATACCTGTGTGGCGGAGTCCCCAAGCAGTTTGAGGGACTGGGCCGACCGCGACCTGCAGAGATTGGGGCACACGCCCATCGCTGCCTCGCTGCAGGCCCGCGAACGTTCTGTCCAAAAACAATAACGCACAATATTATTAACAAACTAGCTGCCCCCCGCAGTTATGCAGTCATTACGTAAGTTCTAATCAAGCTAATAATCACTGCTCAAGTAAATCTTTATTATAGAACGTAACTCTGACGCTACTTAGTTAGTTGCACAAGCAAAATCTCTACTTGAGTGAGTAGGGTTTTGTCTATGGTCTAGGTACACACCTAGGCGAAAAACGTTCCTTTACCTTAACAACCTGACTATCCAAATTTATTTTTTAGAGATTTTTTGTTGTTTTGATGGTTTTTGTGAAACGAAACGCAAAGATTTCTAACATTTTTGACATTTTATTTAAAAAAAAGCTTTGGCGCGTATAAATCCTTTCCAAGCCTTACTCAAGCGTGGTCCAGACCAGACTTGCAGTATTAACTATGCAGTATTATACCTTCATGAAATCAGCTTGAAATATTCCAACCTATCATATAACAATAATTATGACTCGTTTCCTGATGAAAACAAACACAGCTACCCGAAGTCAAAGATACGTACCGTGCTGTTGCTTATCCGGCGCGGGCAGGGGATTGTTCTTGTTGCGCACGCAGTAGGACACAGAGTAGCTGGTGCTGCGGGTGTGGTTGGACACACAGGGGACGCACACGCCAGGGGAACGCTTACCTTGAGGTACAAAAATACATACGTTACTCCTCAACCTCAACAGCCTATATTGGTTCACTCCTGGATTCAGTCTCCCCTGATAAGCGCCTTATTAGCCTTTATCATATAAGGTTTGTTGTGTGGCTGGCTTAGAATTTGCATCACCCCAATTCTGTCACACGTGTCGTAAGAGGCGACTAAGAGATATCTACGGGAGGCGGGCAGCAGCGCCCCTGCAGAACGAATCTTCCACAACGCTGGGCATGCGGGTTGGGGATCGGGAGGTTAATTAATACATAACCAAAAAAATATATAACGTCTACACAAAATTAATTTATTGAATTAAAAACAATTCAAAAATGCACTCAGTTTCGGGTGATAAAAACGCTGCCATGTTGGCTCTTGTATTCTGTGACGTCACGGATCACCGGATCACCTTAGTCAACTCAAAGTCAAAGCTTCATGATAATACAACAATGTACACATGTGACGTCACGGTTTAACTGCCAATAGTGTTGTGTTTAGAAATTTTGCGATTGAGATATAAAATGTCTACTTTTCAATGACTAAATTTCACAATAAAAATATCACAAAATACTAAAATAAATATACAGATATATTTCTACATCAATACAGAATACGTTATAACATAATTCGCTTTTTTGAAGTCACATGCATATACCCTATTCACTCAGCATTATCTAAACCCAAACAGAGCTTGTGTTATGGGCACTAGATAACTGATAATACTAAAGACAATAAATACACTACCTATACAGATATTTTTTTAATATACATAAAAAACAGAACGCCCTGAATATATATCTGCAGATCGTACCAACATTTATCCAGAGGCAAGAATCGAACCCGCAACCTCTTGAGTAGCAGGCGGACCTTCGCCCGCTGCGCCACAGAGGTCGTCAAATTATTAGTTAGTTCCACTTACTTACATCTCCTATAATTGAGTAAAGTTCATACCAGCAGAATATGGGACCCCATTGCCTTGCGCACCGCCATCTTTGTTGTTGAGATTGGGCGTGGACTTGAAGATGTCTCGCATGTAGTCCAGAGGCCGGAAGTTGGACTCCAAGGAGTCCACGGCGGCCTCCAAGGTCAGCAAAAGCTCCGTCACGTAACCCTGAAGCATAACGTGTAAAAAATCAGGAACAGCACTTTAATACAACGATAGATAAAATATCAGATTATCTAACTAGAGGATAATAAAACCTTGGGACGGATTTTGCTCGCACTCGAAATATAACAACAGACTGAAGGTTTCTCCATCGCTTTTTTACTCAAAGTCAAAGTCAAATCGTTTATTTCTTTAGACTTACAAAATAAGTACTTAGACAAGTCAAATTTTTACTATATAAACAGCTTGATAAATAGTTATTACTATCAACAAGAAATAAGGTGCAATTGACTTTAATTCACTTCAATTTTTTGTCCACTAGCGGAAGAAGTGAAAAAGAAACCACTAGCAAGTCCATCGCTTATCAACTAATACAATCTTAGGATAACTAAGTCTAACTGGTCTTACATACTATTGTCTGTATGGAACTGGGCGACATCCGGCCAAGCGTTAACATCATTTACGTAGTCATCTACGGAGTAATAGGCTTTCTTGATAAGATTTCGTTTTATGTACAGTTTAAATTTACGAATAGGGAGCTCAGTTGCTTCAGATGGAAGCTTATTATAGAATCTTACGCAATTGCCCACAAATGATTTCCCTACCTTTCGTAATCTATATGATGGGATGTGTAATTTGTTCTTGTTTCTTGTATTTTTATTGTGAACATCACACCTTTTCATAAAGTTATCTCTGTTTTTGTGTGTATACATTAGATTTTCATAGATATATTGCGATATTACTGTTAAAATATTTATTTCTTTAAATAATTCCCTTAACGAGTCTCGTGGATTTAATTTATAAATAGCGCGTACCGCCCTTTTCTGAATAACAAAGATAGTCTGGATGTCAGCTGCCTGTCCCCAAAGCAAAATACCATAAGACATAACAATAAGGAAGTAACTGAAGTAAACTAACCTAGCTGTATCTTCATCGGTAATGTATCTAATTGTTCGAACCGCATACGCTGCTGAACTAAGTCTGTTTGCGAGAGCATCAATTTGCGGTCTCCATTGAAGAGAGGAATCAATATGTAACCCTAGGAAAACAGTTGAGTCTACAAGGTGAACAATCTCATCCTTTAGCATTATCTTAGTTGGGAGCTCTCTTACATTTGGTAACATGAATTTTATGCATTTGGTTTTTGAAGCATTGAGTAAGAGGTTATTGGCGGTGAACCAATCTAGTATTTGTGAAAGAGAATTATTTACATCGTCATAATTATGTTTATTTCTGTCAACTTTAAAAATCAATGAAGTATCATCAGCAAATAAGACTATATCACAGAGATCTTTTGCTAGAAATGGGAGATCATTTACATATACTAAAAATAGAAAAGGACCCAATATTGATCCTTGCGGGACTCCTAAATCGATTTTTGATCCCCTAGATCTTTCTTTACCAATATCTACTTTTTGGACTCTATCAGATAAATATGATTGCATAAGGTCCAGTGCCTTGTTTTGAATTCCATAATGTCTTAGTTTATTTATTAATGTACCATGATCAACGCAATCAAAAGCTTTAGAAAGGTCACAAAATACACCAATAGCGTTTTTCGCTTTATCCCATGCATCCAATATATGCTTTAATAGAACTGTACCAGCATCAGTTGTCGATCTACCCTTGGTGAAGCCAAATTGATTTTTATGTAACAACCTATTGAGGTTGAAGTGAGAGGACAACTGTGTGAGAATAATTTTTTCAAAAACTTTACTCATTGCAGGAAGTATTGAAATTGGCCTGTAATTGGCCGGATCAGTGTGGCTTCCAGATTTATAAAGAGGAACCAGTTTACTATATTTCATGAGATCAGGGAAGACTCCTGCATCAACACAACTATTGAAAATGTAAGCCAAGTATGGAGCAACTTCCTTAATAATAGAACTCAGTACTTTGGTTGAAATACCCCAAAGATCCTCAGTATTTTTGATGTTAATAGACTTAAATGTTTTCACAATATAATTAGCGTTTACATGACTAAATATAAAAACCTCGGTACATTTATCTACAGATGATTCTAATAATTTAACCGCGATTGAAGGTGAGGAGTTTAGAGACCGGGTAACAACTTTAGGAATATCAGAAAAGAATGAATCAAAAGCATCGGCAATATCTTTATCGTGTATAAGTATTGAATTATTAATTTTTAACCTTATTTCTCTTTTTCGTGACTTAGATTTACCAGTTTCGTTATTTATAAGTCTCCATGTTGCTTTGATTTTATCAGATGAGTTTACAATTTTTTTTCTACTTTAGTCTACATACCGAAGAGACAATCAAAATTATTACTATAATTCCGTGTCAGTGTTTAATTTTATAATTTGACCTTTTCTATGTGTTATTGTATTTATGGAAAGAAATCAAATAAAAGAAATAAATTAAAACTAGTATTTACAACTAAATCAATTGAGCTAACTGCAGACTGTTGCATACAATCTGCAGGTAACCTTACTGGTTCATATCAATACCAGTCGGAAGCGTACACAAGACGCTGGCTGCATTGCCCCGCTGTATGCAATGGAAGTAAAGAAGTTTTGATTTGATTTGATTTAAAAGAATGTTACATAAAATTATACATGAGCACTCTGCAAGGTGCCCCGTAGGTTGCACCGCCAAGGCTGGGCAGTGAAAGTTTAAAATACATGGTGCTGAGGTCTTAGGCCCGTATTATGAAAGCTTGCTCAGTCATTGAGCTATGCTTGAGTGAAGGGTATGCCATAAAAAGCGTTACTCAAGCATAACTCTATGACTGAGCAGGCTAATAATACGGGCCTTAGACTACCCGCCATCAAAGCACAAGTATTATTACATTTTGCCGGGAAAATCGAGCATCTGTGTGTTAGGTTTAGAACTCGAAAATAAATTTGATCTTAACTAGGTCTTAGATGTTTTTTCAATATATTTGCCGAGGGGGAATTATGAGATATAACGAGGACCTCGTGGTGGTTTCGTGACTAACATGGCAGCGTTTTTATTACCCGAAACTAAATGTAGGTTTTATTTTAGTTTTTTAACTGATTAATTTAATTTTTTTGGGTGTTATATTTTTTTTCGTTTATGTATTAACCTAAATAAAAAAAAAACCATGCATATACCCTATTATAGGAGAGTTGTGTTACCTGCATGTCCTCGCCCTGCTCGGCCACCGTCTCCACGAGGCGCGACAGGATGTCGGACACCATGCGCCCCGTCATGGCCACGCCAATGCAGCGGAACACCTGGAAACATCACACCATCATTATTTTAAAGAACGGAGTCAAAAATTGCAAAGAGCTGCGTGGTGCCTGATTTGAATTAGCTCAAACCCTCTTCGGTGTCCTGACTGAGGGATATATAACGGAGCCGGGTTGCAGCGCCTTCTGCTGAAAATTTCTACCACCCAACTGCGATCACCAACCCGCATGCGTAGGGATTATTAAAAGCCAATAAGGCGTTTATCAGGGGGAGGCCTGCGTCCAGCAGTGGACCAAAGGCTGGTGAGGAGAAAATTACATGATTTATTAAACATTTATACCAGAGATAATCCCCTTTCGTAAAGTAATAAAATTAACCTTTTGATAATAATTATTGTAGACTAATTGCTGCACGTAAGTCTTTAATTAAGTTAGGGGGACAAGAATAACAATAAAAAAAGCTTGAACTGAGTTAGAACCGTACCTGACACTCTGCATTCGCGCCGTCTCTCTGTTACCCAGACTCTTTCGAGATCGGTGACCGAACATGGTTGGGGACGTAAGACTTCAAAATTAGCCTACCAACTTAAAGAAGTAGTTACATACGAATTTAAATTAAGAACCATTGAAGGAATGACATTGTTGTTTTCACTTACTAGTTTTTTCATAGAAAATGTATGGGAATCGTTTTTTTTAATTATTGCCAAAAATTACGAATTGATTTGGTATGTTACTGTGGGAAAAGTGTTCCTGGTTGAAATAGAGTCGATTAAGACAAACTTGTTTTTCTAACAAATGTAATTTATTGGACGAACCGTACTTTTTTTTCAAAATATGTCAATATTTTTTTCTTCAAAATAAAACAGAAGGTTTCTTAGAACAAAACATTCTAACTACAAAAAAAACGGTAGCTACCCTGAAGGGGCCAAAAATTTGCCCCACCTTGTTTAAATAATCATTTAGATAGATTACTCGTAGTAGGCACACAATGAATGTAAGTTTATTTAGTGTCACATTTTCTAAAAATAAATACTTTAGTTTGTTTGTTTTGTTACCTGTAAGGAGCGGCCGGCGTAGTGGCGCGAGGGACAGGCGAGGCCGAGTTGCAGCGCAGTCTGCGCCCAGCGCTCCGACACCAGCGCCAGCGGCAGCGACTCGCGGAACACGCGCAACACTGGCCGCAGCAGAGACGACATCTGCCTGCAGCTGCGTAGCGTCCACACTGTATACAAAATAAACAGTACTACATTGAACACAGAAAGCCCAATTCCTAACGAGGAGTGTATCATTTGGGGCTCCAGGCGCAACCGAGGGTTTTAAAAGGTAAGCAACGCACTTTCTCCCGTGTGATACATAGTGCTTTATACTAAAACTTCGAGGAAAATCATCGTTTAAAATCTTCAAAATCACTTGAATGAATTCAAATTGTTAACTCCAATGAAACAATAATTGCGCGCACTTAAGATTTGCACATGATTCTTGTTTTGAATTATTGTATGGAAGAGGCCGATATCCTATGGCGGGTTTTGAGTAAAAACTTTTTAAGCTATTGCATAGCTTCTATCGCGGGCCTTGAGCGCGGGGACCGAATCCAGAAATTCCGTAACGAAAAAACCTTGACGTTTGTCTCTTTAGTTCAGCAACTCGCCTCTAGATGGCATTGCAATAGCTTTACCGCGGCAGTCCCCGAGTGCCACACGTCTTTTTTTTAACGTCTGGCTTATTTTATCACATAACAGTTTATATCTATTATAAAAATAACCATAGTTACCGGCTGATATTTAGTAAAATTCAAATAATATTATACGTCAGAAATGGATTTTCATACACTTTTCCCCTCCTGCTAAATGCGTTAGATATGAATTTCCATAGTTTTTCCTCCCGCGTTTCGGTAAGGCGGCAAAGACGGGCTTTCTACCAGATGTTTGGAAAAGGAATAAGAAACTTTCTGAACAGGTGTGGTATAAAATAAATATATAATTTTAGACAATTCATTATCTAGCCCTTACATAACAGAGCTTTTGCTATTGGTAGAGTCTGTGCAAACAGAGAAGCGTCGCGTTTCAGCGAACTAACACTTTTAGTCGTACTGCAATGACAGAGCAGTGTTCTCGACACAACTAAAGTTGTCGATTCTTAGGACACTCGTGTCCTTGCCACCGATTTTTAGTTTATTTTATGTTGTTTTACAAGAACATCTCATCAACTTCACAAGTGTGTATGTATTATACAACACAGCGGCCTTTTTTAAAAAGCCCACAGGTTAATACTCTTAAAGTAGTTTATTATTAAGACGAAGTTATAGGTCAACTGGTATAGGCCTTGTGGTTGCGGGTTCGATTTCCGCCGTGACACAAATGTTTGTTCTGGGTATTTACTAAGTAGTATGATAAAAAAATCTAACTATGTAATGTATAGTATTATGTATATCAGTCATCCAGTGTCCATAACATAAGCTCTGCTTAGCTTGGGGCTAGATGATGCTGTGTCCAGCATTATTTATTTAATACGACAATGATCTAGACCAGAATAATAAGACATTCGTTTGCATCATCTGCAAATGTTTGTTCCGAGCTCGGTGCGTCGTAACATTATCAAACTAAAATAATAAGTACCTAAGTACTAATATTTATTTTTACTCTTTTGGATATGTCTTGTGAATGTGTGTGCTATTGAATAAATATTTTGTGAAATAATTGATTTTATTTTAAAAACCTATAAACCGACTTCAACTATATAGTTTATTCATGGATCCCGTTGTCAGAACTGAACCACCACACGGGAAGCACCAGCTTTACAATAAAAAAATAATCATGAAAATCGGACCACCCAGTCAAAAGTTCTGAGGTAACAAACATAAAAAATACAGTCGAATTGAGAACTTCCTCCTTTTTTTGAAGTGGGTTAATATATCCTAAACGGTCTACTTACAAACTGAAAGAAAAACGTATTATACTCGCTAAAGAATCAATCTCAGTTCATCCATAAAACATGAACTTCCCGTTCAGTTCAATGCCACAAAGATCTAAGGGCGAAAGGTCACGGCCAAAGTTGAGCGCGAGTTTTGAACTAGCGGGCAACAACCCTCCTGAATGCAAAGTGGGTTACAAGGCCAGCATCGATACCCTAGTGACCCATATTTGAATGGAGCGCCGTCCATTCAACTCCAACATGAGTTTATAACCCGGCCGAATTATGATGGCACCTGTTTCCTGCGCGGCTGGGTAGCGGGAGAAGCCATGTCACTTCGTCTGTGTTGTACGCAACCCTAACGTATACCCGACTGAATTATCTGTACTGCTGTATAGATAATTTTTCAATGCAATTTAACGCTGTTTATTTATTATTCAGGGAGATAGTTACCAAAATCAAATAAGTACCTACATAGGTACTTATTTGATTTTGGTATAACTTTTTATTTGACACTGGCTGTGCCCCGCGGCTTCGCACGCGTTGTTCCTATGGAAACGTTTATAGGTGTTTTCCCGGCAATTATTAGAATTCTTCTTCTTTTTTTGTGAATACGCTGCTATGATATAAACGAATGGTAGAATAGATCTCGGAATTCTTCCATAACAGAATAACAAGAGCTACCATGGCTATTATGCCATCTATAAAGTAGATTGTTTATGCCTAAGAAAAAGAATGCGGGAAAACGACAATCCTATCTTCATTTGATTTTTCGAGTTTGGGTTTTGATTTTTCGTTGTTTTGATTATTACAATGAGGATTTTATAAAAGAAGAGGCTAAAGCAGTAGTGGATATTCTTTTACCACTTATATCAAAATGAAGGTACCGATGAAATGACGCGCTGAGAAATGAGTGAAATCGTTTTAGGAAAACGTTTTGTTAATATATTTTAACGAATTCTCAAAGACTCGCAAACCTTCAACATTATGGAGCGTGTATTCTATGATAAAAACAACATTAAGTACTAAACACAATGTACATTCAAAGGATTTCGAGAGACCTCGTCGTTTCTCAAAAGGCAAAATGATGGATTTAACCAAAAAAATCCAAAGTTTTCACTTCTCAAGAGGTACCTGGAAAAAACCTTTCACTATCTATATCTTATAATTGCTCTAATTTTACCAAATACAAATCTCAACTAAGTTTTTATATGAAAAAAATATTACGAAAGTTTTCTTCAGCTGATTCATATTTTTATTTTTACTTTCCTTGTATTCGTAATGAAAAGCACAGTGTTTAACCACCGGTGAAAGTAACATTTAGTCCCTCGAACTATTAGCCTAACGCTGTCTCGGCACTAAATAAGTTCCTTTCATCCCTTGGGTAACAATGTACTATTGTTATAATATTACCTTTAGCCGTGATATCTTCGTACTGCCACAGCGGCATATGCATAGGCCTGTTGGCCAGGAAGTGTATAAGGGACTTGATGAGCTCCGCCACGGGCTGGTCGGCGGGGGCCTGTGCCGGTGCCCCCGGGGGCTGCGGCGGCGCGGCGCCGGGGGCCTCGCCATCCCCGTCGGGCTCCGGCTCGGTCACTATCACCGGCAGCGACGGGTAGTGGTCGCCTTCCCCTGGAAAGTGCTCAACTTTAGGCAAGGTAGTGTTGTTCACACTACCTTGCCGAGACATGGTCCTAACATGGCTAATATATTCTACTATACAAACTCTCGTAGTTTGACGAATTCATTTTGAATGTAAGCGGGTTAACTGCGACCCTTATTTGTGTTAGAAGAACACCAACGTTTCAGGCGAGTGCGGTTCTAGACGCGCGCGGTTCGTAGTTAACCCGTTTACATTCATAGAGGCTAATATACCAAAAAGTTCCATGCGATGCGTTCAATCTTCAAATATGTATGTACATAGCTTCAAAAAGCTATTTTTTTTACCTATTTTCGAAAAGGTTAGGGTAGGGAATGTAGGGATCGCAGTGGAGGTACCAGCGTGACCATATTAACTTTGACCATTCTAATGTTTCGGCACAGTTTCATGCGCCATGATCACGGAATAAGTGTACTTTTGTATTACCATGATAGCTATAAAAGTTTCATCGCAAAAACGCAACTAGCAAGGTAATGCTGCAAATCAGTGTTGCCAGAAGGTTACATTTCTTACATTTTCCGTAACTTTTCCCCCCTTGCGTGACCTGTAAGTAATTTTTATAATTTAAGGCAATTTACGTAACTTTTAAGACTACGAGATTTCTAATACTTACTAGACTTTTATTGCAAACAGTTTATGAACGCATCCAAATTGAACAAAACTATCTAAAACTAGTCGTCTTAAATTTGACAGTATTAAACGTATCGTGGATGGATTGAAACTAGATTTTGCTTGAGCGTGTACGTGCGCGTTCCCGGCTACGTTACATTCAATTCAAACAATTAAATACAAAAAAGAGAGATGACAAAATATCATCGTAGATATTCAAAATATTTTGTTGGGGATACTTTATTTATTACACAGAATGGCAAATATAGATCGGTTAGTATGGGAGAGTCTGAAACTATAAGATCTATCTATCACCTACGATCTCTTAAGAACCATGTCATCGATTTTATTAACAAGAAGAACTGCATCATTTTTATCAAGTACGTTGTTTAGATGGTTTCGACGCATGTGTCCAATAACGCAAAATACCAATAAACGCACAAAATCATATACGCGTGATGTCAAACACGCAAAATTCCATTTACGCAATTAACCATTTGCTAATTACGCATAATGCTACTTACGCGACTTACCATAATCGATTTACGCGTAATGCCAAAAACGAAGATTGCCAAAAACTTATACGCATTTGACCAATAATTCAGACGACTGCCTAAACTAACGCCACCATTAACCACCACTAGAAAAAAATAATAATAATAATATAATTATATGTAAATAATTTTTGTAATAAAATTACAAAATAATTTTGCTTACAGTGTTACAATAAGATTTACTTAAAAATATAATGAATATATAAACGCAAACGCTTAAAGGTATTTATTTTAATAACAGGAGGAACGTTATTTTTCGCAGAAAATTTAATGGGGTTATGTTTTTTTTTTCTAATTTTGACAATAGTTGTTTGTAAACATTGTCGAACCCGATATCCGCTTTCCGTCGTATACTTTTTATGCGAGACTTGCTTGTTGAAACAAAACGTTTAATTCTTCTCTCGCATATCTGAGCTTCCTTCTTCATTCTAAACAGAAACTCGTACAAATGAGGATTTCTATTAATACGCGCATTAATGCGTCGGTTCCAACCCTCCGCGGGGTTATTGGTACGGTGTCGTTTCCCTGCTACGCTGATTATTTTTAGAGCGTATTTATCATCGAGCCATTGTTTTTCATAATATTTTATAAATTTTTTAGTACGGTTGTTTTTTGGTGATATTTTCAAAATGGACCTCCATCCCTCCCGCATGTGTTTTTCTGGCAGTAGCGGCAAATTGGCGGCTAAGCGAACCATCCTTCTCTCGTCTTTTTCAACTGAACACCCATGTTTCTTACCATTCTTCCAAACAGCTTTAGAAAAATGAAAATAGCACGCAGATATTTCTGCTGATGGGAATACGTTTTGTATTGCCCGAATCGCCGCAACCTCATAATCAGCTTTAAATTGGCGAATGTCAATGTCCAGTTCATCTCTCAATAGAGTGAAAAAACGAATGTATGTCGTCAACTTTTTGTTAGGTAATAACCCATAAACCACTGGAATCACATCTGTAATTTCTTCGTTGGATCCTAAATCTATGTGTATCACATATAATTGAGCATAGGGACTGGGAGCACTCATAAAAGTACCATCCCCAAAAAACATACCCGTAGAAAAAATATTAGTAAATGTTGTACAGACATCTGTGCTAAATATTAATATTTTATCATTTCCATCTTCCCCATCATCATCACATACCAAGAAATCTTTGGCCAAAACCTTTGGTATACCAAAATGGTTTGTATCATCGGATTTCAAAAATCGTCGTCTCGCCCGGTACATCGCGTCTTGCTTTTGCTTAACTGCAGGCAACTCGTTTACTCCATTGCCTTCCAAATCCTCTAAACATGCTTCCAATAATTTCGGTACTGAGGAGAAATTCTTGCACACTTCTTCTTTACATTTATTCATTGCAAGAATAACCTGATTTTCGTCGTGATTTCTGGCACAAACGTGATCACTTACGCGTACAATTTCATTGGATGTGTTCAATGTTATTGATGCATTACAGTCAAACTTTCTTCTGTTTACGCACCTCCAATTCGTAGTATTTTTACTAATTATATTTTTGTTATACCGATAACCATCATGTAACAAAGAATCTCCTCCTTTTTGATTTTTAGTAAAAACAATTTCTTCCATTTTTTCTATTAAAAGTTTTTCTTTATCAATATTCTCCTCCAATTTCAAATGAATGACAACAAACAATGACAGGAGCGGCTCGATGCATACTAATAACAAGTTTTACTAGTAAGGAGTATTTATTTTAAAGAAAGAGGACTTTTTCAAGTACGTACGTACTTAGAACGATTCATTTCCTATTTTACGAATATGTTGAGTGGTTTTACGATAGGCTGTCAAGAAATTACATCGTTTCCCTATTACATACTTCACATTTCTACATCTTGAAAAATAAATCTCCTGCACAACAGCGGCAATATAATTGCAATATAATTGACAGCTAACCTGTTAAAATACCACAAATTAGTATATCGTATGATTTGGCCTTGCACGTTTTTGGTATTCCGCAAATTTACACTTTCATGAATTGAACTCATTTAGGAAGCGTTTGGCCAAAAACATGGTTTTGGTTTATTGAGTTTTTGATATTTCACGTGATTGGCCATATGCGAATATAAACTATCAAATGCGCATTTGGCTCAAAAATTGTGGATTGGTATTTTGCGTTTTTGGACACATGCGTCGAAACCGTTTAGATATTAACGTGAGTTCCTACGAAAACATTGTGAAATACAATACCGAAATTTTTCAAAGAAAAGCTTTGTTTTATAAAAAAAATATAAATTTAGTTTATGAGTATTTTAAAGGCTTCTTGTTTCCTGTAAAGGCAACGTGAGCGCCTAATTAGGTAAGTACTTATTGCGAAAACAATGACGTTTTCAAAACTTTGTTTGCTACCAAACTTCGAAACGTTTATTTCTTTAATGTTTTTATTTCAGAAATGCTTTGTTTTCACTAGATTATTTAGTTTTTTAGGTTTGGTCAGAGCCAGGGTGGGGCGCTCGCCCCATCCTGCGCCACCCAGGCTACGCCCACTGGAAGGTGTCAAGTGAAGAAAAACCACGACGAGCAGAGCGAGCCGCGAATTTTGACGTGTGAAATTTTAACGAGTTTGCGACTGAGAAAACTGTTAAGAAACTAATTAATTGTGGGTGTGAGTGAAGTGAGCCTTTTCGAAATTGATGAGGTATGCTTAGCAAGACAAGAAAGCTATGATAATGAGTTATGAAAAAGATTTTTTGGTTTACAACAAAATAGATGAACAACAGTCCTGACTACCTCGATACAAATAAAAAAAAATAGTTTTAAACTAATAGAATAAGGTTAGGTTAGCTAGCTTACATTTGTCGCCAAATTTCCATCCCTAAAACACGTAGGTACTTACTTACAAAAAAAACTTTTGCAGCAAAAATGTAACATTTCAGGAAAAGAAACGTAACTTACTACTTAAGGCCCTGGCAATACTGCTGCAAATATATCTAATAAGGTATATGCATGTGCATTCAAAAATTTTTTTGGCTGTTTATATGACGAATGTGTATATCCTTCCCCAAGATACCATCCATCAATCTCCGACTAAACGCGTACCTAAAGGGCTCAAAGATTCATACAACATATATCTACACAGACTGCGTTACTATTCTAAAATGATGCAGGAAGAAAATAACACGCTGATTACCGTACACTACCAAGAGACTGCGGATTTGCTTAAAATTTCGTTGCAAATTAACTGTTTGCACCCTCCCCCCACCCCTTCTCCCTCCCCCTGTAGTCTATTCGGTTATCTAGACTCTTAAGAGACTAGTGACCTCGGGAGAGACCACAAATCAACCGTTCTATAGCTACCCACCAACACGTCTCATACCACGTCTCATACTCACAAGTATGGGTGTTTGTTCCAAGTTGAGTTTTTGCTCGAAAGGGGTCAGCTACTCATGCACAGGTTATTCTAGGATGAGAACTAGCGCTATTTACAAATGGAATCCATCCTAAAGTGTAAATAAAGAAGTAAATTAATTAAATATATCATAATCTATTTATAGGAACAATACAAGGCTATTGTTCCTATATCTTCCTATATATTCCTATATATATTCTATTATGCCAGTGAAATGTCACTGTAAGCTATAACGATTTACATAAATACTTTATACTTATTGTATTTATAAATCTGAGTTGGAAGATATCTAACCGTTACCTACTTATGATACGGGTAACTTTGCGTACGGCTAGCAATTTCAAATCAACAAAATGGCTTTATGCTGGGATTTCGATAAATCGAGCGAATATCAAATACTCGGTTATAGAGTAAAAATTTAAAGGTTTTAGTTGAATGGTTACAAAATATTTTATCGTCGCGCCTAAACTACTAATACCATATCGTAGTATATGAAGTGTCAATAAGTAAGCCGTGTGGTGCCGGCGGCACAGAATCACCACCCCAAATCTTTCCGAGGGTGTCGTAAGAGGCGATTATGGGATATTTGCGGGAGCCGGGCAGCAGCGCCTCCTGGCGACCAATTCTGTCACCATACTGCGATCCCCAACCCGCATGCCCAGCGTGGGGATTATGGGCATTACTAACCATGAGATAACAGCCAATAAAGACGCTTATCAGGGGGAGGCCTGCGTCCAGCAGTGGACCAATACAGGCTATTGAAGAGGAGGTGTCAATTGGTGTGTCATCCTTTGTTGGTGTGTGCGCTTTGATGACCGAAAACTAATAGAGGTATGAGCTAACGCAGATTACTTTAGCTCGCTTATACGCAGATTTTCATATCACGTAGTTAGGTTACTTTTTATCCCATAAATCAGTTCTCGTGGGATAAAAAACCTTTAAACGTCTCCATAGCAAAAACGCGTGCGAAGCCGCGGGGCGCAGTTAGTTCCGTATATATACATACCTATACTTCTACACTAATATTTTAAAGAGGTAAAGATTATAATGCATACCTACTGGCTATATTTAAAAAAAAAACTTTGAGAACCTTGATTATTTGTATAAGCACGTTATTTTGCAGTACAAATATGCAGCCGATTGCAACCGAATATTTGTACTGCAAAAGCGATGCATTTGATCCATACAAGGACTAAAATATAGAGACTCTTGTAGAGGTAAATTTAATGAACTTAATATAATGACCATGGCTAGTGAGTTTATATATCAAAATATAGCCTAGGTATATGCTAGAAAATATTGGAGATGTGGTGACAAATGCAGAGGTTCATTGTCATAATACTAGAAATAAAGCAAATGTAGTGGTTCCTCGAACCAGACTTAGTAAAATTTTGAAAAGCTTTAAATGTATTTCTGTAAATATTTATAATAAAATACCTCTCGATCTAAGACAAAAACCTGTAATTGAATAACTAAAATTTGTTAAAAACCATTTAATGAAAAAAATGTTACTATATAATTGACAAAGCTGTGTCTGCCATAAGACACATCTTTATTTTGTCAAGATAATTCTGATATTGAATAAGTAAGACCTAGGTACATTGTAAAATATTTATGTAAATCTTTCGACATGTCTAAGTGCTTAATATAAGTTTAGAGATGAAATAAATGACTTTGTTTCTTTTGGTCGAGTGAATGAAACTATAGATGTTTTACCTTCGGGCGTGACCTGCGGGTCCGACGAGAGCGAGCGCGCGTGTGCGCGCGGAGAGTGCTCTTCGCACGCGGGCGCGCTGTCCGCCTTCTCTTCAGGCTCTGCGGGGAACGAGATACTTCATCATGGATCTACTCTACCTAAGGCATCTACATACTACACTCGCGTGCAATTGAATCGACTCAAGCCGACATTACCACATAAAGCTGCTCTTTTCCGGGAATTTCCTTTTATATTATATTTATTCAATTTTATATTATATTTCGCTTGTATGCAAATTGGAATTGGCTTTTCCGATTTGCATACAAGCAGTCCAAGTTTAAACCCGCAACTCTTCCCGCGGGTGTCGTAAGAAGCGACTAAGGGATATCGACCGGGGGCTGGCAGCAGCGCCTCCTGCAGGATAATTCTATCACCAAACTGTGATCCCCAACCCCCATGCTCAGCGTGGGGATTACGAGCATTACCCCCCATGCGATATCAGCCAATAAAGGAGCTTATCAGAGGGAGGCCTGCGTCCAGCAGTGGACCAATATAGGCTATTGAGGTTGAGATCAGGTATTGTTGGTAGTGGTACCTGTAAAGTTGGTGAGGTGGTGCGAGGGCGGCGGCGGCGCGAGGCGGAGGTGCGCCGCGCGGGAGGCCAGCAGCGCACGCGCCACGGACAGGTGGTCGTGGTGCGCCGCCACCGCCACCAGCAAGTTCAGCAGTAGCTGGCGGCAGTGCTGGTGCACTATCCATCTGCAACGACCATCAACTTCAATGTCCTGAACACTCTATACGGTTTTACTCATATGTCATAATTATAATCATTTATTCGCCAGAATGTATGTACAAAAGTTCTTAAAATTAAATATCTCCGTTTACAATCTACCCATTATAGGTGCACAAAATTTTATATTTGAGTTTTTACAATAAATGATTCTAAATGTCAATAAAATAAATTCAACATTCCAACAAGTCAAATTCATAGTAACAGGAAAATTAAATTAAAAATCACAGTCTAAATCATAATAACGTAAAAAAAAACATTGAGCTGAAAACGTTAATTAATTCTTTAATTTCAAGAAATTTTTACTGTTGCTGTGTACAGTTTTATAGTAGCCAGTGTTTCAATTTAGTTTTAAACAGGTTTAGAGGCAAATCTTTAAAACTATTAGGTAATTAATTGTAGATAGCAATGGCATGATAACTACGAGTAGTAGGAGTTACGGAGCCGACAAGGAGGAAGAATAATTCATTAGTATGTAGTATGTTCTACTCTCGAACGAGTGAAAATGTGTGGATGCATGTGTGGTGCCGGCTTAGAATTTGTACCAAACTGACTGTTCCCGCGGGTGTTGTATGAGGCGACTAAGGCATATCCACCTCGGAGCGGGCAGCAGCGCCTCCTGCAGAACCATTATATGATCCACATGCCCGTGGGGATTATGGGCATTACCCTCCATGAGATAAACGCCAATTAGTCGCTTATCAGGAGGAGTCCAGCAGTGGACCACAAAACTCACAACTCGGCGCGCAACGAGCCGGCTCGATCGTATGTTCACACCTATTCGTAGGGAGCCGAATAAGCATGTTATTAAATCACACTATCACATCACACTAATATTATAAATGCGAAAGTTTGTATGGATGTATGGATGGATGGATGGATGGATGTTTTTTACCTCTTCACGCCAAAACTACTGAACGGATCTGGCTTACACACATGTAATTCTAATCCCGGAATCAAACATAGGCTACTTTTTATCCCTTAAATCAGTTCCCGTGGGATAAAAAACACCTTTAAACGTTTCCATAGGCACAACGCGCGCGAAGCCGCGGGGCGCGGCTAGTACTATAGTAAAAGCACACATAAACAACCGGGTAAAACTCATTTAATACGATCATACAAACGTCCGTCCTGCAAATTGAATCCGTAACCTACTCACAGACAGCCAATGCGCTACAGAGGACGTCCTCGATTAATGCATGCAATACGATATTGTCACACACATGTCACACTGTCTAAGCGCTATTTAAAAACCTTAAGTCATTTACAACGGGATATTTACCATTATTTGACCATGCCGAAATTTGGGAAGCAAAACTAAATTATATCCCCTTGTATATGACAGGTGGATTTAAAACCTGTTGAATAACAATAAAAACAAGTGAGGAAACGATGGTACGTACCTAGTATGATCCATGGCTAGAAAAACGATGTGCAGCATTAAAGGTACGTGGATAGACCAGTCGAGCTCCACGCCATCCAGCACGACATCGCACAGGAGCATGACCGCCACGTTGCATCTGTAACAACGCAGAGGATTGTGAAGCTGTTTCATACTGCGCTGCGCTGCGACTTATAATGCCTTACAAGCAAACCCTTCTCTGAACCCTCCTAAAATAAATCAATGGTAAATAATATAGGTACGAGTTATATACCTGTATGATTGGATTTTGACTTCAATGGTAAATTTACCTTAAGAAAATTGCCAATTGGGTATATCAATCCAATGCTTGATTTGTCTGTACGGAAAATCAATATTAGGACAAAAAATAACATCGTTTAATTTAATGAGTTTTAGGTTTTGGATTGTAGTTATTAGGTCATGGGACTCGAAACACGATCGCAAAACTTGATTAGATTCAAGAATATCGGAAAGTTTCCTATAAATCTGAATTTTTACAAAGATCGGTAGGACTTGTACCGACATTTTTTGTTTCATTTGCTAGTTATCTACTTAACAAATTGCAATTAAATTTGTCTACGTGTCCCCTAATAAATACTTTAGTTAGATGATTGTGGTTTTATTTATTGCCAAAGAGTATTTATTATAACTTCCGAAAAATCCTTCATTGTAAGATATCAAGCAATATTTTGACCTGTTTGGACATAAGGACCTAAACTTTATATATATGTAGTCCAACGTCCAGATCACGGAGCCGAAAAAGATTAGGTGGATATAATTTAATATTGTTGTATAAATTATAAAAATTATGCTACATCGAGGCGTTAGAGGGCCATCCCACAGGCGGCATCTGCGCCTTAGCGTTGGGCTTCATCTCGGCCATTATTTCGAAGACTCGACACGAGGCGCCCGTCACCGCCGGCGCCGCCGCGACACCGCTCCGCCTCGCGCCGCGCTTAAGTGTGCTTTTGTTTTTCTATACTACTAAGTGAACGGCAACATGGACAATATGCAAGAGCAGCTGCTGGAGGACTACGGAGGTGCACTACTACTCTATAGCTACTACTCTATCGACAATCCAACGGACTTCGTTAAAAATATCGAAATGTGGATTGATGATGGTCTAAAAGCTCAGCGTGAATTTGGATATTGCGACCCACAGTATTTGGGCGAGGACGACGATTCGCAGATCTTGGACCCGCCGGCTGGTGCATCCTCCCAGCCCCACGAAGATGAATTAACAGAGGTAGATTCGGCCACACTCCTAACGCCAGAGACGTCAAAAGTCGATTCGCAAGTATCGCCGCTTGATTCGATTATCAATGCTATGAGCAATTATTTGCCTTCCCGAAAAAAGAAACGCTCTCAAGGTGTTCAAGATCTCGTTGAATATAACACCGATATGTGCAAAGAGGCAAAGACTTCAGCAGATGTTACCGAGCAGACGGGGAACACCGTCAACTCGACGACGCAGTCAGGTTGGTCCAGAATATCCAAGACTTTAGGCAGACTGAAACCCTTCAGTCTCTGGCGCCCTTAAACCGACGACGATGGGCAACTGGATTAGAAAGTGCAATCAAAAACACTTCTAATCGTGGCTTTTATCGTGGAAGCATTCGCCCCTTCTCCCGCTTACAATATAAATGATTAACTTGTTGGCTTCAAAATGAAATAAATATGTGTTTAATAACTAATTATTGTGTGTGAGTGCTTTTTCCGTAGACTGTTAAAGTTTTTGGAGCATAAAATATCCGCGCTCCTTTAGTTATATAGTTGAGTGGACCTATGAAAAAATAGTGCAGATAAAATATGTCAGTGGGACATCTTACACCTAGTCAATCTATGTGCTTTGTTATTAGCGGGTGTTGGGGATTATGTGCTGCCAACACTAACATAATGTAAACATCCTGAATGTTCTTCAATATTTTAGGCATTCGGCATTATTGTGTATCTGATTTGTTTCTAAAAGCTATCTTATATTTTTAATCATATAGAAAAAGAAAATGAATTAAATTTTGAATAATATTATTAAAAAACACCTTTATTTACTAGTTTTAATCATATATGAAAAGAAAATAAATAAGATTTTAGATGAGTATATTTGTAATTCATAAATTAAATACATCCTACTAAAAAGCGTAGTCAGTATGTCACGTAAAATTTAAAATAAAATACCAAAATCATTAAAAGATCTTGATGACAATAAATTTAGGTGTAAATTGAAACAATTATTAATTAAGAAATACTATTATTATATTAACGACTTTATGACAGATAAATTTTGACATCATCTTATATTCATTACAATTATTGCGCCTGTTTACTATTATTATTTTTGACATTGTCTAAAATTACATTATAGATCATAGTTAGAATACATAATAACTTTTTTACTTATCTACTGTAACATTTGCATGCTAGTCTTAGTAGAACATAATTGAAACTAAAATACTACGAGTATAACATCTGTGTAACCTACATTGTGTTCAAGCAAATAAACAATCTTTATCTTTATAAAAAATGTAACGAAAAACATTTTGTCTTTTGGATGCTTATATACCTAATATTTTCATAAAAACTTTAATTAGTTATATAATCAAATTCATGGTGATCACAGTAGGAAGCTCGCAAATGATGGCTCGGATAAACTGGAGTAGTGTCCCAACCGTGGTTTTTGAAGGGATTTCTGTTGGGCAAAGCGAAACGGTGAAAAATGTAGGTGTCCTCATTGATAGAAATCTGTCATGGGGACCGCAAATATTTAAAATCAGCCGTAGGATGTTCGCTTCAGCTGGTTCTCTTCGAAGACTGCGCAACTTTTTACCTATTGTCACTAACATTTCTCTTGCACAATCTCTCCTCCGTCCAATCCTCGATCACGCCGATTCTTCCTTCCTTGACCTAACTGAGCAATAGTTGGACAAACTTGAGCGCCTGCAGAATGTCGGGATAAGGTTCATCTTTGGCGCAAATATGACCATATACGACCAAAATATCATATTTTATCTCTTCTTTATAATGTCCTATTTCTCGCTTCTGCACCCCCTTATCTAAATGCTGAGACAGGGACCCTTTTGGCCCCTTATTTAACACTCTTTTCACATGTTCCTGCTCTTTTTACTTTTATATACCTACGTTTTTTACTATCCTATGTCTAATTATATGTAATTCTTCTATTATTTTTCTTTATTGACTGTATACCTACCTGTATAATTCAAAATAATGTGTCGTGTTATGTTATGTAATTGTTCCCAATAAATGTATTTTCTTTCTTTCTTCTTTCTTCTTATCTCAAAAAAACGTTTCTCCTTTTTACATCTTTCTCACGCTCTTGGTCTGCGCTAGGTATTGTTAATAAAGAACTTGTAATAAATATTCGATTTCATGAATATCTCATACAACTATTTTTATCCTTAACAATAATTTGATTATACTCTCGACGGTACTTTGAATAAGTCTTCACGTTTGGTGACGTAATAGACTGGAAATACGGTCTGTTGCTAAAGTTATATAAAACTTTTGGATAAAATTCAAAGGTTTCGAAATCTGTGACGCAGGCTTACTTTGACTTAACTTAAAAGTTATGACGCTGGCTTACTTGGCTGACTGAACTTAAGGCGAGATTATCCAAGAACATTAGACATTTAGCGCCACCTCAGCCCCCCCATGTTGAGCGCGCGACGTATTTATTTACGTGCCCGGGGTAGGTCGTGCGTCACTTGACTTTGCTACCGCATACGATATCTTAGTGCCACAGTATAGACAACCAAGCAGTAAGTACGTATGTTATGGACTTATTAACTTCAGGTAGGTAATATTGATAGCATTATTACTAGTATTTTCATTACTTATTATGTGTAGATGTAGGTACTGTCGCAAAGCTAGATAAAAAATAAAATAGTCCAGACTACAAAAAAATATCTACTTTAGTTTCGTGGTGCACATGCCATTTTCGATTCAGTAACGAGAACATAGAGGTAAAAAATACTAATTGTAGAAGTAACAATTATATATACATAATAATAAAAACTTTTTTGTTCTATCTTCTTTAATAATGTTTGAAAAAAATATTTGTATAGATAATTAACATATATTATAATTTCGTAAATTTTAGTATCCTAGATGTACCATAGATGCACTAAAATTCACGAAATTATAATATATGTTAATATCTGTAATAATTATCTATAAAAATACATTTTCAAAAATTATTAAAGAAGATAGAACATAGAAATTGTAGCCTAGGTTTACATGGACCAAACTGGGCACGAGGTTGTATTGGACTTTGAATTTGATCCGAGTGTTTACTTAGACCGTTTGTTTTTTTTCTTTCAAAATTATGTCTCGTATTGGCATACCGCGAATGTCCCGGGTCTACAATCTCTGGAAAAAGGCTATTCATATAAAAATCTACAAAAATAATTTTATCTCCACTTTTTAAAATTCGTCGTCTCCAAAAATGTATTCAATAATTAGTGGATGATTTTCGCCGGACCAAATTCCAAAAATGTATTGATATCTCTCGGTTACATGGAGTTGACCCTGCACTTGGTAATACCAATTGCTTCTTTTTTTAATAACTAGCTTTTACCCGCCGCCACGCCTGAGCAATTTTTATCTACTCATTATGTATATGTATCATTATGTATATATATGTATAACAAACTCATCACAGACATTTATTTCTAGTATTACTCATCATCGCATACTTTACACACTGAAAAGGTAAGGCTGCTAGCTGGTACTAAATACAAATCCCTATCTTTTGATATAACTTTGGGATGATTTCAATAAGAAAGCTCTTAGTATCGACCGTTTTAAATTCGATTTAGTGTCAACTTTGTGATTTTTTTTATCGAGTAAATTAATATTATTCACGTTTCTATCATCACAAATTGCTAGAATATATGTTTAATTTTTATGTTCATGAAAAAAATGAGATACAGTTATTTAAAACCTAGGTATTCGAAGTATCCTATTCCTTAAAAGTACCAATCAAACAAATTGTTTCTTTTTTATGCACTAAAAAGATGACTATTCCTGGGAAATAACTGTGTTTTTCTCAGGAAATAGTTATACCAGCTTAACTTAGCTTAGCTTACTTCTTAAGGTAGAACTAGTCGCTCATTCTTCATTCTTTGAATAATAATCTTAAATATTAAAAATAAAAGTTTCAAAAATCTAACCTACACGGTATCTATTTTACTTGTACTGATCAAAATAGCGAAATCGTTCCTTATTTATTAAACTCCAATTAACGTTTGTCAACGAATCACAATTAAAGTAATCCAATGAAAACCAGCGCTGTTTTATGCCTATCCTGGTCTAAAACAGCATAAAGCTGAGACTGAGCCTTTTGGGCGCACCACGGCAGCGCAGACACGCGTAGATATCCCTCGCTCTGGGCGGGCGGTGACTACCTACCCACCTGTTGATAAGGCGAGTGCACTGTTCGGTGGGTGCCTATTGGTTTTTGTCTTTCACTTTCTTCTTTTTACCTCATGTTCACTAGGTACCTACCTACCTGCTTACCTGTACCTATGTACTTAATTATGTATGCCTTTGATATTTGTTACTGTTCTTTTTTATTACTTTCCTGTGCTGTTTGTGTGTGTACCCAATAAAGAGTCTATCTATCTATCTATCCATTATATTACTGTTCATAAAATTTCGGAACAATGTTCGAGGCAATTAACTGCCGAATGTCATCTCTCTTCCGATCGGGGATTGGTAATTTTTCGGTGTACAGAATATTTAGCCTTATATAATTTATTTTTAGTTACCGGTGCGGCTTATTTTCACATGAGCTTCTGTCCAGGTATCTGATTGATGGCTATAACTGTATTGGTACGTCTTTGAACTTTTAGTGAACTTACTGACTTTTACCTCAGATAATTTTAAATTATTTCGGTCGACGGTGAAATAGGATGGAATAAACGAGTGTTTTTATTCCACCGGGTATAAACATGTTTTTAAAGCACTTTGGCATACTTAAGTCATTTTTAGAAAATTAGGTAGTTATGCCCTTGTTCTACCGAAGGTGCGATCTATGTAAAGTTTCAATTATTTTGCGAGCTGTAAAAAAATCCTGTGTAATAAAAAACAAATAAAATAGCACACAGTTCTGAACTGTGTCAACAATCATGGGCCGTGTTCCTCCTCAAGAAGTAGTCGTGCTGGTAGAAAACTGTGCGATTGAAGGGGTCGGAAAGGGGAGTGCTTACCTATGGAAGCCGGAGACGGGTTGGCCGCAGTCTGGAAGGAACTCGTTCAGCTCCGCAAAGAACCCTCCGTACTCCGGCATGGGCAGGGGCCGCGGCTGCGGGTCGCGCGACTCCGCCGGCGGCGCCGCGCCCGGCGTCGGCGTCGCGCCCAGCTCGCCGCCGCTGCAGCCGCCGGTCTAAACCAACAAACAATATTATACAAAAACATACATTAAACTGTGAAAAGAGTTTTCTTACAGCAAACCTATGGAGACTCGACGAGTTCCAGCCACCGGAACAGGCCGGGTTTCGCGGAGGATATGGCACCATAGACCACATACACACAGTGAGGCAGATTATACAGAAGTCCGAAGAGTATAATCAGCCCCTGTGTCTGGCCTTTGTGGACTATGAGAAGGCCTTTGACTCTGTCGAAACCTGGGCTGTTCTGGAATCCTTACAGCGATGCCAAGTAGACTATCGTTATATCGAGGTGCTGAGATGTCTCTACGACGCCGCGACCATGAGTGTCCAAGTACAGGACCAGCAGTCCAAACCCATCCAACTGCGCAGAGGAGTGAGGCAGGGGGATGTTATATCCCCGAAACTGTTCACGAGCGCCTTGGAAGATATGTTTAAGACACTGGACTGGAAAGGTAAGGGCATCAACATAAACGGCGATTACATCTCACACCTTCGATTCGCTGATGACATAGTCGTAATGGCGGAGTCGTTGGAGGAGCTAAACCGGATGCTGGACGGCCTAGCTTTAGCCTCACGATGCGTCGGTCTCGGCATGAATTTGGATAAAACCAAAATCATGATCAATGGCCTCATTGATCCGGGACCGGTCGTCGTACATGGCCACCCTCTCGAAATTGTTTCCGAGTACACTTACCTTGGACAAATTCTGCAGTTGGGTAAAAACAATTTTGAGAAGGAGGCCAAGAGGAGGATTCAGCTAGGCTGGGCAGCGTTTGGAAAGCTACGTCGAGTCTTCTCGTCATCCATACCGCAATGCTTGAAAACGAAAGTTTTCAATCAGTGCGTCCTACCCGTCATGACCTACGGAGCTGAGACGTGGACACTCACGATAGGGCTGGTCCACCAGTTTAAAGTCGCTCAGCGAGCTATGGAAAGAGCTATGCTCGGAGTCTCTCTGAAGGATAGGATTCGTAACGAATACATCCGACAGAGAACCAAAGTTATCGACATAGCTCAGAGAATTAGCAAACTGAAGTGGGAGTGGGCCGGCCATATCTCGCGAAGAACCGATAACCGCTGGGGTAAACGAGTTCTTGAGTGGAGACCGCGACTCGGCAAACGTAGTGTAGGACGCCCTCCGGCCAGGTGGGATGACGATCTGCGAAAGACTGCAGGCAGATGCTGGATGCGTCAAGCTGAAGACAGGGCGCTATGGCGCTCATTAGGGGAGGCCTATGTCCAGCAGTGGACTAATATAGGCTGATGATGATGATGATGAAACCTATGATTACAGAGAGAGTTAATGCGACTGTGGATAGATATATGTTCATACAAGGCAAAGAGAGAGAAAATACTAAATAAACAAATAGTAATATTTTAAAACAACATAAAAAAAACTCTTAAGTAAAATACGTAAACAAACTAAATATATAATATAAACACAATATACCTATATCTGCTATGACTGTAGAGAGAGATAATGCTCTTTTACTTTAGATTTCAATTATGCTATTAAAAACCGCCCTAGTGAGTAGACAGATGCTGGATGAGTCGTACATTTTATGGCTGATAACTTGCTTGTATAACGAGTTGTATAATGATTTATATTCGAACAATGTGAAGGTTACGCCAGTTCAAGAGAGACGGAGCGAGCAGGTAAGCAGCCCTGAAACAGTGCAACATGTTGTGGTTTCTGTTGCAGGCTCGTCAATGATTTAATTTTCAATTCCGTACGCAGCAAAGCTTATTCACTGAACCAAGCGCTTATCTCCGCTCGTCAGTAACATCTCTCTACTGTAGCTGTAATATTGTCGTAGTAGAGTCTCCATGACCTAAACTTTCCGAATGCAAGAAACATTTTCTAAAATTAAGAATAAAGGCGTGCGTCGTGCCACAAAACTATCTACTGTCGAAGTAGATTGTTTTGGCATGAGCATTGCATTAACCTTAACCTTTGCATTACCATAGGCTTCAATTCAAAATTCATTGACGTGATATTGATCGATGGTACTTTCCAATAACCAATTAATCATACATTTGTGTGTACGGTGGAATTTTCATTTTAAAATAAAACTAGCTGTGCCCCGCGGCTTCGCACGCGTTGTTCCTATGGAAACGTTTACAGGTGTTTTCCCGGCAATTGTTAGAATTTTATTCGCCGTAAAAACCATCCTTGAACTTCAACGAACATTTAAAAAAAGAATTGGCCAAATTGGTCCAGGCGTTATTGAGTTATGCGCTTACCAACACATTTAGCGATTCATTTTTATATTATAGATTTCACGATTTGAGTGTACGCCGCAAACGATGAAAGATCGGAAGGGATGGATACCGAGAAGGGATATGGGCGAACGCCTACGCTTCAATCGAATAGTTCCAGCCAGCTGATTCTAATTATGGATGTGATTGGGTAAGGAAATTAGTTTGCTATGTCTTACAGAAATTCATAACATTCCTCGTGGATGTAAATGGCGTACATGATGATAATGAATTGTATCATGCATTTAAAGAAACTGCCTGAGTATTTATTATGGTTCTCATTATAGCGCGTAAGCTCTCAAACTCATAGTTATTTCTAAGAAATCAAATATTATCTAAAAAATAACGGACTTCATTGACACTTTTTTCGACAATCACTGTACTTAGGGAAGTAGGCAGACTCAGTCGAAGTAATTTTTTCTGGGATTATATTTGATTTCTGTGTATATCTTTCAAATAACTACCTATCGATGGCATACAAGAGATTCTATAAGTTTGACACACAACTTGACTTATTTTACAACTTTTGAACAACATGTTCATGCCAGTTGGCTTGGATGGCATAGAAAAATCTTAAAAAATAAACAGGAGAAAAGTTCTGGTACCTAATAATTACAGAACAAAAGATTTATGTACATGTCGCGCGAAAAGGCAATCTAAGATATTTTTAACAAGAGTAAGTCGAAACTATTTAAAACGGTTGGGACATTTACCGCGGTTTGTGGTCATTTCGGGACACAACATAATAAATAATTGAAATAGATAAAACATATGCGAATAAATACGCAATGTTAAAAAAACTAAATGCTGGAAGCCGCGTGGGCAGATTGCCTCTGATTGCATAAATATGGGCGTACTCACTTTTGACATGATTTCATCCGAATTTGAATCGTGCGTAGGTAAACGTACGACTACGCTAAAATGATGGTGAGGTTCCAGACTACGCCCCAACTAGGATTTCACAAAGGCACTGCCAAATAGATGAAACGACATCAAGGCCTACGGTGTAATTAAATAGATATGTAGACTAGACCTGTATTTTCGGTAATCTACAAAGGTTTTATGATAGACAATTCTAAGGCTAACTAACCTCTTTGCGGTAAGCCTTTGCAAGATTTGGGTGCCTATGGTTCTGTTCGTCCAAAACCAAGGTCACAGACTATCTTTAGGAACCGGATACGACGTTAAATATAGCTGACGGGCGGTCTCCTCGTACTAGGGGTGTTGATAGCGGCTAGCCATACATATTAATACTCGTACAAATAAAAAAGAACATGATGTTCAATACTAGCGTTAGAGGAGTTTGTATTAGTAACCCAGATCTGTTCTAGACCACTAGGTATTTGGTGTGTTTGAACAATAGGGTATATGCATCGATTTTTTTTATTGTTTTAATCGATTCTTTGGGTCTTTATTTAACCCAGGCATGATAAGACGCTCACTGAATTTCGCATTAACAAGGTAAAAACAAATCAAAACTACAATCATTTTCGGGTCATAAAAACGCTGCCATATTGGCGCCATGTTTATGTGACGTCGACGTACACACTTGATTAAAAACTTTGGTGACGACCTCGGTAGTGATCATCTCAGGAAAGAGGTTTTCCGAAAAAACTGAAAATAATCGACAGTACGAAATGTCAAGTGGGCAGAATAGTGTCAAATCAAGGTGCAGCAAGCAGAATAAAAAAAGAAGAAATGCGTACAGTGATGTCACGTCACGTCCGCTCTAGTCAATGGAGTAGCGTTTCGAAATTTTGCGATTGAGATTTAAAATATCAATTTTTCAATGGTTAAATTCTACAATAAAAACATCTCAAAACGCAAAAATAAATATGTAGATATGTTTCTATATCAATAGAGAATACGTATATATTTTTATAGCCATTTTTAAATCACATGCATATACCCTATTGCATACAATTTCTTTGTTAGAATATTATTGACAGTATGTTGATATAATCTTTTATTAGATTTAAGATATTATAAATTTTTAAAACAAAATATTCTACATTCTCTCTACGATAGTAAAATGTGTCCTTCAATCTTGGTTATTTCTTCTTTTGACAAGAAGGCACTTTTGAAAAAGTTTAATAAGGCTTTCCTGAGACGTTGGGAATACTTTTGGTAAGAGGCTGGCCATAGGTGCGTTGTTGTGAGACGTTGGGAATACCTCGCGTGAGACTTTGGTCATAGGTGCGTTGTCGTGAGACGTTGGAAATACCTTTCATGAGACGTCGGGAATAACTTGCGTGAGACGTTGATCATAGGTGTGTTGTCGTGAGACGTTGAGGATACCTTTAGTGAGACGTTGGGAATGAGCGCGCCTCACGTGATACGTTGGGAATGAGCGCGCCTCACGTGATACGTTGAGAACGAACGCGCCTCACGTGAGTGAGGAGTTGGGAAAAGTTGGGAATAATTATATTTTAATTCGAGCTTAACAAGCACGAAACATTAAAAGTCCTAGTTGACAAATGAATGAGTTTCACAAGTATAATTACTAAAAACATGTCAAAAGCAACACGAACCATTTTAATATTTCATTTGATGTGATTTTCCTGGTTATATCTGGCGCAGGTAGTAATAAATAATTAGAATAATAGGTTACCGGAGTGGCGTCCCCGTCGGTCGGCGGCGACACGTCCTCCTCGGCGGGCGGGGTGGGGCAGGGCGCCGCTGACGCGCGCTTGGAGCCCGGCGTCTCGTGCCCTTTGCCTCCGCTGCACAAATAACGCATCATCACATTCATATTCATTTTATGCATACACTTACATTGTCTTAGCTTAGGTGGAAATTAGCTCAAAAGAAAGTACACGTGAGGGCGCAGTAATTGATCTAAAGATCATTATAATAGGTACGAGTAAGTACAAATCAGTACAAAGGCTGTGTGGTTATGGCTCAGAATTTGCACCACCGCAACTCGTCCCGTGGGTGCCGTAAGAGGCGACTAAGGGATATCCACCGGGGGGCGGGCATCAGCGCCTCCTGCAGAATAAATCTTCTACCAAACTGCGATCCCCAACCAGCATGCCCAGCGTGGGGATTATGGGCATTACCCCCATGAGTTAAACGCCAATAAAAATCAGGGTAAGCCTGCGTCCAGCAGTGGACCGATAGAGACTGTTGAGGTTGAGAAGTACAAAGGAGGATGGGCACAAATGTATGGCGCCTGGGCCTGGCACCAATCGAACTGATTGATATGTCGTTGGAAAGCTCTGTTCCTGTAGAATAAGAATATCTAAGGGGCTACTCCCGGTTCGTTGTCCGTTTTGAGTAATTCCACTTTGAAAGTTGTTTATTTTGATGAGTTTTTGACCCTTACTATTAAAGTACTAGTAAAACGGTGCATACCTACCTCAATAAATCAGTATTTTTAATATTTTAGCATTGTATTGTATTTACAATATAACATCATCATCACCACCATCAGCCTATATTAGTCCACTGCTGGACATAGGCCTCCCCTAATGAGCGCAATAGCGCCCTGTCTTCAGCTTGACGCATCCAACATCTGCCTGCAGTCTTTCGCAGGTCTTCATCCCACCTAGCCAGATGGCGTCCTACATACGTTTGCCAAGTCGTAGTCTTGTCTTGACTCAAAAAGACGTTTGGTATTTGCCTTGATTTAGCCCTCTTCGGCACATTACACAGTTCCGGTAACGATACATAGCAATATAATCGGTAATAAAACAAAATAAAATAACAAGGGTTTCAAAAGGTGCGAAATCAAAATCATTTGCAACTTTTTACATACTAGCGGGAATAGTACATTGTTTCACTAGGAGCGAAAGTAAATTATTTAGTCCCGAGACGGCGCGGCGGCGGCGCGGGCGAGGGCAGCGTGCCAATAGTTTTTATATCTAATACTTTTAGAATTAGATATAGGGCTGACAAATATTAATTTCAACCCGCTCCTCAGGCAACTTTTCGAGTATGAGTAATGAATAATTGATTTGGTTTATAAAAACTATAAACCGACTTCAATTATCCCATGTCAGATTTGGGAAAAAAAAATGGGACCACACGAGAAGCACCAGCTTTCATATAGAAAAAAAAAATGAAAATCGGACCACCCAGTCAAAAGTTCTGAGGTAACAAACATTTAAAAAATACAGTCGAATTGAGAACCTTCTCCTTTTTTTGAAGTCGGTTAAAAAGGAATAAGCACATCAAAAGTCCGCCATTACCGCTGTTACAAAAGAAAGGACCGATAGCTGTATGACTCCATTATCCATTAGGTATAAGTTATTTTTTATATCACCCGGTACATACATACATAGTTATTTTGATAAAAGGTCAAACGAGAAAATGTTTTTACGTTTAGGTCGCTACATGGCTTCTTCCGCTTAAGGAAATAAAAAAATATAGTCGAATTAAGAACCTCCTCCTTTTTTTAAGTCGATTAAAAATTGAAAAAAAGAACGAAAGACTTAAGCGGACCATATCTGCCGTATAGTAAGGTATTAGTGACAGATAAGTTCTCTACTCTAATCAGTCTATTATGTCCAAAAATGCTGCGCCGTGTCAGGGAGCCGGCGAACAAAGAATACCAGTTAATGATTCACTAAGTAGTACCTACCTAGAGTAATTCACTGATTCGGAAAAAAACTTGTAGTAATTAATTAAAATTAGGAGAGGTTTATAAGTAGGAGGGATTGTCATCTACACTCAGTGCTTTTCGCAAAAATGCTGAAATTGATTGCCTGGAAGAAATTGGTTATAGCGATAAGGCTGCCCGTTGTACTGTTTTGCTTAATTAAGATTCAAGATATTTTCTGTATCATTTCTTATGTATAATAATAATAAAGTATGCAGTTAAAACGATCAACGTGATAAGATAATAGGGTTTTGTTATTCTATTTGTGATAAAAATTCAACATCTTTTTTCGAGTATATTTCAAAACGGACAACTGCAACAGTTTTATCGTAGTATAATTTTTTTTGTCCTATTGAAAAGAGCTATCCAACGACGTATGACTCATCTTGATTGGACAAAGTACCCAAAAGGCCCAAAATGCCCATCCTCCTTTACTTCTATTTATTTCTAGAAACATAGAAGTCGAAAAATATAGGTACATATGTAGTTACTACCCTCAGTAGAATGTTGATTTGTAAAAACTAATTGTACATACTCGTACCTACATAATTACTGTATGTTTATACTACTAAATGGTCTGGGGACCAGCAGGTCAATTCATTCGATTCGCTTCCGAAACAAAAACGTCAGATTCGAAATTGAATTATATTCCGACGGAACTGTAGAACGCTATATTGATTTGTCAAAGTTTCCGAAATCGAATCCGACGGCCTTTCCGACGAATTAAAATTCCCCTGCAGAATTATGGGGGACTCGACGTCGTAAGAAGTACGTAAGACCAACTAAAACTTCTCCGGTGACCCTCTTTCGACATATTCGCCGAACTATGGGAACGTTTAAACCTACTGGCGGCCCAACTGGCGTTCCCTCTTTCTTCCATAAATGACCGGCGGCCCAACATTCGGAATTATACCAAATCTTTTCCACGAAAAGCGCTGGTTAAAATGTAATAAGAGTAAGTATGGTTTTCTGTAAACGTGCTTCCTTCTTATCGTAGACAAAACAAACATTAAACAATAGACCGAACCTTTCTGGACATCTAATGAAAATCTCATTCGAGAGATTCAGCATGAGCTATAGTAATAAAGTCAGTTTTCAATAATTTATGAACAGCTTTCATTATTCCAAATCGAATATAAGGCAGAGCTTTTGTATAAATCCGTGGGCGCATGACGGCAAAATGAACTCTCAATTCTCTTTTTCACGAGTTGGGATTGCGAATTTGCTACCTGAGAGAATGGCATCAGTCCTATGTTAGGTACACTAGCTATAAAATGACGTATCATGTCTTTCTTTCTTTGAACGAAACTTCGTCGAACCCGGGATTCTACATTTACAAAAGAGCTATCTAATGCCGTCATTAGATGGCAAATAAGCATTCTAATGCCATCATTAGATTGCTTATTTGTATGGTTCGACTTCAAAAGGAAAAAATCCCATAAAGGATCACTTCTTATGGTCCACATTTCACAAAAGTTTTTCTCAGAAACGCGTTGAGTCGTCCCACAGAAATGACAATCAAATACTCGAGTCTGTAACACCTTGGGGCGGTAAGATATCACACTTCTTAGTCAACGCAATAAAATGATGCTTGCAAGAAAACAAATTCTATACTTACGTAAACACGGAAGAAATATAAAGTAAGTAAGCCGATTAGTAGAATACGAATCCAGTGAAGTGTACATTGAACGAGAAACATCCTTACCGAAAACATTTTAAAACATTTTTAAGTGCTTGTAAGGAGACAAGAGTAGGCGAGAGTCTGATATATAGACAACCACAACCTTATTGCATTCATAATTTATTCGTAATACCATTATTACTGTCTACTGATAATTAAATATAAAAAATAAAATAAAATTGTAAATTCAATTTAAAAACGTTGGTATCATATACCTAATACCAATTCAGTGAGCCACTAGTTTATTCTTAAAAATAGCTGTGGCAGCTGCATCACGGATCCAGACGGGCAGCCGGTTATCAACTGAAGGACTCATATAAACAGGCCTCTCTGACTTCTGTAGCGTATGAGTCAGAGTCAGAGTCAAATCGTTTATTTCTTTAGACTTACAAAATAAGAAAATAGACAAGTAAATACTACTACGCAGGGCGCGAGCGGCCCTGATACCGCGGCGGTGGAACAGGTCCACGTTGTTGTGGGTGAACAGAGCTACTTGGTAGGCAAGTTCACTCGTGAGAGTGAGTATGTCGTACCTACTCCCTGAACAGCTCCCTACATGACATACGCATACACTGTCGTCTATTTCCTGGAAGGGATTTAGTTATACAACGTCTCATGAATAGTTACCTACAACAAGCTCCCGGACAAGGTTAAGGACGCTCCGAGTCTTGAAAATTTTAAGAAAAAACTAAAAAACTGGCTCGTAGAGAAGACGTTCTATACCTACGACGATTTTTTTAATTCTGATTGCTAATTAATTAGTTATTCATTAATAATATACTATTTTTATTTTATTAATTTAAATCAATGTGACGCATAATGTGAAAAATTATAAATAAAATGTTTATCTGTTTATCTGTTAGCAATCTGTACCTGTGTGCTTACTTCTTCGGACCCTACAGACTTCTGAATGGTACCTACAGATAAATAAATGCGATTTTACAAGTACTTAAACTGCACTCCAACATCCAAAATATAGAACTCAACTACGAATAGATTTTAACGAGAGTATGAATAATAACCTCTCGTATACACCTACATTTATTGCAAATAATCAGCGACAAGGTTAAAACTTTATTTGTATTTGAAGTACACGTGCAAGCGCCAACCCCACCCGCCCGCCTACGCGATTTTAGAGGTAGCGACACGTGTAAATCTGACTTCTATAGAATATACCTTCGATAGTAAGTAGCTTTCGGAAATGCAACGAAGGTTTGTATTTATATCGAAGGCGTAGAATCGTAAGCGCCTCACAGACCGAAAACCATTCAAATAAAAAATAATATAATGGGTAATCTAACTTGGATGTAATCAAAAGATCTAAAGCGATCTATTCATAGAGTCCGCTCTATGGTATCGTAGTTTACTATTTAAATTCAAAAGCTAATGATAAATGATCTACCCTACCACGATCGCCTAGCCTTCCTAATTACCTACTTCACGTTTTATTCAATATCGCATCTTTACAAAGTTATGTACTAGCGCAGATGTATAGGCACTTGATAAGTTGTTGTTCAATTAATTAATAAGAAAGAAGAGTAATTGAAATATTTCCCCCTTGAAATATTTCAACCCTATTTATACGATTTCTAGTATCAATACAGACTCGAAATGTAGCAAACAACTCCATCAAAATGTAAAACTATAGGGCTGCGAATGTACATTGAAATTGAAATATTGTAGCGGGCATGAGAGCTACGCCGTAGAGTACTCGTAGCTTCGCTACGGCGTAGCCTTGAATTTCTCCGCCTGCTGCGCTACGAAGCACTTCAAAATATTGTGCTCTAGAGACTTCTTTTGAAGAAGCCTTCACCTTCACGTGAAACGAGATATTGTTCTGTGATTTTCAAGATACCTACCTAAAATATTGCAAGATCTCATCATCATCCGCGACACTTTGTCTGAGTCAAGTCGTACGAGAATGACGAAGCCAGATTAAGTCATACGACGATCAATCAATAACAATCATAATGAATATCATCCTATATATTTTATTCAAAAATATATGAGGTAGTACATGTTAAGAGAGCCCAGGAGCACCACACACTAACACACATGAACACAAACAAATATCAGATTCACAGAACATAAGGAGTAGATTATGATTATTATTAATTTTATAAATTAACTATGGTTTATCCATTTTGAATGAAGCATTTTAGTAAACAAAGTACGACACAAATAACAAAATCTCACTTGCTTGGCGTCGAGTTTCAGATATAATTGTAAGCAATTTTATTGAAGGGAGGATCTAAAATCGACAAGTAATGTAAATTACGTATAAAAGGTCGCGCCAACAAAGTGAATTTTAGGTTAAGTATGGGCATATTCAAAATGGATACGATATAGTTTCTAATTGAAGTGAATTCAAGTTATTTGCCCATTATTTCTTATTCGATAGTAATGCCTATTAATCAAGCTGTTTAAATAGTAAAAATGTACTTGTCTAAGTGATTATTTTGTAAGTTTAAAGAAATAAACGATTCGACTCTGACTCTACTTTTTTTAATTTAACGCCTTATGTTTTTAACTTAGACCACACCACAACTAGTACTCAAACAATTGTAACAATACAACTCAAGCAGTATATTCAATAAGGCTAATCTACCCCCATCTTATCATTGTTACTCTGTATTGAGCAAAATATTAAAAGTTTCTGTTATAATTACGGCCAATATCAGTACGAAGAGCGAAACCTTCTAGTACAAGTATTCTATACTTAAAAGAAGGCTCCAAAATATTGTTTAAGATAATTATTGCTTTTTTAGGAACGAAATAAAAACATTTGTATTTGTATTATTTTTAGGTTAGAAAGTCGAAAACATATCTGAATTCCGGTATAAAAAGTATGGAAAAAGCTTATTTGCGTAGGTATTTCAGCGTTCATGTTAAATGCACCGTGAATACCGTAGGTCTGTTTGATGAAGCTTTCCAACATATTTTGAGCTATGTCAGACTTTAAAACATAAAGAATATCGGCATCCAATAGAGCTCACGCTTAAATAGTTTTCTCTCTGCTGACTCGGTCCAGGGGGGATGTGATACCAAAAACCCTTTGAGCGTTAATTGTAACTTTTTTTTCGATTGCTACTCGATTTCGTATGAATCCTGCTGTTTGTCAAGCGAAAGCTTAGTGTGTAAATATCGAATTCAACCATGTGCGATAAAGCCGTATTCAGAATTGTCTGACGTTTCGTGTCGTGATGCATCCAAAAGGTATTGGTTACATACATTTAATACGGTTTTTCTTAAGGCGTAGGAGGGGCGAGGGGGGTTGCAGCGACACGACACATCGGGTTAAAAACTCTTCGAGAGCAACGATTAAACAAATGCGCCATAACACAACAGACAACTGTGATTGCGGCGTTAGTTTTCATGTTGATAACTATATATCAACTCTAAGTAAAACCAGTAGTTCGAAACATGAGCTGAGGGACCACGTGACCGCTTTTTGTTTTGTCACGGACCACTCACTGTTTAAAGACGATATAGCAAGCCGTATTCACAATTGATTGCGGGTTTCATTGAACAGAACAGGTAATTTATGTAGGAAACAGAAGTAATACTGGCCAGAGGGGTGAACCGCAATTTTTTTTAACGCGGTTTTAGGCTATAGTTAATGTGATAGAAGTACACAGGCTGTAATAAAAATAAATAACCTTGAAAAGGCATTCAGAGCTGTGTTGGATTATAGATTTAGGATAGACAGTTAGTTAAGGATGGCGCCGCGGACCTATTCGGATGCTTCGCGGACCACAGAGGTCCGCGGCCCACCGGTTTTGAACTACTGGGATAACAATGCTGCCTTCGATTTTATAACAATGGTAGCTTTGGGAAGCCTTACTTAGAACTCCGTGTTGCGCATACAATGCAACCGATATCAGAGAATATCTATACTTAAACTTTAAGCCCTGTTCTCATGTAAGTGACATTAAATAATTTGTGTTTTTGAGAATAAATAAAATATTTAATATAAATATTAGCCGAATGCGAGCTGAACTGGAGTCATCTCCAAACGGTTTCAATTTGCGTCTTTAATGTTGATCATGTCTGAAACTAATGACAGACTTCTTCAAACAGTTTTTGTCCATACCTGGATCGAACTCATCTTGTTCTGGCATTTTTATTTAGATTGCCTGATAATATTTCATTCAAGCAATCTTAAATTACTAAATTGTTTGGTTGGAAACCAATCAATTAGGACAAGTTCAGTTTATTAAATGCCGTCACATCAAGGGGGTTTACAGTATATTAAACATGATCGCTTCCAATAATTCTTGCAGAAAATTCCTCGACCATAGAATTTTTCTTCGTCTGGTTTTTTATCATGTACATCTTCGATATATTTTTCCTACTTTGTTAAATACTTAGGGGGTTTCAAATAATATCGTTTCTGAAAACAGGCAATTTTGTAAAGAGATCGATCACTATAATTGATCGATCTCTTTACAAAATCGCCTGTTTTGACTATAATTGCTTTATTTGTACCTTGAAGCTTTGCGTTCAATTCATAAACATGTCTTGGACTCTTCAAATCTAGGGTAAAAAGTTCCTTCTGAAAAATCGTGCTCCATCTTAGCATTCTTAAAGTGAGTTGGTAGCCAAAAGCTTGTCCATCAGCAATAATAATATATCTGACTCAAATCAATTGTGAAAGCTAAATCCAACAACTGCGGGAATTGATGCCCCAAATATTGTGGCGGACAAATCCCCGCACTAAACTATACGTCGCATCAAATTAGGCAGATTATTTTAAATATGAATTTATCCTGTATAGGTATGTACATTCATAATCAAAATAATCTGCTAGTTATCATCGTGTTTATTGTTTTTAGCCCAACTAATTGTAAGTTTACAAAGTTCGACTAGGATTGATTAATTGAATCTACTCGAAAAAAGTTCACATATCCGATTGATCGAACTTTCGGGATTCTCAAAAATACATGGTTCGATTAATCGAGCCAACTGGTAAAAAGTTCACGTAGTCCGATTGATCGAACCATGCGGTCGAACCGCGTGGCCAGAAGCAAAAAAATTGGCAAATGAAGAAGTTTGTCTCTACTACTGAAATCTATGGAAAACGTTTTGCGCAATTTCTGACATTTCTATAACTCAAACCTAGTCCTAGCCCGGTATAGACTTTTGATCCTTATAAGAAACATTGACATCAAAAAAGTTCTATCCAAGACTCTTATGTGGTTGGTGTTCGCAGAGGACAGTCCACCCATATTGTAGGCAGATTCTTAGTTGGTATGTCAAATAAGTTATATGTATTGTATGTAGTGTAATAAAAACATTTAGGTAGCTCCCGTATGTTCCAAGAAACATGACGTCATAAAACAAAATGAGACATTTTTTCCCCATTTTACATGGAACTACATACTAGCTTTTCACCCGAGTTACATGAATCAATTATAGTTGTAGGTAGAAGGTACATTTATTGACAGACATGCGTCGCTGGACTCGCCTTGTCTCGTCACCCTCAACCTTTTCAATGCAGAAAATCCCAAATTTGGCAAAAATCCTAAAATTTTCGGTTATGGAATACGACTGACTGACCTGGCTTTGGCGGGGTCCTCTCCGCTGTGCCGCTTGGTGTGGATGGTCCCTTTCTCGACCGGTGCAAGCTCGGCGCGCCCTGCGCCTTCCTGTCCACAACAATACATCTTTACACTGAGGGCTCTTCACACGGACTGCACTCACTCTCGCACTCGCTCGCATGCACTGACGTCGACTGGCAATGGCAGTCGATGTTTTTCTCATTCCTTTGAAAAAGTGGATTGCAGTCGACTGCAGGAGATGGTAGTCGCCAACTGCGGTTGGTTGCAGTCGACTGCAGGCGACGTTTTCATAAAAATAATTGAACAGAGAAAAGAAACAGTTTTGCTCATTCCTTCGTAAAAGTAGATAGTGTAAGAAGTGTCCATCTTGTTCTCTATCTACTAATATTTTCTTAAACCCATAGTAAACGTGATTTTCTTTATCTTTGACTGCAGGCGGCGACTGCCGTTGCCGGATAATCACATCAACCCTTGTAGGGAGGCTTGCTCCGATGTGTACCGGTGAGGAATAAATGACTTAGCACAGATAACCGTAGTTTCTAGCTTTTGACCTTTTAACCGGAAAAGGTACAAGAACAAGTACGTTTTCTGAACAAAAATCAGCTCTTTTTATGAGAAAACCATTTTCGTATTAAACATTTTTTGTTCAAGCGTTTGAAACACACAACAATAAGTAAAAAATCAATCTTTTTTGAATTTATTTCTTATTCAGCCTATGTTTTGCGAAAGTATTTATTTCGATATAAAATTTATGGGATTGATTATTATAAATTTATGATGTTGTTTAGATTATTTAGCCCATCGCGTATTTAGTATTTGAGTGGAAGGGGGTGATGCTAAAGAACCAATAACGGACTATCGATCATGTTTTGTTGTGTTTTGAGATTTTCAATATATTTCGCTCAATCAGACAGATCAGCAGCGTCAGGTACGCTGCAGATCGGCCATCCCGGATGGAAGGAAGGAGGCATGTGTTACCTGCGAGCCCGTGCCGGGTCCGTCACTGTGTCCAGACGTGGCCTTACGCATGGAGGTGAGCCGGAAGAAGGGCGGAGTCTCCGTGCGCTCGATCAGACAGTTGAGGGTCTCCACTGTCTGGAGCTCTGTCATCATCTCGTCCAGAAGTCGCTCAGGCCTGGATCGCGCGAGGTACAAAACTACGCGTTTCGCCTAAACAACAGACAAAATAAAAGGTATTAATAATAATAATGGCTACTGAAAATAATAAATTTTGTTTTAAAAAACTACAACCCGACTTAAATTTTTATAGTTTTTTCAGGAATATTCATGGATCCTCATTGTCAGAACTGAACAAAATTGAAGTGGAACCACACGGGAAGCACCAATTTCATATAAAAAAGAATCATGAAAATCGGACAACCCAGTCAAAGGTTCTGAGGTAACAAACATATAATCGAATTGAGAACCTCCTCTTTTTTTTCAATCGGTTAAAAATAGCCCTTAGCAACCGTAGCAACCGCAACTTGCACGGCTCGACTGCAGGCGACGGCAGTCGTCTCTTGCAGTCAGCAACTTGCCGTCAGTTGAAGAGAGTATCTTGTGCCTCTCAGATTTGCTAAGAACTCTTCTAGCACGTATTCTGTCATAATTTCACTTAACCCAACCCGTTTACTGAGCTCTCCATTACCTTTATACAGTATTATATTACTTCTATCACAGGAAGAGTAATGCAACACAAGGATCTCTCGAAGTATATGTCTTGAAGCCGTTAGGTATGTATGTCATTGTACCTTTATATAAGTGTTTGTACTGAAATATTTTAAAATGAACTTTATTTGGTGGTATAAATAGGTAACTACACCGAATAGACTTTGAATGTGTTTTGTAAATTGTGGAATAAAATATACTATATATAAGACTTATTACGGGTAGACAAACATAGAGGCATTTGACAGACGGGTACGACGATGAGGTTGCTTTTCACGGAAAAAGTCTCGCGGCAATCTGTGGAACTAAATTTTGTTCAACGCTAATACATTTAATTCATTCAGACGCACTACCTTCCTACAGTACCTACTGAGTCTAGAAGACTTCTTCCGTGAAAGCACTCTAGACTACTTATTAAATTAAAATACCATCCTATATTGTATTGTATTGCATATTGTAAAGTTTGTAATGCACACTTCCGCAAACAAACATCTTTTAAAATGAGAAAGTAACTCGGTTTTCTCGCGAGCATGATGTAATATCCGCTCCAGTTCCTTCAGAACCGGAACCTGCGCTAAGTGAAACCAACTAACGTCACAATAACTTACAGACAGACGCTTAAGGACTATAAAGCGCCATCCATTATAAAATATAATCACCTTTATTGCGATAGTAACATAGGTGATTATTACTCGAAACAATAAAAACTAAATTAATATTTTGAGTTTACCTTGTATTTCTCAAAAGTTCACTGTTATCACGAGACATTATCTTAGAAGAAATTAAAAGTTATGTTATTTGCTACAACCGACCCGGTTAAATTTAAAACATGATATTCCGATCTAAATGCCCAACAAAGAAACTTAAAAGGCCTTGATGAAAGCCAAGTTGTTCATTAAAAATGAACAATCGAAAATTCGTACCGATTTTAATGATTGTTATTATGCTATTTTGGTTCAAGTCAATAAGTTGAAAGAGGCCGACCAGGAAGGCAGACGCATGAGCCGTTCTAACATTCAATCTATGCCTCAAAGTCAGGTTTTGCATAAACTACCCACACTACCCCTGCCATCGTTCAGTGGGGAGTCCACTGACTGGCCTTCATATTTCGATTTGTATCAAGCGCTGATTCACAACAACCATGCCTACTCGCCTGCGGAGAAATTTCATTATCTGTTGCTGTAACTTTAAAGAACGAACCTCACAATAAAGTAAGCAGTAGCATAACACTTTAATTCCACCCTCCAAATAGCGCGTAGGTACTTGAAAGTTCCACACCGACAATAGTATGTAAGAACATAAACTAGTTGTGTTAGACTTAGATATGCATAGATTATATTATTCGTTGATAAGCGATATACTTGCTAGTGGTTTCTTTTTCACTTCTTTTGCAAGTGGACAATAAATTGAAGCAAATTAGAGTCAGTAGGGTATATACTTGGATTTTTTTGATTTTTTATATCGATTTTATTTACATTAATACATAAACGAAATAAAATATAAGACCAAAAAAAAAATATTGAGGTAAAAAACTAAAAGATATCAATAGAGAATACGTAAAAATAGAGCTTAGCTTTTTTGAAGTCACATGCATATACCCTATGGCACCTTATTGCTTATTTGATAGTAAATACTATCTCTAATATATATATTATATTGATTGATTAAATTGATATCATACTATCAAGGTGTTGATATAGTAAAAAAATTACTCGTCTGTAAAGAAATAAACGTTTTAACTCTGAATCTGATAGACAATACATGTTACCCTAATTATTTGTTAAACGAAACAAATGTGGACGTTTTATGAGGAATAAACAAAATATGCTACGAAAAAATACCAATCATATTCCGTCACGGAACACCCCAGTCATTTTGATTTTATCAATATCATCGCAGATATTTGAATACTATAGAACCAAAAGTTACATCATGGTATATTAAAATTGGTTTAGAGGCATAACGGCCTAAAAACTTCAATTATAGATCGATATGTAGGAACATAGAAAATTCTTACCAACACAGTGCCTGGTAGTTGCATCTTTGACAAAAACGGTTTAGCGCATGAAAAAAAAATGTTACTAATAACAATAACCACAGATATTTGAATAGTTACTAGTAAAATCAGTAAGGATTTTAATCAAAAAATTTCATTGATATGGTTTGAAAACCACAATAGTACCTACTGCTGATTAACATGCGAATTTGCCACAATTGATTCGACTGGTGTATTGCCGTGTGGTGCCGAACGAAGCCGGTTTAGAATTTGCACCACCCCATCTCTTCCCGCGGATGTCATAGGAGACGATTAAAGGATATCAGCAGCGCCCTTTACAGAACAATTTTCCGATCGAACTACGATTCTCAACCCTCATTACAACCCGCAATACCTCTCATGATATAAAATCCAATAAAACGTTTTTCAGGAGAGACCTACGTCCAGCAGTGGACCAATATAGGCTGTTGAGATCGAGATAGATAGATAGATAACTCTTTATTGTAGCTCACAAACATAAAATACAATACAGAAGGAAATTAACAGAATCAAGGAAGTACAAAGAGCGGCCTTATCGCTTTGAGCGATCTCTTCCAGGCAATTTTGGAATGGACTGGAGATAAAAGAACAATATCGACGGTGGCATTTAAAAAATAAAAAGCTTAAGGAACATAAATCAATATAGGTACCTATACTACAATACCTAACATACTTTAAACTACCCACCTAAATACGTAATGAAAACAATGAATAAACTTACGCACATAAAAAAATTAACTAATAATTTTTACTTGTATTAAAATGGTATTCTTAGAAAGCATTGAGTGCGCAATCAGAGTTGGCTAGGGAGAGGAGGGCGGCTGTAGGATTTCTCAACAAAACAACGCAACTTCTTCAAGTTTTGAATAAAAGATTGTTTTAAAAAATGAAAAACGTTTTGCTACGTGCGTCAGAGTGTTTAGCCAAGTTTGCCAACGAAACTTGATTAAAATATAATTAAACCATTGTACAATGTTTTTAATTTCACCCGTGATGAAACTGAACATTTTAATAAAACAGTCATATTGAAAGGTTAATTATTATGTAACTTAGTAAAAGTAAAGTGATTATTTGTTTGTAGGTAAAAATACATTATTTTGTAGTTTAGAGACTGTCTTATTTTGTACTCGGCACGATTTAGAGACAAATCCAAGTAAAAATTATTAATGTTATATTATGTATGTATTTCTAGGGTACCTTACCCAATGGGTAAAACGGGACCTTATTATTAAGACTTCGCTGTCCGTCTGTTTGTCCTTCTGTCACCAGGGACGCAATCATACTATTTCAACGATTGCAACAAAGGTTAAACTTTTACCAAAATCCGATTGAACATCGTCGCAGCTTTTAGTGAAACATCAAGCAAATATGAACCTTTTCTTGGTAGTATTGCATTCTCTTTATCTACGACTAAAATGTTGTGCACTTTTTTGTTTTAATTCGCCACTACTGATAGAAATGTCGTCCCTTGGGATCTATTTTGAGTTTCTGAATCCGGCGTATGCGATGGACGTCGAGAGAAAAACGATAGCCCAACATAGATTCCCTACAAATGCTGAAAGAAGAGCCGACCACGGTTTCCCTCACAGAAACGGAATTTAGAAATCGTTACCGTTTATCAAAGGAGCTCTTCATATAATTGGTGGAAGAATTAGCTCCATATGAAAAATAACTATAACAAGTGTCATCTCAAACTCTTGAACGAACAAAATCAGTCGTCTGTCGCCTTCATAGAGTTTATATAGTACTATGGTTTATCCATCCAGCATGGAGCATGTTAGTAAATAAACTACGATACAAATAACAAAAACTCACTTGCTTGGCGTCGAGTTTCAGATATAATTGTAAGCAATTTTTATTGAAGGGAGGATCTAAAATCGACAAGTAATGTAAATTACGTATAAAAGGACGCGCCAACAAAGTGAATTTTAGGTTAAGTATGGGCGGTTTGTATACGTTTATGCCTCATTCAAAATGGACATGGTATAGGTCGCCTTGCTCAACCATAGACATAATAGCATAGACTAACGTTTCGCTTTGGGTCATTATAATGCGTACCGTGATACGAATTTGAGCACTTGTAGATCTAAATGTGTGTTTGTGCGAAATAATTCAGACGGGTCTAAAGTCGATTCACTAGCGTTTCAGCTAATGCTAAATTAGCTAAAGTAAGTATGATTGCGGCCCAGGCATTGTAGTATGTCATGAATCATCTGTGAAAATTTCGACTGTTGAAATTTTCACAGATAATGTATTTCTGTTACCGCTATAATTATACAACACATACAAACCGAATAAAATAAATATTAAAGGAACTCCGAGTTTACGGAGGTTCTTTTTTCACACAGAGAACTATAGACGGTTTTGGTATTCACAGCATTTAAATTGCGAAAGATGAAGCCAATTTCCAAGAATTGATTTAATCAACTGAGTGTAAAATAATCCGACAGATTCAGGCCCAGAGTCCACCAAAGCGGAGATGTGAGGAGATATAGACGTTTTTCATCTTGGTTGCCTCCCCCGAAGCGTGTGGATGCGTACCGGTTATCGGAGTGTGGAGGATGTGTGCTGGCTTAAGAGTGTGCCATAAGCAATTTTGTACATCGAAATCGTTATTAATCTCAGAATCTGTGAAAGCTTCCTCCTTCATAATTAGGCAAATGTTACTACGATGTTTTATCTTGAATTAACCGTCTTTTTAACCAACTTCAAAAAAAGGAGGAGGTTCTCAATTCGTCTGTATTTTTACTGTTACGATTATATGTTTGTTACCTCAGAACTTTTGACTGGGTGGTCCGATTTGCATGATTCTTTTTTTATATGAAAGTTGGTGCTTCCCATGTGGTCCCATTTTAATTTTGTTCAGTTCTGACAATGGGATCCATGAAAATTCATGAAATAACCGTAAAATTTAAGTCGGTTTATAGTTTTTTAAAACAAAATTAATTATTAAAACACGATTGGTAAAAGTTTACTCGTTAATTTATTTTTTGGAAAAATAAATTCTTTGCACACGTTTTGCAGCTCTCAGGAACAGCGCAATTTTTTCGTAGCTTTTTGCTTTGGTAAAAAAACCTAGAACTTTAGATAAGTCTTTTATTTTTTCGATAGGTTGTTTCATTAACTTGTAAATTAGGTAAAACCGTTTTGGCGCATAGAAAATTCGGTGAACGTCTCTGCTCCGTATTTCTCACTCGCGAAAAAACCATACCTTTTTATCACGCTCGTAATCGATTTCGTATACACTCTCGATCTAAGCAGAGCTTGTGTTATGGATACTAGGTAACTGCACTTGATAGATAGATATGACCTCATGGCGGCGTTCCTTTTTTATTTTGTTTATTAAAGAAGCACAAAACATGTTACACCCACAAAAAAATAACAATGTTATAATACATACATTAGTTTATTGAAAAGCATTTAAAATAACAGCACAGTATGTATCCACAAAAATGGACCATTTTATTGATATCTAACGCGATTTCAAACATGGACCCTCTATTTTCTAAATTATGAACAGCTACCCTAGAACAAGTATTTCAAGAAGTGTCAGCCAGTTGGCCAGTTGGGCAAGGGCATTGTCGTCGGTGAAAAGAGATTAACCAATCTCAGATTTACCGACGACTATTTTTGTAAGTTAATCACACCCTGTGCTTGTTTCTAGTTGAAAGGCTTGGGGCAGCCCATGGTATGTGGGTGTGCAGTTCAACAGATCAGTGCTGCCTAGATCTAACAAAATCATTTTCGTAAATTCTGTTAATAATGTTGAAATGTACTATTCAGAACCATTTGTAATACCCTAAATAGCTTGACCGATCGCTCTCGTCGCCCATGTCAGTCAACTGAACTGATGGGTGATTGACGATTGTATATTGTAGTGTATTGTTGGGAAGCAGGTAGGGTTGCCAACCCTACTATAATATACAGAATCTTTCTACTATATTTGAACTCCGCCTACTGAATTTTTGTGGCTTCAAACGATCCATTGGTCAAAACCGCTAATCAAAAAATCAAATGCATACATCCCTCAGAATGTTTGTTAAGGCGCATACCCGAGCCAATATGACAGCGATACCTATTTTATCATATTTTTACGTTTATCATAGGATTTTTTAAAAATCCTACGTTCAGTTTGTGGTATCTATTATAAGCTATTTTTAATACCTCTTTTATAATTTTATCTCATATAGTTTAGGAGGAGATACAAAAATAGAGTTTGGTGGCCAAAAAGCGCAACTTCGTATCTCTGCCTAAGCTTTACAAAATGAAACTATTACAGAGGCATTAATAAATAACCTATAATAGATACCACAAATTGAACGATGGATTTTTAAAACTTGCTGCGTTTAACGTAATAATAAGATAACATAGTTGGGGGCGCCACTTTCACTGGTGTATGGGCCTTAAACAACAATACATTAATTTATTTATCATTTATCCTTTGCGTTTGCCCGCTGCGCCACAGAGGTCGTCAAATAAATTAGGTTATGTAGGTTCTATGCCCTAATAGTGAACCTAACAGTGTCGCCGTGCGGTTCGCCTGGTCCATCTGAATCTAGAGCAGTCGGCCCAGTGCAAAACACATCGGAACTCAGCCTCATTAGATAAGTTCGATACAAGTGTTCGCTACTTCCGCTTAGTTCACGCTACTTGAATGGATCCTCTAAAATATTATCAACGAAGTCAGTTTTTAAATCCAAATAATCCCAAATCCATTATAAACGTAAAAGTTTGCAAACCTGTATGTATGTTTGTTGCTCTTTCACGCAAAAACTACAGAACGGATCTCAACCTGGATTAACACATAGGCTACTTATCCCTTATATCAGTTCCCGTGCGAAGCCGCGGGGCGCAGCTAGTATGGTTTATATACTAGTAGCCAGATAATATTGATATAATGAATTAAAAACATGTTTATTTCTCGTTGCATATTTTGTTTAAGATTGATTAAACAGAAACAGTTCTGTGAGTACCTACATACCTGACTATTTGCTGTTTTAACAGAAATATTTTTTATTTTATACATTTTATTAGTGTAACACAATGGTTACACTCTTCAACGTAAATTCAGGAAAAATTGCGCCTTACCACCACTAGGTTGATTATTCTTTGAAGTTAGTAGTTGCCACCCCCCGGCTTGCTTAATATCTATTGTTTTTAACAGGTTACGTTTGGCGATGGTACAACAGGTGCTAACAAGGAACATCAGGTGGCGTCAACACGGCGAAACTTTGAACTAAACCATTGGCAGTGCTGCTTTCTACCCTGTTTTGCTAAAACTACGTCGTCTCTACGTTGCTAGCAAGCGCGCCCTATCACGGGGAGGTGTCGCTAGTAGCGACAACTCGGTCGCTACAATGTTCCTACAAAGTTTGATTAACTTCATGTTTAATTACTGTGCTTCTTGGGACAAATGAATGTCATAACTTAGTTTTTAATGTCCCGTTACGTTGTTGGTTTTATTTGTCAGAACTTAGCAATACGTTATGAACACACTATATAAATAAGGTAATCAGCAAAGTTTAGTGCCTAAGTAAGTACGGTCACGGGTGAGACAAAATCTGGTTTATAGGTACTATTTTCTAGAAAAATAAAAAGGCCCGATATTTTCACGCGTTAGACAAGCCGTAAGATTTTTTTGCTCAATGAAATCCGTTCGATGTTTGGTTTTTTAAACAACGACATGGCATGGCATGGTTCCGCCGCCGCTAATGGGTTTGTGCGGATTACAAGAGATCACGCAAGTGCAGCTCTTACACGTTTTAAGCTTATTATGCGTTTGTTTTATGAAATTCACTAATGGAAACAGCATTTACATGTTTAATGTATGCTTTAGTGATTATTTCGTATTGATTTTCAGCTTAAAACTACCGAAGATTGTACGTTTATACCACACAGCAGCAAACTTGCAAACGTAGCACTCTACTTTATTATTAAAAAAATTATAAACCAAACTACAGTACGTTATTTCCCCAGAGTAGATACATTACCAGGGAAGTCTTGCCACCCTGACCTTATATAAACTTGTCTTCGTAAATAAACTAAAGTAAACAGTGAATCTTTTGGTCCTACTTAATAATTTTAACTGGCATACAATTAACTGTGTCCTTAGGACACAGTTAATTGGACACTGTCCTATACAACTAGATTTAGTACTACATCAACATCATCTCTCACGTAAGGTCAAAGACATCCAGACCCTACAAATACCTTGTTATGATAGTTGTGTACATTGAATATATTCTGACCAAAACAATCAACTTCCTTGAAGGTATAAAGGAAACCAATGGAGAACTTACTCTACTCGTGGTACATGTACGAGTCTAACGACTTTCTTACAAGGTTCCGTTCTTTTCTAACGTTAAACCAGGTCTCTACACATACATATGCCTGTAAAAGGGAATAATATCTACTAAATATAAGAATGAAACTATGAATGAACTAGTAAACGGCAACAGTAGTAGATTGTACACCGAGTTAAGAAAGTGGCAAATATTATCGAATGTGTCATTTGTAACGAGGCGCAGCCGAGGGCTTTAAATTTAAAACACACGAGGTAGGAATCGCACTTCCCGAATTATACTAGTGCTTTATACTACACCTTCGAAAAAAAAAATCTTCAAAATCACGGAGTAAATGCAAATTGTTAGTATTGTAATTGGATTTTCATACATTTTCCTCTCCCGCTAAACGCTTGAGAAATGAAATTCCATAGAGTTTTCCCTGCCGCGTTTCGGTACGTCGTCAAAGAAGTTTCCTAACTTAGGTTAGGAAAGCAGAATTAATAAGCAATTTTCTGAGAAGGTGTAGTATAAAACAAAAACATGTACAAGTATCTGGGAGACCCTCCAGTACCTACAAGTTTCGAAACCATACGAACTCTAAGTTTTCTAGTCACTTAATTAATTGATATTGCATTCTCGATGTTGTTTAATTCGAACTTGCCTTTGCGTCAACTTCGCGCTTAACTTTGGCAAATGAGAAACCAGGTCTTGTTAATTAGTATCTTATTGATTGACCACCAAGATTGAATACTTTAGCTATCTTCGAGCAATATCACTGCCATTTTATAGGTTTTATAGGTCATATCTTTAGTAAAAGTCCGTATGTCTCTATTCTCTGAATACTGCGTTTTATGACAGTTTCTAAAATTCACCACTTGACACATGCTTAAATCTGAGTTGCGTTTAAGTGTTCAGAGGTACATCGCATGGACATTATTTATCAAATAACAGGTTTTTTGCATGAAAAGGTATCACTTAGTAGCAGTAAAGTCGATTTTACTATAGAAACTTCCTTAGTTTGAAGAATTCATTACGAATGTAAGCGGGTTAACTACGAACCCTGTTTGTGTAGGAAGAACACCAACGTTTCATCCCTACTGTAGTTTTCTAGTACCATTTGGCACAAACGTTTATACGCCTACTAAAATGCTTATTTGGGCACAAATTATACGGCTTTAGCTCGTAAATAGGTTCACATAAGCTGTTTAATTGCATTACAGGCGCATTAATTAGCATTATTGTGGTCAAAGAAAGTATCAATCGCATTAAATAAGCATTATTATGTTCAATGGAGTTGTCAATTAGTCAAGAGTTTAGTAACAGAATGATAGTAGCTGTTTAAGTGTTCACAGTTAGAACTTAAATAAACCCTACATCATTGGACCAGCATCTCTATTACGACGGTACAAATGATTATAATAATATTGACGTTGTAATTTAATTAAACTACTTCATCTCTAGCTCGTAGGGCTCGTATCTCTGGTGGGACTCTGCCGTTGTTGTTTGGCGCTCTCAGTGTCAAGATCGAGTGGTGTGGTGTCCTGATGATGTCTCGTGGAGAGACGAAACTAGTTGACGACTTGCTTTGATAAATGTTCTTTCATTTTGTATAAATGTACAATTTGTTAGATTTTATCGCAGAAGGTTTTTTTCGCGGAATTGTTACTAAATATTTTTCATTCTTATATTTACAATGGATTTCCGCAAAGTAACGCCTGAATCTATTATTTACTTCATCTCGTAATATAATAATGGACGGTGACGTTAAAGACTGAGTGAGAAATAAATATAGTGTGGCAATTTATAATACTGGTAAGTTTTTGACCTTTTGGTATATAGGCCTTCAAATATTGCTGCACAATGTAATTTATTGTAAATGTCTATATATTTTTCATTGAAAATTTTCATGCGCCTTCGATATTTTATGGTTTTGATAGAAAATGTTAGATAAAGATATGTGTGAAATAACAAAAAAAAATTGTAAATCTAGTAGAGAACGAATTTTGCATATTTAACATAATAGTAGTGCTTGGACAGTTATTAAACTAAGTTAAGTCTTTATTGCATAGGTTTATAGCTTTAATATATAGATCTGAATGAAAGTATTTTTGTTTATACAATATTTTTCAAAATGGTGTCTGTCTATAGCAAGCCGGTGAACCTTTAAATAGGCTTATTAATGCTGCCAGCACTATAAATACTATACGTGAACAATTATAAAACCGGAGGCCAAAGAGAAGGCTTTTGATGAACCACTGTTGTGCCTAATAAATTAGTTTTATGCGAGTTCTCCGGTATACAAGTAGACTTGATGTTGGCTGAAATAGTGCCATTACATGATCGCAATGTTAGGAATCCTTGAGCGAAACAATAAAACCCATTACAGATTTTTTGTACAAGTTGAATCCGTACAATAAATATTATTTAGATAGATCCGTAAAAGTAGATAGTTCATTTCGAGTACTAGATTATCACTCAATTAACAAAGCACTGGTTTTATTGTATATATTCTTTCTTTTTAGCTTGGGGCTAGATAATACTGTGTGAATTGCAGTTGCGGGGAAGGCTGTAATTTTTACTTCATTCTTGATGTGGTGTAGGTAGTCAGGAGCTGTAGCCATCAAATGTACAACTTAGGATAGTCGAATACTTACGTACGCACTAATATATGGATGATGCTTTCTAATTATATTGTTTCTTATTTTCAAGTTTTATGTACCAATCGTACAATGTCAATGACCTACGGAACCTTCTGTAACATCGATACAACACACTTCGCATGAATAGTTTTTTCGTGCATTGAATTAGAAGATATCAGAATTCTTGCATGTTCCTTTGATATTTTTCGCCTGATTCCTCGGGTTCTTACCCACTATTGTGTTTATTTAACGATTTTTTCAACGTTTTTTGAAATAAAACACTAACGGTTTATATTTATCAATATTTATTACCAAATTGCTGTTTATTGTGGACGTATGATATATCTAATATATTATTAATTTAACTATGCGTTGCTTTTTTATAGTAAAACATTTGTGACGAAACAAATAGTTTTACTAATACCAGTGTTGCCAGGGCCCTTGAGTCGTAAGTTACGTTTCGTTTCCTGATAATGTTACGTTATTTATTAGATAATGATTGGGAAAATTTATCGTACGTAGTACGGGATAATTAATAATCCATCAGAAATTAAATTTCTATGGGACCACCTCAGGATCATTCTCTATACCATTATGAAAGAATCAGCAAAATCGGTTGTGGGCGGAGATATAAAATATTTTAATAGCATAATATAAAAAAAAATGGTAGTCATTCCGAAAAATAACTAAAATAAATTAAAGAATATGAAAAAAATTTTATTCATGTTAGATATCATGTTTCACAGTAACATTTCAAAACGTCTAGGTTCGATTCCCGAGTTGAGTAAAAGTTTTCTTAAAATGTATGAATGCAGTTTTTCTTTTTACTAAAATCGATGACATGGCTACTATCTAAGAATCGATCTTCACATGTCTTAAAGTTTCAGACTTTCCCATACTGACCGATCTAAATGTGCCACTCTGCATAATGCAAAATGGTGCCTATTTTAAAAGTAATTACTAATGCTACCTACACTAAACTACTGTACTTGAATAATACAGGTGCTTGCAATTTTTAGCCTACTTGTAACGGACAAAAACGTATGTTTCCGATCTAGTCATTGAAGGCAAAAGTTATTTTCCCTCCTTTTGTTAGCGCTATCAGTGACTTAGGGCTGCGTGTTGTTTAAGTACAATAATAATAATAATAATATTGGACAATTCACAAAGCTAGCCCCAAGCTAAGCAGAGCTTGTGCTATGGATACTAGATAACTGATATAGTTTAATTAATACAATACCTACACAACATAGATAGATATTTTTTATTATGCATAGAAAACATCCAGAACGCCCTGGACAAATACATATCTGCAGATCGTACACACATTTATCCCGAGGCGGGAATCGAACCCGCAACCTCCTGCGTCAGACACAGAGGTCGTCTTATTTTCATTTTAACTAACTGTCGAACTGTTAGATGACACCCCGTCCTCGGATTGCTCCTGATTGAAATACAAATACTGAGTAAAAGTTGTAAAGTTTGGTAGCAAACAACGTTTTGAAAACGTCATTGTATTCGAAATTTACGCAGGAACTCACGTTGGCTCAACAAATATTAAGCAACTTATTTTCTAAAACTTAAAAACTTTTCTGAAACAAAGCATTTCTACGAGCAATTTCGTTCTTATGAAATGTTGGTAAAAAGTTATTTTGTAATGTTTACGCAGGAGCTCACGTTGGTATTTCAAAAAATCTTAGTAACATAAATTATGTAATTCTTCTTGTTGCTAAAATCGATAACATGGTTCAATCATCTATCACCTACGAAGAGATCTTCGTAGGTGATAGATAGATCTTATAGTTTCAGACTCTCCCATACTGACCGATCTAGGTGTGCCATTCTGTATAATAAAGTATCCCCAACAATATATTTTGGTTTTCTACGATGATATTTTGTCTCTCTTTTTTGTGTATTAAATTGTTTCGATTGAATGTTACGAAACCGGGAACGCGCTCGTACACGCTCAAGCAAAATAAAGTTTTAATCAATCCAAGATACGTGTGTCACAGTTAAGACGACTAGTTTGGGATAATTTTGGGATAATTAAGTTCAATTTTGATGCGTTCATAAATTGTTTGCAATAAAAATCTAGTATTAGAAATCTCGTTGTTATCAAAAGTTACTGAAATTGCCTTAGATATAACAATTACTTGCATGTTACGCAAGGGGGTCAAAAGTTACGAAAAATGTAAGAAAGGTAACTTTCTGGCAACACTGACTACGAGTAATACAGAAAAATATATGTTAAAACAGCTTTACGCATTACAATAATTTACGTGTATTTGATTAACGAGCTACAAGCTGTACAACAGGATTCAGTTAGTCTTTAAAAATGCATGCCTTACATTACTCATTACTCACGTTTACATATTATAATATTAGGCTTTTACTTACCACTTATAAGTGCAATTACATAACAAACGGCACTGAAAACAGCGCATAGCTGTAAAACGGATTTAAGGTGCATTATATTGGTAAAAGTTTATGCTATTAAGCAGCAAAGAACATCATCTTACAATTTTAAAATGCTATAGTAGACCCCAGGGCACCAAAAATATCTGAAAGTTGTACAGCTGCCTTGTGGTTTGCTGTATTAAACTTAAAGGCTTTATAAAATCATTTTGATATGCCGTTATCCTACCGTTGTCCGATGTAAAGCATCATAATGGTTTTGAAATGCCAATACAATGCGGCAAGATGCTCGGCAAACCTATATAAGAGTTTATACACCTTAAGTTCTACATAAGTTTCCAATTAGTTTGTTAAAATGCTTCCTGTGTTGCTTGGGTACCCAGTCTTTACTCTCTGGCAATTTTATCAACCGCTTCACTGCGTTAATCTCAAGCTCACGATTGAAAGCCTCCATTATTCCTTCCTCAGTAGACTCCACGTTAGCGAATACATCCGACAGAGAACCAATGTTGTTGACATAACTCAAGGAATGAGCAAGCTGAAGCGGCAGTGGGCGACGCCCGACTAACCTTCACACTGTCTGTCACACTGGTGTTAAGGTTAAGAATAAAAATTCCTAACGATAAAAGGATAAAAATACCTAATGCCTAACCTTAACATTGGTGTTAAGCACCAATGTTAAGGTTAGGCATTAGGTATTTTTACTAGTGTGAAGATTAGGAATATAAATTTCCTAAACATTTCCCATCCGTAACACTAGTGTTAAGGCCGGCAATATCTCGCGAAGAACCGAGAACAACTGGGGTAAAAAAGTAGTGTCTTGAGTGGAGACCCCGACTAGGCAAACTTAGTGAAGGACGACCTCCGCCTAGGTAGGATGATGATCTGCGAAAGACTGCAGGCAGATGCTGGATATGTCAAGCGGAAGACAGTGCGCAATGGCGCCGTGTTAAGGGAGGCCTATGTCCAGCAGTGGACAAATATAGGCTGATGATGATGTTGAGTCTCCACGTTGTGCCGCTCTTCTAGCATGGGACATGGTCCGGAAGAAGAAGAGTAGTCATATTCATATTGATAATATTTTTTACATTTAAGTTTTTTTTTATTTTTTTTTATAATAGAAATAAATAAATAAATAACGCTGGACAATTCACACAGCATTATCTAGCCCCAAGCTAAGCAGAGCTTGTGTTATGGGTACCTACTAGATAACTGATATACATAATGCAATACAGTACATAGATAGATATTTTTTATTATACATAGAAAAACATCCAGAACGCCCTGAACAAATTTCTGCAGATCGTACACAAATTTGTCCCGAGGCGGGAATCGAACCCGCAATCTCCTGCGTCGCAGGCAGACCTTCGCCCACCGCGCCACAGAGGTCGTCTAAAGTTATAAATATTATCCTAGCGAGCGGACTGAAATTTTGCATACAGGTAGTTCTAGGCCTGGAATAACACATAGGTTTTACTTACTTTTTATCCCATAAATCAGTTCCCGTGGAATAGGTGTGCAAAGCCGCGGGGCGCAGCTAATGCAATATAAAGTAGCACAGATAGTCTGTCTGTTACACGCTTGGACGGCTGAAAGGTTTTTAATTACATTTGGCAGGGTGGTAAATGGTATCCAGGGGTTACATAGCGCGTGGTAAGCCACGGTCAAGAGCTGCTTTATAATGTTAGACGAGTTTATCAATAAAGTTATTTATTGACCATGATTTTGAGCTTTCCAATTATGTGATTAAGATCCAATTAAGTAATTAAGAGTTTATCAATATCGATGTTCTCAGCTTTGAATAATTTTACCTATTGTTTCAGTTTTGACAAGGACTGGTAAGAGGTAAGACACTACCTCAAATTCCTGTGTTCTATAATAAAGTTTGCTATCGTGTTGTTGGTACAAACGGTCCAAAGCTCGAATAGCTTTATTCTTCGCTAAACATGTCGATTTAATCTAAATTCCATGAATCTAAGTGTCTTCTTCCCCCTGCATCCCATCTTTCTACTGCAATTGAAGAAAATATTCCTTGATTTCAATCTTTTCGGCGGTAGAAATGTACACTTAGAAAAGGCCAACTTAAACACTGACAAGGAAATAAAGTGATATTTTAGATTTCTGTCGCTTCGGCATGTAGACTTAAGTAAAGAAGCGACGATGAAGCCTTTAGCCCGTTGATTGCTATTCCTCGAGTTGGAGCAAAACCCGCCCCAAGCTTTCTCTCTCATATTTTCTAGTAAGCCCTTTTAAACAGCAAGGCTTTGATAATTTGTTTGAATTTTGAACGTTTGAATGCTAGCGATCTGCGAAATGTTTTGTGTCATTCACCGGTTAAATCTCAAAGGCGTCTCTTCTCAAGCGGAGGCCGAGGACCGACCTCGCCTACATTAGAGAGTAACAATAACAAAATAAGACAATTAAAACCAATATTTACACTTTTATCTTTTTAATCCAGAAATTCCGTAACGAAAATAACCTAACACCCCCCCACTCCGACCGGCACAGCGGTGATACTTTTTAGTTTTGCCATCTATCGATGAATAGTAGAACTTTTAATGACTTTTTAAAATATCACGCTTGTCTCTTTAGTTCAGCAACTCGCCTCTCGGTGGCATTGGGATAAAAAATGCGATGCAATAGCTTTACCGCGGCAGTCCCCGAGTGCCACACGTCTTTTTTTTTAATCTAAGCCGTTACAAGATTATAGTGCCACGTTGAATGGCAATGCTAATTCGTCGACCGAAATAGAAGTCGCTGGCGGCGCGGCGGCGTTCCGATCACCTATGGTATGGACTCGATAAGAAGATTTGTTATAAGTGGCAACCCTGGCCCGTAGGAGAAGGGTTGAAGCTTTACTTTAATGAATAATATTAGTCGACGGGACTTTTATGTCGCAATATTGGTCAAATCTCGAATGGAAGATTCGGTTTAAGTCGGTTCGCCACCGGCACTGGTCGGAAGGTATGCCATTGTAAACCATTGACACGACGAATAATCGAAGCAAACTTCGATTATTCGTCGTTTTGGAGAATTGACATTGGGTTGACTTTATAATAGGTAACAACTACACTCGAAAGCGAAAATTGATATAGAAAATATTTTCTGATTTATAAAATAAATGTCGATGTCCAATTAAGTTAGATGAATCCGTCACTTGATAGCAAAACACACAGCTCTAATTACGTTGGTTCCAGACACATCTATATAATGGTCGTTATGAACTCTGAAGGGTGGCTGCTACCTCACCGGGGTAAAAACACGGGGTTGCCATGGTAAAGGGGTTACCGGAGGGTGCCCGCATGACGACGAGAGATTGAGATAAAATATGTCATAGTACCTTGGCGGCGGTTCAAATTACAGTGTTTTTATGTTTACCTTTTTGTTTCTCGAAGCAAAAGAACTTGAACGTTTCTAAATAAACTGCAGAAGAAAGAAGAAAAATCTAGCTGTAGATGTCGCATCGCTCAAACATGGCGAGAGAGCTTAGAACAGCGGTGTTTAGAGAAGTCTTGTGACTTATTGGTTCAAATATTATTTTTCTTGCACCAAGCTAGGAGAGAAAAATTGAAGTTTCGTATTGGTTGTCAAGCAAACCCAGCTCTTATGCCACTCACATAAGATAACCGTTTACACAAAAACGAATCAGACATTTCGATTTCGAGAGAATAAGGGCCCAGTGAGGATAACCTGTTGTTACGTACCACAAAGGAAGATTTGCGCGCCAGACGACTTGGCGTAAACTTTCGCCAAGTCTTGGCATATCAGTATCGTCTCGCACCGCAATGCTTTCGCTGTAAAAGTATTGGCGCTGCGGAAAAAAGCCCGAGTCAGCCATTTTATTGGCTTCGTTTAAGCGGAGGCTTCGTTTGCGTTCAGGGAGAAAGCTTGTTTGTTTTCGTAAATGTTCCGATTCATCTTCCGAACGTACTTTCTAAGACGTTCAAACTAACTTACGTACAATATGATACCTAATCTACGCAGAGAACTCGCCTTATTATGAATAAATGAATATATTCATTATGAATATAAGCGTGTTAACTACGAGCCTTGTTTTTGTACGCCAACGTTTCATCCCTTAACGAAGGACATCTTCAGGGCGAGTGCGGTTCTAGACGCGCGAGTACCGCATCCCTCCGCGCACGTAGTTATATTCATAATTAATTCGTCAAACCACGAAAGTTTCTATATTAAATCCTCCTGTTTCATGGACGGGAAGAGTTGATCGATTTTTAAAGCAGGAGCCGTAGTAACCTTGAACTTGATCCCTTTGCTCTTGGAAGCCAAGGGTCGGGGATGAAGGGCCTACGTTAAGCGGCGAAGCGATGCGCGCGCGTAGGGTACGCTACCTGACGCGGATCGCGTTCCAAGGGCGCAGGAATCAACATAATTAAAGCCCCGACAACGTCCCCTTCTGCAGCCTGTCCGTACTGCATCTAATTGATTGTGTACATACAACTCTAATATTATAAAAGCGAAAGTTTGTATGGATGGTTGTTACTCTTTCGCGCAAAAAGTACTGAACGGATCACTTTTAAATTGTGCATAGTTCTAGGCCTGCTTAAAGAATACTTATCTTACTTTACCGCAGAAATCAACTTATAACATTTCCATAGAAACAACGCGTGCGTAGTTTCCTTTAATGTTTTAATTAGTGCAGTTTATATTTACGTTCTATAGGCGGAAACTGTTAAGCTTTCAGATTGTTAATTATGTAGGATAAAGATTTTTGTTTCCCAAATAAATCCCAAATTTAATAATTAATTAGAGAAGCATTTTGAAAATGCTATTATAACGTGAGCTTTTGGATACACCGTTATTCACGTGATTTGTTTGATAGTCGTAGCTCAAAATATGATGGATATTCGTTCACGTTTGTTTGTTTTCCAGTCTGCGAATGAAGCGGACTATATACCTACCTCTAACTTTTAGGGTCCAGGGGAACCCAGGACGGTAGAGGGTTCTTCATTTTTTTACCTGTTAGTGGGATTGGGGAGATTACATACGGTCATTACGTGAGGTCATAGGACCACGTAACTTTTAGTGCAAGACAGTGAGGCGCTATCCCAATAGTTATTATATTTTTGTCGTTAATAGTCTATCAAAGTTCCAGTGCTTATTCTTGTTTATCTCAATAAATGTTTATTTTTCGTTGCGATGTAAATACAATTTTATTAAGATTTTTACCACACTAGAATCGCTTCTATCAGAATTCTATTAGATTTATATTCTCTACAAGTTTCCATTAATAGAAACACATAAGATTAGCAATCTGTAATTTTATTATTGAGATTAAAGTAAGGTATTTATGTTCAAGTTAGCTCGACCCTGTAGTTTGTTCTTGTTTATCGCTACGATTTTGGAATAAAACTAACCGAAGCACCCCTACAAAAGCTTATCGTTAATATTTTATTACCGTGAGCGTAATAAACTGCGTAAGGCCGACTTTCACCAATAGAGTGTTAACAACTTTTTAGTTTAATATTACGTAGTTAATCTTTTAAAATGTAACTATGTTAAATATTAAGTAGTGACTATCTAGTTAACTACTTAATAACAATGAGTCTAACTCTAAATTGTATGAAAAACACTTTGAAAAATACTTTGAATGCAGTTAAAATTGTTTTTAAATCAAATTAGGTATACTTTCAGTCAAATTTTTTATCGACAATATTAAGGACAATATTCCTGCATGTGCCATGGTGGTGTGACGCGCTGTATAAATTTAATATGAATTAGAAAGTTCGAAAACTACGTTATCAACTGCGGTGCTTTCTGTAACTACAAGAAATTCCATCCCTAGGAAATATGTTCAAGTTTTCGAATAGCTTCAGTTTTGCGGAATGTTGACTTCCAACTTTGAACTAGCATGTTTCCGAACACATGTAGTTACTTAAATAATACTTAATTAAATTAAGCTAAGTAAGAACCGATACATTGCGGCAGCGGGTTGCATCGACAACTTTGTTTCAGAGTGTGCGTTGTAATAAACTCAGCTAAGACGCCGACAATGTTACCATTCTTGAAACAGAATGAGAAGGTAATATTAGTTTTAGGTTTAACTGATTTTCACTTAAGATGCCGACAATGTTTTCGTTCTTGTTACGGAATGGAAAGCCAATTTAAGGCTTAATAGAAAATGGCTTTTATGTTTAGTTACCTCGGTCGGTCTTTTATTCCACATAAAATCCTCGACTAGCCGAGGTGACTCCGCGAAGCTTGTGAAATCCCAGTAGGATTCTGCGCTTCTGGACAGACTTAGGCTGGTAACGCTAGTAAACAAACACGCACAATGGACCAACCCGAGTCTCCGTGCGGAATAAGAGTACACACACCAAAACCATAGATTCCACGCAGATGGTATGATAGCTATAAGTAAAGTAGAGGTACAGGTACGTACGTATGGGAGAAGCTCGTTGGGCGCCATCCCCGACACGATGATGAGGTACCGGATGATGACCTTCAGGTTGTTGGGCCAGCAAGCGCACAGCGTCGCCCACAGCTCCTCGATCTCCTTCGGGTGCTGATCCGAGAACTGAACAGAAAACATATCATTAGCTATCAAACATATTAATTAAATTGAATTATATGGAATTGCTGGACAGGTAACAATTTTACCACCAAACTGCGATCCTCAACCCGCATACCCAACGTGGAGATTATGGGTATTACCCCCCCATGAGATAACAGCCAATAAGGCGCTTATCCAGGGGAGGTCTGCGTTCAGCAGTGGACCAATATAGGTTGTTGTGGTTGAAGAATCGCTGGATAATCTACACTGCATCAATCTGGCTCCCAAGCTTAGCAGTGCTAGTGACACAAGAGGTACTTTTCAGGTTCCCAACCTGAAAAGTACCTCTTAGTACCAAATTTCTAGATAACTAATAAACTTAATGAGATAGAGATAGAGAGATACATTTATTGATCAACACAGTTACAACACAGAACAGATAGGTATAAGTAGGTAGTAATTATCTTACAGACTAGCATAGTACTCGTATATAATATAAAAATATAATGCTGTAACGAAGCAAGTGAAAGGGTTTTACCTCAGCTTGATGCTACCTCACATTAATGCAAGGTAGCGCTGATTTTCAAATGCGACCTCTGACTGCGGTGACCCCACAACCGAGCATTGATGAGACAAAGGGCATCTCTTTCTACACTATGCAAACTGAGCGAGGAGTAAAACCATTTTAGTCTTATTCAGCCAGAAAGCGTTCCGTGACAGATGGACTGCGTTTCATTTCTAGGGTTTTGTTACATAAATGTTATACGGAAACGTTACCGAACGCTTCCTTCTTGTGAATAATACTTTACAAGCCGTGCCTGCAAACAAAATATGAATAAAATAGTTAATGCATTGTATAATTAAACAGATAAAACACCCCTGACACACGAAATAGATATCAGCAGACAATGCCGTCGCCTGCGGCGGCGCGCGCGTTTGCCTGACGTGTACGTGAGCCCTAGGGCGGGCGCCTGGCGCGACGGGCTTTAGCGAGTTGGCATGTTTTAATTTGTGAGTGAAACCAGTATCCGTATTCATTTTAACGTTATACAATAAACAGCTTTAGCCTGTGGGTGCCTGTGGCACACGTCACACGCGCTCATTCTGGAAACTTATTTATGATACCGTTGCCCTTGTCTCAGAGAGAAAGAATTACTTACTTTCGTTTTTATAATTTCAGCTGGACATCTGGAGCTGTCTAAACGGGGCTTCTCTTACAATTATAAAAAAACAGCATAATAATTATGTTATTAAGCATTAAAAATTTAAAAATATTTTACATTTTCAAGTTATTGAGCCGAATATTTAATTTATAACGGAATGGTAATTTTTCATTATTTTCGTTGGAAGAATTCTGTCACGGATTGCGGGTCGCGGTGATGATGCCTAAATGCGTAGCTTAGCGCACGTCCAGGCCGTCACAGCGCGGTCAGCATTGCAACCCTTGATGGACATGCTGACAGCTAGGTGAGGCGTGACGTCACGGCTCAGTCAAAAGTGTCATACCTTTTACTGTGCCGTGACGTCACTAGCCCCCCTCGCAAACTCGCAAACTTCGACGGCTTTATTTTTTAAACTTTTTGTTTGATTGACAAAAGACAATACGTGTCCAGTATCTTCTGATCACCTAACTGACTTACTGATTACAATTTTAACAGTGGTGTGGTCAGGCCTCTTTATTTATTTTATTTTATTTGTTCATTTATCAACTTAAAATAACATTACATAGAAAACTAATAATAACGCTAGGTAAACCACAGAGGTTTGTGAAACAGTGCTATTAGCGAGTCAGCCGATTGGAGGATTCGTCGCTAGAAGAGTCTATTTTATTATATAATATTATTCAGGAAAATAATTGTTTGAAATGTTTCCCGCGTTTTTTTATTTCTATCCAGCCAGTGTAACTTGTACTGCTTAACATGCATAGAAACTTGCACCTGACTATTTTGAAAACAAAAAACTTTGAATGCGAAATAATTGCGGGCCGGATAACCTCCTGTATTATCAGCTGTTGCGATACGTCTTTACACCCATTTTTAAGTGTTTCAATCAGATGTTATTGGGCTAATAAATCACTAAAAATATACACAAAAAAACATCGCGGAATAAGGTGTCGATAACAATGATTTTTTGACAACTGAAAACAAGGAAGATCTTTATCGTGGAGGAAATGGAACAAAAACTACAAAATCGTATTTTGGTTGACTGAGAGTGGTCAAGAGTAAGAAACATTTTAAATCTCATAAATGCTATCATTATAAATCTGCTGTACTCCTTTAGGTTTAGATTTTTGTTTCTTCGCTGATACATACTTTAAGTTTTCACTCAGATAAAGCACATTGAACAACAACATTGTAAACACCATCTTGACAACAGACACTTCCTTCGCAATTTGGACACTGGTTCTACAGTACGACCAACTTATTTGTGCGGCAATGCGAGCGCCCGATTTCGTCGTTGAACGACTTGCAATGCAATAAGACATAGCCCAACACGACAGTAATGAAACATTTCCGGTCTGAAAGGCTAAGTTGTCCTTTCCGAGACCGGAAAGGCCGACTTTGCTCAATGGTTGTAGAAAAAATGTACAGATTACGTATACATTGATGTTTGAATATAGCATCAATATGTTTTTTGCAATCTTTTCAAACAACTGGTGTACCTACTTGCTGCTAACTAGGATAGCCAGTATTTTAATGGGGTAAATCCATTATCTCAAGAAGCCACTCTCGCTATAACTTATTTAATAAATAAATAATGTTGGACAATTCACCCAGCATCAATTAGCTCCAAGCTAAGCAGAGCTTGTGTTATGGGTACAAGATAACTGGTAAACATAATACAATACACTGCATAGATAGATATACCTATGTATAAGCAAGGAAGACTATAGCGAGTCACAGTTAGATCAGTGTTAAAGGCAGGGGACAGAGCAGACGATCAGGAATTCGTAGAACGATTGTCTCCCGCGGGGTTGCAGCGCCCCCGCGACTAAGGATTGTGATAGTAATAATGCACACAGATCCCCTAGTACTACCCAGACACTGTGTTCGTGTGCGTAACTGTTTTAAGTAGTAATCGTTTTTATTATTTCTATTAGATAACGGATCAGGATTAAAGGCTCTACTTACCACAAAAGATGATCTGTATTAACTGTAATAAGACAGCTTGTAAACTAGGTGGTCTAATATATATATATTATATATATATATATGTATATATAACCACCTAGTGTAATAGCTGTTTTGTTGTATTGTTTCTTTCAACAACGTGTGCAATAAATAATTTACTATCTATCTATACAGCATCATCATAATATTCATACGCATTTAGCTTCATTTTACTAATAGAGACAAAACCCAATAAAATAATAGAATATTCATAATTATTTGGAACTTATAATTAAATCACCTTTGTGTGCACTGATGCAATAAGCCCGAAAAGAGAAGCCCTGGTATTGTATTATAAGGGTTAATTTCAAACTCCACCTTATCATTAGTCCACAGATAAATATGTAGGGAAATTTACCCATTTTTAGATTAGTCTCATCAAAATCCTTCCTGTAACTTTGCAAAAATGTGACAAAGCCAAATATGCAAAACATAGGTACTAAACTGATACTCTAGTAGGTATAGTATCCATTCAATTAAAGTCAAAACGAAATCGCTTGAATCATATCAAAATTTAGTAGATACGACAAAATACTGAATACTAAATAGCTGACTTTGGCATAACTTAAAACGTTCCGCCATTTGTGAATGAATTCCTATTTAATCCGATCTCTGTTTTAAATGATTGCCATGCCATTCTTTTGACTTGATGCTGTACAATAAACGAAGTATGCAGACACTGAACAGTCTTCAAATCGAGAACAATGTTGTTTTATTTTTGGTAAGTTTCCTTTAGGAATATTTAAAATCTAAAAACGGGAGATGAAATTAATTATCAGAAATCGCATATGAATAGAACGTTTCAGTATGTTCCGAATATAAAAGTTCTCGGTAATATTTGTAAATTTACAAAGTAATCTCCAGGACTGCTTATCCGATTTACATTTATATTTTAAATTCTTTAACTGTATACTAAGCTGCGTTATCTTGGACGAGTTTAATCGTCTATTGCCGTCGTATACCTAGTGCATTGTCCTTGAGTGCTCGACCCCCTCCCTGCACCGCCCTAGTGCAGGGATTTGCTTTTTCCTTTTTTTATTAGTAATACATTTCTTTACTAAGATTGACCCTTAACAGCACCAAAATCCATTAGTTCAGTAATACAGGCTGTGTTAAAAATAATATAAAAAATCATTCATGTCGATTTCCGTCAACAACAAAAGGTTTAAAAAATACAAAATACAAAATACGTAGTTATTGTGTCATAGGAATCGAGGGCATGAATCCTTTCACGACTTTGCTCTAACTCACGTGGTTTCGGATTTGGCCATCACACCCCTTCTCAAAAAAACCTACATTTTAAATGTCTCCAATTCTAAATAAACCAACGTTATTATTCTTGATATTATTATTTAGGGGTCTTCAATGCAATAACAACTCATAACGATAAAAGGGATTCCGTAACCAAACGCGTCTTCTCTTTCTTTTATTTCCGGACGCGACTTTCTGCCTCGAGCTACTCACGACTTTTTTATTCAGTAGACAGACCGTAGTTGCCGATTGAGGGGACAATTTAGATATGTTATCATAAACACACATTAAAACTTTGAAAATTATCAGCTAAACGCGATTTCGTTCGCATAGGATCGCAATCCTTCCTTGAATCAGATCACTATACCACAACCTGCCGTCCGTATATTTGAGTCGTGCAGTCCGGGTATAAGAGCCCTTAGACAAGTCAATAGAAACTCTTGCTATCATGTCCTTCAATTTTCATTGTAATTGCAGTTAAACATAAACCGCTGTCTTGTTAGTTTCCAATTAGGAACAAACTCCGTTGAAATCTTGTTAACATTCTAGACTAAAGTAACCCGTTGTTTTGTAATAATAATATAGTTTACTTAAAGACTGATGCAGTAAGCCTTGTTAATCTAATTCTCCAATTGTTATCGTCCTGCGATGATACGCACGTGTATTTGCTCACGATACGCGTATTTGCGCAATTTTAAAATACGACAGGTGCATATAATTCCCCAACAATAGGTCATACGGTCGAAAGCTTTTGATCTCTACTCGTAAAAATGAAGTAGAACTGGCTTCCCCGTTACGTACATTGTTCAATTAACTCCCCCAAAAAGATATTGCGCAAAAAATTCCGTAGCGAAAATAGGTAGTGAGTGATTTGGCAATGCACGGTAAATTTTTATCTTCTTTAATAAGGAAATGAATCATATAATATATTGATTTCGTTATTTTTATTTTATGCACATTACACAAGTTAATCATTTAATGGAAAAATTACTGCAAAGGCGAGTTTAACCTTAAAAAGAGTTCTCTTCCAGCAAACCTAATTACACCTCTATGTTATCGTGTATAACAGAGCTTTAATTGGATGTTAACGTTTTCATGTAAAAACATTTAAGTAGTATTCATAAAAAGTTTTGTAAAAAGATCGCCGAATGTATTTTTGCATAGGTACCTAGAATTTAGAACAAAAACAAGGCAGTGTTTGTATAATTAAATTATAATTAGCCTGTCCAGCCCTCTTATTATCAAGACTACGTTTCTCTGAAGACGAACTACGTTCACTTTGCGTATCATCGCAAAGTGAACGTAGTAGTTGTATTTGTAACGATACCCCGAAAAAAATGGTACTTAATAGATCGCCAAGCTGACGTTGGGGAAGCAAGCCAGATAGAAAAACAGAGACCTGAGCCCTCCTCTATTGAAACCTATAACTCCGCGGCCAACTACCGCAATACGTGTCGTAGGTTATTCAGGACCAAGTTCGACCTAACCTGGGCGTCCAAATGGCACCCCTTTGAGGTTGTGAATATGAAGTTAGCAGAGGTGCCATTTTTACGATTTCAATAGCAATTGTACGTTCTATGGGAAATTTTTACGAACGATACAACGAAATCGTACAGAAAAATGTACAATTTTTCGATCTTTTTTCAACAGTTTTTTTTTAAATGTTATAGAAGCTAAGAGCTACTTACACAAATGGTGTAAAACATTTAATTGACAGATCGCTAATTTATATTGAAATAGATATACATAGAATTTATTAATCCATCAATAAATTTTTAAACCTAATTTGGAATAGTAAAACGATATTCTTTTCCCGATAAAACAAACAATAATTTGCTTTCCCTTTGAAGTTCGCCAAAAGGGTTAAGCCGAAGGGGTGCGTCGAAGGGGGTGCACCCTGATGCGCACATCGAAGGATGAATAAACACGTTTGTAATCTCTAAAAAACTCTAAAATATTCATAAAATTATTTGTTATGAAGGTGTACAAAGGATAATAAAGTTAAAGCTTATCCTACCATACTGCCTCGCCAAGGCGTGCAAAATCGATTTACTCGTAAGTAAAAACTAACAAAAGAGAGAAAAGCAAGTTGGGTCGGAAAGTTTTAATAAAAAATATTCTAAATCCAAGTCTTATGCAAGGGACTGGAATGAAACTTCGATTTTCCTTTAAAGGGCCGCTTCCTGAAAATTTTGTTTGACTTCATCAATTAGTTACACTTGGTATTCTTACTTCAAGGTTAGTTGTAAAACTTTAAATACGATTAGGTACCGACTTAAACACAATTAACTTAATCATGATTAGAATAGTCTCGCGCGAGGCCTTCGCAGCGGTCATTTAGCTTAGTCTATGGATCGCCATGCGTTCCGACGGATTGGCCATCAAGCACGATCGAACTGACATAAAATAGAACACTAAAATGGAAAATATGACATGTCTCTGGTAGTGTCAAGTTGGCTTATGAAAAGAAAAGTTTCTTTTTAACCGACATATATAAAAATAAGTCTATTTACATATCCTTATATATTTAAATAGACGCTGAATGAATTTCATTATTAACGTATTGAAGAAACTTATATAGTTATAAAGTATATTATGTATATGTATAACAAACTTGGAAATACTTGCTATAACTTTTGGAGCTAGTTGGTGTACGGCTGTGTGCTTCTACGCGCCTCGATAAATCTTGCTTAAAGTATCAAGTCGTGTACGGAAACTTATATTCCGACTTTTATACAATGAACGTATACTTGCATAACAAATAGTTGCCTGAAGGCTGTTAAGTTGCATCTTCCCAACATTATTTAAATTAAGCAAGTAGTAAACGGAAGTTTTCGTGGATGTGAACTTGCGTGTTAGTCGCAGATAGCGCGATAGCTAAGTACATGGCTAAGTCAATGGATCGAGTGGAGCTGCAATAGAGTACGCACGAAGTTTTGGGCCGGAGCCTATAAAATATAGCCAACTTTAGATCCGGAAAAACGCGTGGAAAACCGCTGGCAGAAAATAATAATGTAATATAGGATAAAACCGGTCCTCTTTTAAAATTGAAATCATACAGATCCCTCTTTTAAAATTGATCATACAGATCTTATTATTTCGTCGGAATTGCTTCCTCGAGCTGACATATTTCAATCACAACCACATCCGTGCATACGCTTTAGCGTAAAGGAAATTCAAACTGTCATATAATGACTTCCGCCTTTACTCCACCGTCTCATTGATTTGTCGGCTGATACGACGATTGCTTTTGTGATCAGCCTCCTTTGACATATTGGAGAGAATCATGGATGATATCTTGTATAAAATATCAAAATCTCATAAAAATGTCATAGTAATTATGTGGAGACTTTAATATTGATCTTTTCTTTTTTTAATATTGAATTCACTCCCTCAGTACTAGATTAACTAATTTATTTAATTGTTATAATTTAAGGCCAATATTTATGGAACCTACTAGAAGAACTGAAACCTCAGCAAAATGTATAGATAACATATTTGTTTGTCGCATATTATTGCGTCTATAGTACGAACGTCATTTGCAACCTAGTGTGCGAACGAATAGTTGCACTCCATGCGATGTGTGCATGACATCATTGATTTATTAAAAATGGAAGATAGGTTACGTTCTCCCAGCGCTTAATCAAAAATTGGCATGTGTTACAACTGCACGCAAACACATACGCTCACAGTTACATTTCCAGTCTTGTGCTATACAAAGAAGAACAAAGACGGAAAGACGTATCTAAGACAGAAGTGAGACCGACAGGAGGTTTTGTACTCAGCGCACAGGATTGGTATCTCTCTAGACCTCTGTGAAGTGAACCATCTAAATAAGTTCCCTCTGATACCTTTGTTGTGTAGCTGGTCAGGTCGTGGGAGTGATTGACACGGTCAAAGCATTTAGAATAGTCGGTGTAAATAATGTCTACTAGCGAATGTTTCGACATAATTCGTGTAAAAAAATCTGTAAAGAGTAGTAAATAAGACGTGGTGGACCTATCTCATCTCAAAACCATGCTGCCTTAACGATATGAGTTAGAAGGGTATGAAGGTTTGGACGCATAACTTAAGATTGCGTCCAAACTTGATGATTGATCCGAAGACCGACTGCCATATTAAAAAACGCAGGGGTAGGTATGCATTTGATTGACGTTTGCTTTTCACGTATGACCAGATGGTACGGGGGTAATTTTTATAGAACTTTCGATATTGGCATGTAAATATCGTACGTTTCCATCTCCAGTAGGTACCTATACATTTTTGTTATATTTGTAAAATTTGGATTTATCGCGGAATATTTTAATAAATAGTTTCCGGTACCACAGTGGATATTTACGTGAGGCAGTTACCAACCCAGATGTTTTATTCAAATTCAAATTCAAAAATGCTTTATTTCCTTAAATACAATAAATGTATACTTTGAATAGGTCAAATAATATTACAAAATACACTGACACGTCGCGTAGTTCGTAAATACAAGTTTATAATAACGAAACTTCGAGAGATCTTTTAAGTGATTCTGAATGTCAGTCGACGGCGTCGAGGTCAGAACGTGTTGCGTCACCATTGATAGGTATACAGGTACTTAGTGTAGGGTTGCGGACTGCTAGTATGTAATTGGACAAATTTCGCATCAATTACAAAATAGGGGTGGTGAAGATCTTCGGGGACGAGAGGAATACTGCACGAGCTTACAGTTATGTCATTGTTTCAAAAGTCAGATCCAGCAGGTGTCCATGACTATCGTTGATAAAATAATTGTATTGGGAAAGATAACATGTATCTAAGATATCTATTATAGATAATGCTGTCTGAATTGTCCAGCATTATTTATTATTTATTATTTATTCAGACTGGTGAGATCCAGGGATATTATCTGGAGATAGTCAGAAACTGTCGACATACCTCGTCCATAGTGCCATTATAATGAATAAGGTATCTGCAAAACATTCCGTTTATAATTTACGACTTTTAATAAGAAGTACATCCACAATAACCCCCAAAATAAGTATTAGAAAATAAGTATTAGAGAATTATATTAAGAACAGTTCTGATGTCCTATCTGTACGTAATGATTTGACAACTCTTAACGACACATCCTGTATACCTGTAATATTAACTAGCGCAGCATTATTGGGCTTAGCTTTTTTCACCTACTTTGATGTCCCTTTCTTCTGTAGGTTTAATTTAAGTTAAAGGTTGTTAGTCTAGAAGTCTTTATGTACAGGTAATGGGTAAAAATAATATTGTTCTTTACATTTCTCCTTTCTATGGTAGATGTGTGAACAATACAGTCGGCTGAGGTATGTGCCGCTGTATTGTGTCCGACGGAGTTCCAACAAAGCTTTCATTGTTCAAGAAGCAATATCACCTGACCGGTGTTACCCTAAGATATTGACCGCTCACCAAACTATCATAGATTTCGTAGACGCGCCCCCACGCAAGGGTGCAAGGGTGGCGTGATTGTCCACGACTCTCCCGCCGAACAATACGTTTATTGTGGGATCGTGAAATATTAGTGAATAAAGAACAAGATAGATGTTATTATTTTTTCTTAATCATTAGCCATTGTTTCTTCTTATAATATGTTAATTAAAATAATTTAATATAATTAGGTACGCAATCGTCGATGACAAAAAGAAATATAATCACATGTTATGTATGTTATGCGCCATTGATATCCCCCAAAAAAAATCCAATGGGCTTGTTTTAGCCATTACCTCTCAAAGTTTTCTCTAAGCATGTTTATCTGGGTTGAACGACATAGGTCAAGTACGATGTTCACCCAATAGGCAATTCGTCTTTGATATCGATCAATACTGTCTGTTTGTCCAATCATTTTAATTTGCCAAATACCCTATTGGTTAAGTCCAAGTGCAATCGATAAAAACTTTGTGCAGAATTAAGAATACGAAGCAGGGGGCAGTAGCCAGAAGCTGTGCAGTGCTGGCTTAGAATTTGCACCACCCCTACTCTTCCCGCGGGTGTCGTATGAGGCGACTAAGGGATGTAAACCGAGGAGCGGGCAGCAGCGCCCCCTGCAGAACAATTATACCACCAAACTGCGATACCCAATCCGCATGCCCAGCGTAGGGATTATGGGCATTAGACCATTAGAGCAACGACAATAAAGCGCTTATCGAGACCAATACAGGCTGTTGAGGTTGAGAGCAGAAGTCAGTATTAGTGCCAATTTGCATGTCCAACTCGTGTAAGGTCGGGTTAAGTAGGTATGTAGTGTAGAGTCACGTGTGCTAAACGAGGCAAGGACGGCGGTGACCGATGGCCGGTAAACAGGGGTGCGGCAGCAATCCCGAGCCCAAACAGAACACCACGGGCGGCCTTCGCCCACCTCCACCCGAGATCGATAGGCTTAAATCAACCTCAGACTCTGCGCTTCAAATAGGAACTTAGGAAGACGGGAAACATCAACCAACTTATTAATTTATTATGCCTCGCGGTTTCACCCGCCTAGTTCTCGTTGACGTGGGAATTTCGAGATAGAATATAGTCTATGTCACTCCCTAATAAGTAAGCTTTTTAATTATGAAATAATTTTTTGATCGGAATTAGAATTACGACACCTACAAGAAGAGATGGGGTGGTGCAAATTCTACGCCAGCATCATACAGCTTCAGCTACATCAAATATAAGAATAAGAATAAGAATCATTTATTTGCCAAAACATGAGTATTGATTTTGTTTAAAAAATAAAAACTATAAACCGACTTTTAAGCTATTGCATAGCTTCTATCGCGGGCCGTGAGCGTGGAGACCGAATCCAGATATTCCGTAACGAAAATAACCTAACACCCCCCACTCCGACCGGCACAGCAGCGGTGATACTTTTTAGTTTTGCCATCTATCAATGAATAGCAGAACTTTTAATGACTTTTTGAAATATCACGCTTTTTTTATTTAGTTCAGTAACTCGCCTCTAGGTGGCATTGGTATAAAATAAATAAATAATTATAATTGCATAAGTTGATAAAAAAATGCTATGCAATAGCTTTATCGCGGCAGTCCCCGAGTGCCACACGTCTTTTTTTTTTCATCTATCCCATTGACAAAACTGGACCAAATAAAATGGGACCAAACGGGAAGCACCAGCTATCAAATAAAAAAGAATCATAAAAATCACACCACCCAGTCAAAAGTTCTGAGGTAACAAACATAAAAAAGTCGAATTGAGAACCTCCTCTTTTTTTTAAGTCGGTAACAAAATTGAACGAACGTACCGATTGTCGAATCCAACTCATCGAACCATCAGGTCTGTTATTTGCTTTATGAGGCTTTTGTGTCACTACAGCCATTATAGGCCTATTGTGACCATCAGGTCTAAGCGCCTCGTGCCAGTTTACAAACTATGCTATGGCCGAGTAGGCTCGTTGCCCGCAGTGACCAGCATAAGATGCAACGTGAATTGGTATCAGCACTGTCGAGTTCACGCCATACTAGCGTAGTCTACACTGCCTTTGTTCTATGCTGGGTACTCAAATACGATAGTACTCGATAGTTTTACTCTAAAACGAGTGAAAAGTCAACATGTGCCGTGACAAACCCCACAACTCTTAAAATACTCGCGAGACGTCTTAACACAACGCGTCCTTTTGTGTTTTTTATTTTTATTTTCTTTAATTTTTTATAATTAGCAATTGTAAATTCCGCTTTTGTTGAACAGGCTTGAACAGGCATATTTTAGCTCGAACGGTTCGGTGAATTGAATAGGTACTGAACATAGAAAGTAGTGCCGCCAGCCCACCACTCGTTAAGATTAATGCTGAATCTGTGTACGTAACCGTAGTTATTACTCGGCGTGTTTGCTCGATTCAATAGTGAAAAGGTAATTTAACATAGATATTGGACTGATTTAAAATAACTTAACACAGATTTTTGAATGAAAATAATCTTATTCATAACTAGCTGCGCCCCGCGGCTTCGCACGCGTTAATTCTACGGAAACGTTTAAAGGTGATTTATATCCCACGGGAACTGATTTATGGGATAAAACGATTCCAGGATTAGGATTACCTGTATGAAAAATTTCAGCCCGATCCGTTCTGTAGTTTTGGCGTGAAGAGGTAACAAACATACATCCATACAAACTTTCGCATTTTTATATTAGTGTGATGTCAAACTCAAATGTACAGGCGTTTGGTAAGAGCTGATCAATCGAACGAAATAACTTTCACAAAGAAATTTCCTGTCTTCAATTTTATTTGATACAATGCTGAATCCATAAAAGTGACAAAATAGCTTTATGATCTTAATGAGAAAATATAAAATATAAAAGCGTATCTCAGTGTGGTCGTAACAGACAAAACGCGCGCCCGCTATAGTCTCTGCCCCCGACTATGCATGCAAACTTCCCACTGGATGGACACGATAATAACGTTTTGTAACGCGTTTTGTACCACTGAAGGCAAATTGATATCAAATTGATATCAATTACGCGAATGCCGCTGTCCAGAAGTAACTTCATTCATGTTAATGTGGAGAGAAGCGCACTTCCCGTCACAAACCGCGAGCTCGTGTCATGAGCTCCGACCGACGCGACGGATCGGACAGCGTAGTAAGCCGGTTCTGGTTCCATACCGGATCGACCAATTTGGAATTAAGAAATCAAATAATATGTCAAAAAAATTCGGCTATTAGCCGCGTCCCCTCAGTACGGGATATCATAACCGCTAGACTACGAAGACTCGTCGGGTTCGAGTCCTGTCGATTAATTTTTGGGATATTATTTGATTTCTTAGAAATTACCCGAATAGGGTATATGCATCGATTTTTTTTTTGTTTTAATCGATTCTTTAGGTCATTATTTAACCGAGGAATGATAAGACGCTCACTGAATTTCGCATTAACAAGGTAAAAAAAACAAATCAAAACTACAATCATTTTCGGGTGATAAAAACGCTGCCATATTGGCGCCATGTTTATGTGACGTCGACGTACACACTTGATTAAAACCTTTGGTGACGACCTCGGTAGTGATCATAACAGGAAAGAGGTTTTACGAAAAAATAGAAAATAATCGACAATACGAAATGTCAAGTGGGCAGAATAGTGTCAAATCAAGGTGCAGCAAGCAGAATAAAAAAAGAAGAAATGAGTACAGTGATGTCACGTCCGCTCTAGTCAATGGCGTAGCGTTTTGAAATTTTGCGATTGAGATTTAAAATATCAATTTTTCAATGGTTAAATTCTACAATAAAAACATCTCAAAATGCAAAAATAAATATGTAGATATGTTTCTATATCAATAGAGAATACGTATATATTTTTTTAGCCATTTTGAAATCACATGCATATACCCTATTGTGAGGGCTTACGCACTATAATAACAAAAACCTTACAATAGGGTATATGCATGTGACTTCAAAATGGCTAAAAAAATATATACGTATTCTCTATTGTTATAGAAACATATCTGCATATTTATTTTTGCATTTTGAGAAGTTTTTATTGTAGAATTTAACCATTGAAAAACTGATATTTTCAATCTCAATCGCAAAATTTCAAAACGCTACGCCATTTGCTAGAGCGGACGTGACATCACCGTACACACTTCCTTCTTTTTTTTTTTTTGACGGTGCATCATGGTTTGACACTATTCTACCTACTTCACTTTTCGTTATATCATGAAGTTTCGGCGGGATATCTTTTTGTACCTAGGTATTATTTCGCGGTTGTTTGGTGTTTTCCGGAGAGCGTAAGCAAAGTTGATTCCTTGAGAAATATTGTGAAGTTTTTCAACCTTCTTACTAAAAACAATGACTGAAAGCGGTTTTGTAAGAGCGCAGTCAGATAATCTTCCGAAAATAGATGTTTTCATGATGTCTACCTTCTTCGCATCAAATTCGGAATTCACATCTGCTGAACTCAGAGGAGTAAAAGCCGCAAGGTAAATAAGTTACCTACTTACCTATTTCAAAATATTTATATGAGGTAGGTACTCTAGGTACTACCTACCTATAACTTATTCACGGTTTTGTAAGTGTTAGACGAGAAATATTTCAAGCAGGCAATCATTTTTATCTTTGTTATGTTATGTGATATGACAGATCCGAACGAGAATCCTACGGCGCCGCGGCGATGCCGCCGTTGGATATGTACAAGTAAAACGGGTAATGATAGATACTTACACTAGTGGTCTGATTCTGCACATTGGTACCTATTTACACCTTCATGGCTCACGACACGACGACTGGCGATGTGGAGGACATTGCAATCGCACTTCAGCCCCGCCACCCCGCGCCGCCGCGCCGTCCGCAAGACGCGGAAACGCCTCGGACAAGCCGAATCGCGACAGTGTGCGTCAACGTATATGTTTTAGTACAAAAAGTTCTGCAAGCAAATATACCAAAATCGCGCGACACAGGACGCGCTTAAAAATGAGCGTTGATGTGAGTAGGGCTTTAAGGGGTCTCCGAACAATTTGATGTCCGTTAAATAAGCTGCCTGATTTTTACGGTATGGAACCATTCGTATGTGAGTCGACACGCACTTGGCGGTTTACGATTCGAAGATAATATTAAATTATTTGAAATTGATAGGTACAGAAAAACCACTCACTCATGTTAAGCCCTACTCACATCAACGCTAATTTTCAAGCGCGTCCTGTGTCACGCGATTTTGCGATATTTGCTTGCGGAACATTTTGTACCAAAACGCATACGTTGACGCTAACTGCCGCGATTCAGCTTGTCAGAGGCGTTTCCGCGTCCTGCGATATTGCGGCCTTCGTCGTTCGCGCTGCCAGTAAGGGGCGGGGAAGGGGCGGCGAAATCGCGCTTAATAATAAGCCGCTTTGTATAAGGAATCACGCTGGAAAATCGCCGAAATCGCGCTTTACAAGACGCGCTAACTTATTAGCGGCTGTTTGCGGAGGGCTTTAATAGGTACTTATTATAGCATTATTTCGGATCGAAGCACCTGGGCAACTAACTAAATAAGGTAGGGTAATAATAATAATAACATAAAGAATTTGATACAGTCATTTATGTTCATGGAGTTTAATCGTCAAAATTCAATGAATAGAAGCTGTTTTCGAAAACCTCTTTCCTGAGATGATCACTACCGAGGTCGTCACGAAAGGTTTTAATCGAGTGTGTACGTCGACGTCACATAAACATGGCGCCAATATGACAGCGTTTTTATCACTCGAAAATGATTGTAGTTTTGATTTGTTTTTTTTTACCTTGTTATTGCGAAATTCAGTGAGTGTCATATCATTTTTCGGTTAAATAATGACCTAAATAATCGATTAAAACGATAAAAAAAATCGATGCATATACCCTATTTGGATTTTATTTTTATATTAAAGGTGATAGTGATGGCGATTCAAGTTTTTTCTATCTGAACCGTTCTTAGCCATGTTATAAGTAAATCGCTGCAACCTTTCAGAAGTGTTTATAGCTGATAGAAAATTGTTCAGGTGTGTTTGGTTCCGCTGCCGCTTCCGCCGCTGACTAAGAGCGCGCCTTGAGTATCTGGTGCGTACGACGTGGAGTCCAGAGGTAATGAGCCCGTGAGCAATGGCCTGCTTGTTATGCCGTTCCATACGTGCGTGCTAATTCCACGCTTCCTTTGCAATGTATATAAAATAAATTTTATCGAAAAATATGTATGATTTAAATACTTATGTACATATATTATTTCATCGTTCGTCCTCAAACTAACATTTAAACCTGCATCTTGGGGACATGTTTGGGTTCTTTACATGAAACATTAGCTCCAATGCCATGCGACAGCACCGCAGGGCGCGTCGCGCGTCTAACCCCGTATTAACACGAGTGATATTTATGAAAGGAACAGTAAGGGGACGTATCATAACAGGTGCAGCAACAGGAGGGTAGTCATAAGAGAACTAAAAGATGCTTTTTGTACTCTCTGCAGATATTTGATCCTGGTGCTTTCTATGTATAATAATAAAGATCTGTCCAAGCTCTGCTTACCTTGGGGCTAGATGATGCAGCTGAGATACAAGCACAGAACCGATGGTGGCTCTGAAAAAGTTTTCGGCAATCCTGTAAATCGGAATCTCTAAAAATAGTAGTTACCTTGGCTGTAATGTAGAAGAGGTTGTTGAGTACCATCTCCGTGGCCTCCGCCGAGCCGAGGCCTTCGCGCCTGGCCCCGCCGCGCCCCGCCTCCGCGCTGTAGTACTGAAACAATCAAACCAACAATCAGCAATCAGCATTCAAACAAACAGTCATCAAACATATTAACATACATAGATAATGGTACACAATTACAGCAACGTGCATCCCCACACGAAGCTCGCTAACGAGATGATTGCTAATGGTAGGCGCATGGTAGGCGCATGGTAGGGTGCTATTATTTTCATTTCATTTATTTATTCACAAACAATTGTTACATTGTGTCGGAAATTTTCCTTAAATTAGGTACACATAGTGATAGATTATACTACTACAGTTCATTTAAACGAATAATATTAACCAAATAACTAATAGCCAAATAGCTTTATACAAAACCAAAAGATTCATCTTTTGGTTTTGTTACTTCTTCTTGCACTGTTAACTGTTTAGCCTTTCTAATTACCTTTTTGTATATTTTAATATAAGACTGTTTGTAACTGGATACTTGTGAATTTTTAAAATGTAATATTTAAAATGTTTTCATTTTACTTGAGTTTTATTCCTTTTGTAATCCATTTAAGTTCCTGTTGCTTGGTTTTCCTCATCATTTTTTTTTTTGTAAAATTTGTATTTAAAATGTCAACGAATTTAGTAATAAAACTATTCACCCCGAACACAAACCAGTTAATCTCCAAAACATTTACTCTAAAATGTTCTAAACTAATATCCCTTCGTTCAAATTGAATTCTCATCTTTATCATGTAGTCAAAATTATACCATTTGACCAGTTTTACAAACTCGTGTCTTTGCGTATTGTCCGCTAATATATAAACATTAAAGTGACTGTTCCGTGACGGAATATGATAGGTATTTTTTCATAGACAAGCCAACCCCTGTGGAAGCCAAGTGTTCCAGGGGAACCATCAGTGGACCGACTCCAACCTCCTCGTGAGAAGGTAAGCGCCCCCAGTCAAGCCACTCATTTCCTCTAACAGTTACCTAAGAAAATAGATTTCTTGTCTAAGAAGTGCTCCAGAAACTTTTCGAGTTGCTCCATGAAGACAAAGTTTTTAATTACTGGGTTGCGGTAGCAACAAAAATGAATGTGTTCGAACTAACATATCATCTCTCGTTTTAGTTACACCACACAGGTTTTGGTGAAAAACATTAAGCTCCCTAGTACTTTTATTATTACTTTCATGGTTTACATTGGTAATTTCAACATCAGCTGAGCTACAGTGAGTTTCGTCTACGATTTCTGAAAATCTTTACGAAACGATGAAACACTAGTTGGATCTTGGAAGTTTAGTTTGTAAGCCGGCACCACACGGCCGTCCCAAACCCGTCTAATGACTGTGTTTGATAGCTAAGCGATCATAGTGATTCTGCTTATACAATGTTTTTCCATCCTAGCTGCGCTCCGGCCTAAAAGTATCCAAAGACGTGCAACAAAATGTTACTAAGTTAGGTATGTCATATTGTCCAACAAAGGAGTTCCGTCCAGTTCATCGTGAACGTGGACGTGGTCTAGTGACCCCTGTTTTTGATCCGCGCTAATGGATTGGAAACAACCACGCGATACCTTTGTCTCGGCGCGGATTTCACAGTAGTTAGTTAGTATAGTCCAGACATATCTTTAAAGTGAAGATACAAAGAAATGTGAGGTTACGGATTCGATTCCCGCCTCGGGAGAATAATAAAAATATAGAGAATAACAAAAGTATCAATCTATGTAGTGGTATGTCAATTATCAAGTACTTTCCCATAACACAAGCTCTGCTTAGCTTGGGGCTAGATAATGCTGTGTTAATTGTCCAGCTTTATTGATTATAGATATATGTACTAACTTTGGTACATCCTTTAATTGCTGATAACAACAGTAGTTAAGTCGTATAAAACACTTTGGATACACTAAGATACTTAGTAGAACATTACTTTGAACGGATTAAGATTTTATACACAGCTTTAAGTAACTTTTCATCAACTCAAAAATAGATAACGAACCAAGATTGGGCTTGAACCACCGCCATCCCACTCAAACTCAAACTCAAACTCAAAAATGCTTTATTTCCATAAATACAATAAATGTACACTTAGAAAAGGTCAAATCATATTAAAAAATACACTGACACGGAAATAAAGTGGTATTTTTGATTTAATCGCTTCGGTATGTAGACTAAAGTAAAGAAACGACGAAGAAACCTTTAGCCTGTTAGTTGTTATTTTTCGAGTACTACTACACTGTACACTGTATTCCAATCACTTAAATTGAACTGAATAATTTATTATTTTATCTTACAAAAGATAATTCTAGTTGTTTTTTTGGCTTAAGCCTAAATAATTGATATAGGTAATTTGCGAGAGTACACTGTTAATAGACTTGGTATCTACTGCTATTCAATATATTATGCCATCGCGACTATAGTGCGAGTACTTCCAGAAAGCTCTCAAAGACATTACTCCGACCGAACGGCAAGCCAAATAGGAATCACTAGCAAATTACGAAGTATTCCGAGTTCGCGCTTCAAACGGGAAGTTTATATACTCGTAACTTTGCCGCGCTTCATAGAAAATAGAGTAACGCAAATTTTGTGGTAAACAGTTTGGCAGCCGATGGCAGTTCACACTCCGCATACAGAAACAGATATAGCCACAACCAGAAGTGGAAAGAAGTAAATGATTTTGAAATATCGTCAAAAGCATCATTTGCTGGTTATAATTACCAGCAAACTTTAAAAGTTCTATGTATACTGTACGTCACTGTACGTACACTAGAGATGCGCCGAGTACAAGTTTAACCAAGTAACCGAGTACAGAGTTTATTTGTTTTGATTTTTGCCGAACCTAGTAGGTACTCAGCCGAAAAACTCGGTTCAATGTTAATGCTTTGTTTGGGTTGAATAACGTTTAAACTGGTCCGCGAGGTGTTTTTTCTTTAAAACTTTAGCACATAAAATATGCGACGACGATGCGACCCGGCTTTGCCGATGTACCATCGCCAAACGTAATGCCTATCCAGTTTGAAACTATTTTGCTTTGTTTTAAAAACAAAAGATATCGAGCAAGCCGGGCATCGTCTATATAAACTCTTTGAAGCCGGGGTTGTCAACTATTCACTTCATAGAAAAATCACCCTAGTGATGGTAAGGCACCATTTTTGCTGACTATGACCAGGACGACATGCGTGTAGTGGGCAGGCAGGCTAGGTGTCAACCTCGGCTTGCTGCGGCTAATGAATGACCGATTCCAACAGGAAAATTATAGTCATTATGTGCAGTATATTCTCTATGATGGATAAAACTGTAGGAATACACGAATTAGACGATTCTGAAATAGCACGGTCCTTTGAGTGCTCGTCTGATGAGTTATCTAAAAACATGCAATCAAAATCTTCAGATATTGCTATACTTACACAGAATATTAGAAGTATTTTTAAAAATTTTACCGATTTAGAATCTAACCTTAGCTTACTTAAAATTAAACTCGATGTTTTAGTTTTGTCGGAGTGCAGACTAACTCAAAGCAAAAATGTACCTAATTTGATAGATTACAACTCTTATGCAACGACATCTCACCTAAACCAAAATGATGGAGTTACTACCTACGTAAAGTCATGCCACAATGCCCGTGTTAAAGAAATATCTTTAAAACAAGCATCATGTCTTCAAGTTATACTATATAAAGTTGTAATCCTTTGTATTTACCGTTCTCCCTCTAATAATAACGCCGAAAACTTCATCGAATCATTAAATAAACACTTAGATACTATAAAAAAATATGATACAATAATTATAGTAGGAGATATCAACATAAACACGCTACCTAGAGAAAATGAAAGAGGCTATGAAAAAAATAATAGATTAAACTACCTAAATGTATTGTCAATGCATGGACTGCTGCCTGGTCATAATTTACCTACAAGAGAAGACGCATGCTTGGACCATGTTATTCTAAAGTTACAAAAACAAAAAAATGTTGCCACTATTGCTGTAGTGCGCACATCAATAACAGATCACCTTACAATTGTAATAAACATATCTAAAGTAAAAATTAAAAATTCTTCTAAATTTAAGACCACTACTGATTATGACAAAGCAGTAAAACACCTGACTGACTGTAACATTACAAACTTAGTTCTACAAAACGATCCAAATTATCTATGTGAAAAATTAATTAACATTATTCAGAAAAGTATCTCTACATTTACAAAAATAATCAGCGTACCTAGAAGTAAACAAATAATTAAACCATGGATAACACAGGGCATTCTACGCTGTATTATAAATAGAAATAATATGCAAAAAAAACTGCGGATTAATCCAAACGACGAAATACATCAAATAACTTATAGAAGATACAGAAACTATTGCAACAATTTGATTAAAAAACTTAAACGAAAATATGAAAGAGAACAGTTAAATAAAAATGCTAAGAATAGTAAAGAACTTTGGAATACCATAAATAAAATAACGCATTACAAACCTAAAAAAACCCCTAATTTACAACTAATTGATATTAAAGCAACACCGACAGAGTCTGTTAATTACGTGAATAAGTACTTCGCCACTATAGGTAAAGATCTAGCTCAACGTATTACTGTAGCCCAGCAAATAACTGCAAATCCATTATTTCGAATAAGTGCACCAGTTTCATCGTTTGTGTTACTGGATACAGATCCCATAGAGGTAAATATGATTATAATGGACCTCAAGTCAGAAAGTGCGCCTGGTCTTGACAATATTCCAACAAGATTCTTGAAGCAATCTAAAAACATCTTAACACCCATTATATGTCAGTTAGTTAGTCTTTGTTTTAGCAAAGGAGTATTTCCAAGAGCCCTTAAAAAAGCTGTTATAACACCGGTGTATAAGAATGGGAATAGAGATGAAATCAATAACTACAGACCGATATCAGTTCTTCCATCGATCTCTAAAATACTGGAAAAGCTGTTAAACTCTCGACTACTGAGGTATCTAAACAAATTAAATATACTCTCCGACTCACAATATGGTTTTAGAAACGGTCGTTCAACCGAAGATGCTACCGCAGCCCTTACCAACCATATTGTTGAACAAGTTGATAATAAGAAAAAATGTCTGACGGTATTTCTAGATTTACAGAAGGCGTTTGACACCGTTTCAATTCCCATTCTTATCCATAAACTGGAGAAAAATGGCATTCGTGGCACGCCACTCGATCTGATATCTGACTACCTTCATGAACGCAAACAAAGGGTTAAAGTTGGTGAGGTTTTCAGTGAAGATGAAGACATCTGCTATGGTGTGCCACAGGGTAGCGTATTAGGGCCAACACTATTCCTCCTCTATATTAATGACCTCTGTAACCTTAATCTAAATAGCGCCAAAATATTCTCCTACGCGGATGACACTGCCATCGTCTTCACTGGCAAATCATGGCACGATGTTAAGTTAAAGGCTGAAGCAGGACTCTCACTGGTTTCTGAATGGCTTAGTACTAATTCTCTCACCCTCAATATTTCTAAAACTAATTTTATGACCTTTACAATGTACAATAACACCCAACCTCACTCCGACTTCACTCTAAAGATCCATGGGTGCAGTCGTGATGATTCTTTATGTTCCTGTCCTAAAATAAATAAAGTAAAATCTACGAAATACTTAGGCATAATGATTGACCAGCGACTGTCATGGCATGCACATATAGAACTCCTGATGAACAGAGTGAGAAAACTTATATGGATATTTAAAGGCTTAAGACATTCAGCTCCTAAACCTCTATTAAACCAAATTTACGTTGCCCTAGCAGAATCAGTCTTAAACTATTGCATAACCGTATGGGGAGGAGCCACAAAAACTAAATTTATAGATGTCGAACGAGCACAGAGGTCTCTGCTAAAAGTAATGTATTTTAGACCATATCGATATCCAACCCAATTACTTTACTCAAACTCAGGGTTATTATCTATTAGAAAATTATATATATTACAAACAGTTCTAAAAATACATAAAAGTATAGAATACGACCCAAATAAAGTAACACAACGAAGAAAAGATAAAATAGTAACAAAAAAATCTGTAAAATCTAACTTTGCTGCTCGCCAATTCCCCACTCAATCGGCCCACCTCTACAACACAATTAATAAAAAACAGAATATATTTGCCCTAAGTAACTACGAATGTAAAAAAAATCTAATTAAATGGTTAATAAACTTAAACTACGATGAAACAGAAGAACTAATAAATTAATTAAACCAACAACTTACCAACTATCTACTAAATTATATATATGACAGACATGTTACACGTTTTTATTATAATATATTTATCGATCTTTATGTACGCAAACAGCATTTTTTCCTCAACCGACAACCAAGGATCTCTCTGTATCACCCAGACTCTTAAGAGACTGGAGTTTTACGGAGGGGCCTACTCCAAACCACAATATTATTATTTATTATACACTTACCTACTTAACATATTTGGGTCTCCTGTTGCCCAGACTCTTAAGAGACTGGAGCCTCGGGAGACCTAAGCACACTAGCTTACAACCCTGCACACACACACACTAACACACACACTCACACTAAAACAACACACACACAAACATACATCAACACATAGGCGCAAGGACGCCTATGTTTTTCTGAATCATTTGTGCACGTAAATTTAAGTTGCATTATCTTAGCTTAATTTTATATAAACATAATTTAACGAACTGCTTAATCTACTATTCAATGTTATTTTTCTTGGAAGAGCGGGATTCCCTAACACAGGTATATGTCTTACTTAAAAGGGAATCTCAAACACTGTCATATTATGTACATTAAGTTAAAGAAATAAATATTTTGTATTTGTATTTTGTATAGTATAATCAACCCAGTCACCTGCTACTAGGGTTTCCAACTTATTTTGGTCGAATATAGTGGGTTTGGGATCTAGCTCGTCAAGATATATACAGAATGGCGCAAATTTTTGGCCTTTTAAGGGTAGTTACCGTTTCTTTTGTAGTTAGAAGGTTTTGTTCTATCCTTAGAACAAAACCTTCTAACTACAAAAGAAACGGTAACTACTTACAACTTACGATTTGATTTGGTATGTTACTTCCGGAAAAGTGTTCCTGGTTGAAAATAGAGTCGATTAAGACCTACTCGTTTTTTTGACAAATGTTATTTTTTGGGCGAACCGTACTTTTTTTCAAAAAACTAAAAATTCAATATATTTTATTTTAAAATACTGTAAAACAGAAGGTTCCTTAGAACAAAACCTTCTAACTACAAAAGAAACGGTAGCTACCCTGAAGGGGGCAAAAATGTACCCCAAAAAAAATCTTTCTGTTTAACGTAATCAAATTTCGTCAAAACTATTCTGTGTAACAGTAACAGGCAAGGAGGGGCTGACCGTGAGTATTTGGGGGTGAGTATTTACGTAGGAGGCTAGATTGCCAAAGACTTGGAGAGACTTCAACTCTCAGACAGACCGACTAATATACAATAATGTTATCGGCTATTGTAGCGAGTCGCTATCGCGATTCGTGTTTAATGCGCATACCCGAGCCAATATGACAGCGCAACTTTAAAAATGAAACTATAACAGAGGCATTAATAAATAACATTTTAAAGATACCACAAACTATACTATGGACTTTAAAAACTTCCTGTGTTTAACGTAATAATAAGATAAAATAGGTGAGGGCGCCACTTTCCCTGGTGTATGCGCCTTAAGTAACTTTTTTGCTGAAACTTTCAATAAAAACTAGAAAACATATGGGGAAAAATAAAGGCGATTGGAACGAACCTTCTTAACAAACATTCTGAGGGATGTATGCATTTGATTTTTTAATTAGCGGTTTTGACCAGTGGATCGTTTGAGGCCACAAAAATTCAGTAGGCGGAGTTCAAATATGTATAGTAGAAGGATACTGTATAATATAGTAGGGTTGGCAACCCTACCTGCTTTCCAACAATACACTATTATATACAATCGTCAATCACCCATCAGTTCAGTTGACTGATATGGTCGACGGGAGCGATCGGTCAAGCTATTTAGGGTATTACAAATGGTTCTGAATAGTACATTATTACTCATAACAGAATTTACGAAAATGATTTTGTTAGTAATATGATCTAGGCAGCACTGATCTGTTGAACTGCACACCCACATACCATGGGCTGCCCCAAGCCTTTCAACTAGAAACAAGCACAGGGTGTGATTAGTGATTAAAAATATCAAAAGAGGGATGAAACTGAAGTTTCATCGCCGTGGTTTAATAATATTGGTAAAGATAAAAAGAGATAAAAAATTGTTTATTTTACCCAATAGGTACATAACAAAAAGAGTGGTACAATACATACATTAACAGGGCATATAAAACGAATAAGTAGGTACTCAAATCTACCCATTGGGTAAAAAGAAACCCTAGCTTAGCATTTTGCAGTATAAAGCATTTGCCCTATACTGCGCTGGTTTTCAGTTAGGGTCCCTATGAGTGACGACAATACAATATACAGCTACATACCTAACCATAGACAAAATAAAATAAGGATAAAATTTAATTAATACTAACAAAAAACATCGCAAGGAAAAATAACACAAACACAGCGATTATTATATAAAATAAAACTATCGTTAAAATGGGACAAGGCAGAAAAAAATGAAATAGAATAAAAATTACTGCGTTCATTCAACCAACTGACTTGAATCGGCCGCGCGCAATGGTAAGTAAGCTTTCGAGCTGGCAACACGATTGGGTACCAACCTAAGAAAGAAATTAAAAAGTAAAGTAAACGCCAGTAATAATGTCTATTGAAAAAGGATATGACACCGTTGGTTCACAAATCACACTGCTTTTTAAATGAACACTTTACCGATACTATTTGTATTTAATTATTATCAAATATATACTGTACAATGTACCAAACTGTACAACAATGTGTCGGCACTAGTCGGTAGTAGCTCTCGTGGGCACAATAGGGTATATGCATGTGATTTCAAAATGGCTAAAAAAATATATACGTATTCTCTATTGATATAGAAACATATCTACATATTTATTTTTGCATTTTGAGATGTTTTTTTGTAGAATTTAACCATTGAAAAATTGATATTTTAAATCTCAATCGCAAAATTTCAAAACGCTACGCCATTGACTAGAGCGGACGTGACATCACTGTGCACATTTTTTCTTTTTTTATTCTGCTTGCTGCACCATGATTTGACACTATTCTGCCCACTTGACATTTCGTATTGTCGATTATTTTCAGTTTTTTCGGAAAACCTCTTTCCTGAGATGATCACTACCGAGGTCGTCACCAAAGGTTTTAATCAAGTGTGTACGTCGACGTCACATAAACATGGCGCCAATATGGCAGCGTTTTTATCACCCGAAAATGATTGTAGTTTTGATTTGTTTTTTTTACCTTGTTAATGCGAAATTCAGTGAGCGTCTTATCATTCCTCGGTTAAAAAATGACCTAAAGAATCGATTAAAACAATAAAAAAAATCGATGCATATACCCTATTGTATGTTATTGTTACAAATGCAAAATAAATTTGTGAGTTATAATTTATACTAATTTACATCAGTGTGTACATAATTCCTCCCGAAATCGTATATTTTAAACTATTTACTTAACTTCCTATATTAATTCCATCTAATTGGTCCGGTTAGCCAGTAATTATTTTAAATAAAATGTGAACCTTCATGGTTTTCCTTAAATTTAAGATGCCATGTTAGATAATTACCATAAAGCCTTTTGATCGATATAAAACGAAATAGGCACTAAAGACATTGCTCACTCAATTAATAAATTGATTAACTGCTTTAATTTCTTTTTCGTAACTTCCACTGTAACCACTCTACTGAAATACAGACATGCTTTACCTATATACTTAGTTTATTTTAGTAGGCGGGTAAATTATGTATTCATAAATTTTTATCATTTATATTTTCATTACAGAACTATCTTTATTTATTTTTTCTATTATGCAAATAGGCATTATAATATTTTTATAATATCATATTTATTTTTGCGTAGGGCTGGCTATATTAAATTCGATAATTTTATGGTAGGTACGAGTATGTGCGCATAGATTATAATATTGGTTTATTAAAAATTTACATGAATTACTTTAATTTACTCACTTTACGCTTATCCTAAATAGAGCAGAGTGCGTAGAGGTTTGTCGTTGATGATGAAACTAAGAACAAGGGTCAGAATAACACCACCGCTGAGTTCATTTTGACTTATCTACTCAGCAACAAGCGGAGTTGATACCTTTTTAACTCGATATTCGGTGGTTTTCCAAGTACGTTGCGGAAGTTACCACGTACCTACTATTTTAGTAGGTAAGTATATAGATTTACAAAAATTTGGTGATTTTTATTTGCAATAATGTTTAGTTGTGTGATGTGTCGTGCGTGTCGTGTCAAACAATACACAATTTCATTTCATTTCTGTGACAAGATAATGCCGAACAACTCCGCATTACAATGGAAGTTCATAAAAAAGCAGGATGTTGCTTGCGGGTAGCGCTAAAATTTATTTTTAATTACTTATTCTCTGAAAGTAGGTAGAAAGTTGCCTGCGCAGATGTAAGTTATACTTTTCGTCGGACGAAAAGTAATGACAAGTACAAAACAAATGACAGCTGTCACCTCACCTTTCTCTTGAACCATGCATTCTACCTTTCTATACAGACACTTCAACTTCTTGTGAGATGGCTTTTGCGTCTGGTTTGACGTTAGTTCTAACGAGGATTTTCTACGCCTAAGAAAAAAAGCGGAAATACGTCAATCCTATCTTCGTATGATTTTTCGAGTGGTACAATTTTGTGTGATTATTACAATAAGTTCAGACATTGATATAGACATAGATTTAACGCCTGATTTTATAAAAGAAGAGGCTAAAGTAGTAGTGGATTTTTTTTACCACCTAAATCAAATTGAAGGTACCTTTAATCGTACAACGATTTTATGAAATGGTGCGCTGAGAAAATAGTGAAACCGTTTGAGGAAAACGTTTTGGTAATATATTTTAACGAATTCTCAAAGACTTACATACCTTTAACATTATGGAGCGTGTATTCTATGTTAAAGACAACACACAATGTACATTTAAAGGATTTCGAGAGACTAACATCGTTTCTCAAAAGGCAAAATGGTGGATTTAACCAAAAAATACAAGGTTTTCACTTCTCACGAGGTACCTGGAAAAAACCTTTCAATATCTATAACTAATAATTGCTCTCATTTTACCATAGACTTTAAATAAATATCACACCTAAGTTGTTGATTTTGTAAAATACAATTTACTTATATTTTCTTTAGCTCATTCATATTTTTATTTTTACTTTCCTTGTATTCGTAATGAATAGCACAGTGTTTACCTCGGGTGAAAGTAACATTTAGTCCCTCGAACTATTAGCGCCAGGGCGTAGTCTCGGGACTATTCATCTTATGGGTAACAATGTACTATTGATAATAAGTCGATTAATTCCTTCTATTATTTGTCTTAAAAAGTACTACTACTTATTGATATTTTAAGACTTTGGTAAGTATTCAATTAGGCATTTTAATTACTTCAACTGTATACTTATGGAGGTAGGTATGTACCAACAAATATTATAATAATAAGAAATATATATACAAAACTTACAACTTGCGTGCAAACTCAATTTGCCTGCAGAGAAGAGATGACGTGTTTCAGTGTTTTCTCTGGACAAGTTGCCAGAAAATTGACAACAGTCATTATTTAATTATATCATTATTATGAGCACTGTTGACAACATCCTCATATTAGTATAGAGACCGACTGCGACTCTGCTTGTGTATAGTTATGTAATTAGGTACACTATGGCATAGCATTAGGTTAGACTGTAAGTAAAGGCAGGTGTAGGTACTATATCTATACTTATATTATAAAGAGGAAAGAATAGGCTTGTTAGTATTGAATAGGCTTCGAAACTTATAGACTAATAAAAACATGATTGAAGCAGTTCATTTTCAGGGAGTGACATAGGCTAGACTTTATCCCGCAATTCCCACGGGAAAGAAAACTACGCGGGTGAAACCACGAGGCGCTGCTATATAGTTTATAATAAATAAATAAACTTTTTTATGACCCAAATCGAATCGGTAATGCATTACGACATGGCTAATTGATTGTTGTTCGAAGTGTCAAGAAGAAAATCAATGCCGTGTCGGCCTGTAATAGGTTGGTGCACTTAGCATTTATTTTTATGTTATTTATCTACCTTGTAAGTTTTAGTGTACTCGCCAAAGGCTAACCTAACAGTATAAATAAAATAAATTAAATAAACGCGCGGACGGAGTATGCCTAGTAGAGCTAGAGTCGTGGGGTGTCGAAATTACTGTGAAACGAGCCGGATGTGCGACAGCTACCTATTTCGCATAAAAGAACATGAAGCGTGTAAGTAGGTAGAGAGGCTAATTTGTATACCACCCAGAAAAGTACAGTTTGCACGAGTGCCCACAACAACAACAACAACAGTGACCAGTGTTTGCCGACTCCAGGCATTAAGCTGTACTCGAGTGGAGTGTAAGTATTAGCAGCCTACACAAATGATGATCGACAATTTAAAACGTTGATATTAGATATTTCTAAAACGCATCGCGTGTCACGAGTACACATGTAATGCGATGCCTCCCAACAATCAATTGCATGTCGAGATGATGGGATGTGATCGTTACGTCTCATATTAGTATGGGATTTGCGCAGTTTCCTGTCCGCACGATACGGGGTGAGATGGGGCGCATTTTAATTGAAAACCGTCAAAAACACGACGTGTTTAAATCTGACTTGCTAAAAATTTAATTACATTTGCCAACTGATATCAATACCAGATGGAGTTTTTGTAATTTTCTTTGTTATTAAAAAGATTCCTACGTAATCTAGGAGTAGGAACGTATAGATTCACCTGTTGTTTGCAGCCCCCCCCCCCCCAATATGATAGGAACAGATTCTCAAATTACCATGTGATGATGTTTTAGATCGGTACGATAGCAATCCTCGAGCGAGAATCAAACTTTATCGAAACCGCTTCGAAATCAAAATATAACACAACGAAAGAGTCATCAAAAACTAAACATACAACCTATTTTTTGAAGTCGGTTAATGTATAAACTTTGTTAATTAATAAGCAATTAGCTAGAAAGTTATCTTAAAGTTCTAAGTCAACGAGAATCTGTCTTGTACGCAATACATAGGTAATCCAGACGACACACACAAAGACATGTATGCGTCCAGACGCGGCTTTTGTACGGAATATAGGTTAGGTGTGCCGGGGTACCCGCCGAGCGCCCTTTGAGGGTAACCCAAGACGTGAATGCGCTCAAAACACGTCTCAAAACTCGTGTCTTAACTTAGAGTAAAACACAAAGTTTCGTTTGACCGGGGTGCGACAGAGGATAAAACTCAGTCTATGGACTTCAAAACAAAGTTTCGTCTGACCAGTCCCACAGAGGACATTGGAAAACTTGCGTCTTTAGAGATATTTAAATTCTATTCACAAAATGGTTTTGGATTATCCTTTGAAACCGGTGCGGCGTCCAATTTGCGCGGCTAAGGTACCTAATAAATGCTGTATTTATTCTGGATTTTAAACTTGTCAAGTCTTTGATATTATAGCTTTGAAGCCGCTGGCGAGCGTCGCATCGCGTCGAGTTAGTCTGTTGAAGAGCGCCCTTAGACCGGAGTCGCGGCGCGTGCAGCACAAAATTTAAACATTTAGCGTTGGTAGACTGTTTTTACGGAGAAGCTATTTTACACGCGTTTGTTTGATTTGATGCGTCGCACGGCGGCCAGCGCCACTCTTCACGCCCCGTTTATCCATAAAATTACCGTTCATTGCGGTATGTTTGTGTTTACGCCGCTGCACACACGAGTTTCCGTAAACAAGTCCTTAGACAAAGAGATAAATGTTTGGTCTTGGATTCTGGCTAATCAGCCGTAAAGCAGGTAACTGGAGATGTTAGCTCGGATAATTTATATTAAGGTAGGTATTAAAATTATAGTTTACCACAATTACACAAGAAAAAGATAAACGCGAGTAATGCCGTAGGCAGAATCAATATGCATCATGCCTTGATTTGGCTCCGTTCATACAAATATACATTTATATTAGGTATTATTAGGTTTATTTTAATCTATTTATTATTTTATTACTGCATGTATGTTAATTATAAGCATTACATGAATTGTGGATAAGTAATTTGTACACGTCCTCTACCTATTCCATTGAGTCTCCAATAATACTAAGGTTTGCTGGACTGGCTTACTAAGGAAACTCTTATTCAGGGTTAAGCTCGCCTTTGTACATATCTTACGTACATAGAAATCTATTTCAGAACGTTATTTCCAACAAAATAAATTGTAGTCTGTATGTAGTCTGCAGTGAGAAATGAAACACGACTACAAAAAGTATTCAACTTGGTCGTTGACAAAAGCAACTGTGGTTTTCTTCCACTGGACTTCGTCCGTACCATTTCCTAAGAGCTTTTTTCTTATTTGAAGACGACAGCAACCTTGATTTGTCCAAAATCATTTCTTTTATTATAATACATTAAGAAGAGGAGGTCACCGGTCAGACGCTCGAGGGTAGGAGGTTTTTTGCCATGTATACGCTTCTACAACAAAACTCCTACAGAGTTGCAGAACTTATCAGTACCTAAATAAATTCAAACAAACCGACAAAACCTCGCTGTGCAAAAAGGCTTACTATAAAATATCGGATTATCTAGAGAATAAAAAAGCTTGGGATGGGTTTTGCTCCAACTCGATAATCGGTTAAAGATTTCTTCGTCGTCGAAGCGACCGAAAATCAAAAATATTGCTTCACAACACTTTATTTCCGTGGTAGTGTAATCACACTAATAATATAAATGCGAAAGTTTGTATGGATGGATGGATGGATGTTTGTTACCCCTTCACGCCAAAACTACTGAACGGACCTGGCTGAAATTGCACGAATCTTGGAATCAAACATAGGTTACTTTTTATCCCATAAATCAGTTCCTGTGGGATAAAAATCACATTTAAACGTTTCCATAGGAACAACGCGTGCGAAGCCGCGGGGCGCAGTTAGTTTTATAATATAATTTGACTTTTTCTGAGTGTACATTTATTGTATTTATGACTTAACGTATTTAGGGCTAAAAATGTCAAAATTGTGTCAAAAGGTGGCACCAGGTGCCCTAATTTTTGCAGAACTTTAATCGCAGAAGACCTTTAAAAGTAGGGGCCTACTTGCGCCTGGCTAGGACAACACGTTTAACTACGATCTACCTCTGAGTTACATGTTAACCTAGCCTAAACGATATTTCGATCTAACACTCAAGTGAGATTCATTAACGTGCTTACTTATTGTACCCGCCACGACATTTTACCGTAATCTATTCTTTTCAGCCTCGGTCTAGATTCTGTTAAAATAAGATCAAAGCTCTTCACTTTCTTATGAACACTAAATCCACATCTTGAAAAGGTAAAATTGAAATAAGACACTGACATGTTAATAAAGTGATATCTTTCGTAATGTAAAGTAAAGAAGCGGCAAAGAAACTTTTAACTTGTTAGTTGTTGTTTGTCGAATTGGAGCAAAACCAGCCCAAGCTTTTTATTATCCTCTAGACTAGATAGATATTCTGATATCTTGTAGTAAGTTTGCCTTTTTGCACAAATATAATCCAGCGGAATAAATAATACCTAAACTTTAACATTACATAACATTACAAGTTATATGTAAATCTATAAAACGTAACTTGACTAGGTATGTAGTTCTAGCTAGCCGACGACGAGAGAATATTGAGTTGCGTCATAGAAGCGCAACTCCGAAGTGAGGACAGCAGATGATCTGGTGTTTCCATAATCTTCGTGAATGGCGGAATGACATCCGCAAAACTGCATAGCTGTGGAATATCTTCCACCGAGCGTTCCATACCTTTACAATTAAATGTGACCAATGTGACATTTTCAAGTCAATTCTTCTTTTCCGTTCAGAAATTAGATAAAGGCATACCTTACCGTGCAGCAGGCACGCGTCCTCGTTGTTACATACTCTCAGACTCCGACAGAATCGATACCTAACTTCCCAGCGTGTTTCTTACAAATAATATCCTTGAATATTCGAGTGGAATCCAAGCTGCATAAGGTATCAAACGGGAACGGGAATGCCTGTGAATTTGCCACGCTACACAGATCGGTGAAATGTATCTTTGAAACCTTTATGATTCTTCATGGTGCGGAACGTTAGTGAATCCTTAGCGGTGCTTATTTCCGACGAGATGTTAGAGAAATCAGTCGCACAAAATAAGACCGTATTTACTTGTTTGTAACGTACAACGTAATATGTAGTCTCGTAATATTAGACTGAGTGCACTCTAATGATATTTGCATCTTAATATCGCGATCGTACGCTATGCTTAATAGGGAAACCTCTCCACAATTTAATGAGGAGCGCGGAAGAGAAATAAAGCAAAACATAACTCTTTGCGATGCTCAGCAGTTTCGTATGCACGAGGGATCTCTCTTGACTTACATCTTCCTCATTAAGGAGCTACCCCGGCTCAAACTAGCGCCGCCACCTATTTTATTTTTATAACGTTGAACCGCGCCTCAGGGTACCGCCTTCTATGAATGATCGTTTTTTTTGATACAATTAGGATTTTATTTCATCTCCTCATTATAGAACAAAAAAAAAATCTTCTTATTGAAGGGACTCGTAGAATAATGATCGAATTTCATAACACAACATGAAGTTCATTTGATCATATGTTTTAATTTTTCAATCTACTGTAGTAGTTATTTAGGTTGACCGAGTCATGGCGCGTCATAGCATTCGGCAGAAAAGTCTGAAACGTTTTGTGAGTGGTAAATAAATTCAATTTGATATATTATGACGACTGAGCGCAGGCATTCACTGCGGGGAGCACTGAAGCCCGTGGAAGCCTTAAAAGCGCCTGAAACGTGTTCAGAGGTTAAATCAATTCCAGACGGGTTGTTTTATAAGTACCTCCTGTTTATACATATACAGCTTTGTTCCATCAAACGAACCGCACGCTAAGTTTGAACTTTTATGTTATCCTATTTCTCGGAATCGTTTTGCTTTAGCTTTTTCCTAGAAAGCGTGAAACGAGTTCGGTACATAAAGTCATAAAGTAGTCTGAAATTGAGTATGTGGATGAAACTTGTGAATATTTAACGATGCTTATTTTGTTTGCATCTTCATAGTATTATAAATGTATGAGTATGGTTCAGAGTTGTCGCACACATAGGTACTCAGACAGATTGATAACTCTTGGTGTGTTGCTTAGATGCACGTTTGGAGTTGCTACGAGAAGTGTAGGAATATTTGATGCGTTTATGGACTTGAGTCAAGATTCCACGAAGGTTAAAAGTCGAAGATAAATATTTAATGTTTGGGTTTCGAAGCCTGATAGATAGTTAAGTTTCAAGGTTAGTTTCCCGGCTGAATGGGTGTTGATCATTGCGCACGCACACAAACAGTAGATATAGCAATAAATGATTATATTTTATTGTGTATGCAGGTAGCTCGCCATCGCTGGGACTCGATGAATCATCATCATCAACCTATATTAGTCTAATGCTGTTCATAGACCTCCCCTAACGAGCGCCATAGCGCCCCGTCTTCAGCTTGACGTATCCATCATCTGCCTGCAGTCTTTCGCAGATCATCATCCCACCTGGCCGATGTCGATGGATTTATTGGCTAAAAGAGGAGAGGCACTCTTTGCAGTCGGCTGTCATGATGCACTCACCTGTATGTAGGAGAGCGGGTTGGCAGGTGGCACGTTGGGGTCCACCAGCTCAATGTTGACCAGCCAGGGCAGCAGGTATTGCAGCAGCAGCTGCCGTACCTCCGTGCGGGCGGTCTGGAACCGCGCCGTGATCTCTGCGAACCACGACATAACGTCAACACTTCATTCAAAATTATTATTTATGATTTATGGGATGAAACGTTGTTTTTGCGTGAAAGAGTAACAAACATAAACTATACCGTCCATACATACAAACTTTCAGAAAAAAGCAATTTCAACACTGTTTTGGGATTTAAAACCGATACCTTTCATTTGATAGCTCACTCGGTGGGGTACTTATAACACTTTTTGAAAATGGTCTAACTTATTTTCAGAAGGGAAAAATAGGTTTTTTTTTCAAAACCATATTTTGACCATTGCGAAAACGCGTTTCGCTGACGAGGCGCGGCGGCCGATATCATCGGCCTTGCCTTAGAATATCACACTCCGCAAACCATGCTCCTCCACTATTCATTACTAAATTGCTGCCATGTTGCATGTTGGTAGCAATTTCAAACTGCATGAGTTTGATAAAGAGAAAGTAGCTGTCCTTGCTATGTTCTGCTGGTCTAGAATTTGGACCACCCCAAACTCTTCCCGCGGGTGTCGTAAGAGGTGATTAAGTGATATCCACCGAGTGGCGGGCAGCAGCGCCCACTATACAACCATTCTCTCTATGAACTGCGATCTCGAACCTGCACGCCATGCGTGGGGATTATGGGCATTAGCCTCAAGAGATAAAAGCCAATAAGGCGCTTTCGCGAGCCCTGAAGTATACCACGGTTTTGAAAGATTTTTTCCGATTCCCGAGTCTTTGAAAACAAGACGGTTCTGCAATCCCTAGTCATAAAGTTTATGCTTGCATTTACGCAAACAAATACTCCCCAAACCTGCAATTTGCAATAGCTGCAATTTGTGAATCTGCCCGTGACATTAAAGGGTGCGGCAAAATTTACCGGCAGCTACCTTTTTGTTAAAGTCGTCATAGGGAACTTTATGTTTATTTTTTTTAACAACTTAGGGCTTGCAGTCCTTGTAAACAAGCCCTTATTCGTGGGCTTTGGCTAAAAACACTTTTTAAGTACCTACCAAACTAAATCTTAAGATTTTGGAAAGAAAATCTACACATAAATATTTTAAACAACTTCTATGAAGCGCCATTCGTCAAGCACGAAACCAATCATCTTCGTTTTGAAAACCTGGTAAAAAAAGGTCAGTACTTTGAATGTCATAACATTCCCCCCCCCCCCCCCTCCCCCCTGTATTCTCCCAACAGTTCCAGCAACAGGTAGTAGCTCACCGGTGTACCCTGCGAGCTTTCGAACTGAATGCACCTCGTCAATTACATTCAATACAAATGAATAGCTGCCGTCATTTGAAGAAACTCATAGACCGTGGTAGACGGCACCCCCTATTATTTGCGATTGTCCAGCTGTAGGATGCTAATCTTAGTAGTTAATTGACCGACGACTTCTATTATTAGGTAACTAACAAATTTGTGTCTTTAATATACTATGCAGAAGTACTATCTAAAATTAATAATGAAAAAAACAATATGCAGGAATGTGTTAAACTAAACAAGATACTACTTAACTACATGGATAAAATTTTTGATAAATTAAAATTTTTATTTTTAGTGAGTTGTAAGCAACAGAGAACAAAATTTAATTCTAACCTCAAAATTCTAATACTCGTAGAATACAAACACATACATAAAAAGAAGACAGTTGTTAAAAATATACTTTAATTTATTAATTTCTATTATATGATGTTAAATAGTTACTATGACAGTATTTTTTTGGTGGTAGGGTTTCGTTCAGGGGTAGGATTGAGTCAGAGTCAAATAATTATTTTTTCAGACTAACAAAATAAGCACTTCGACAAGTAAATTTTTTAGTATATTAACAGTTTGATAAATAATAATTACTATCAAATATGAAATAAGTTGCAATTGACTCTAATTCACTTTAATTTATTGTCCAGTAGCTGAAAAAGTGAAAAAGAAACCACTAACAAGTTTATCGCTTATCAACTAATACAATCTTTGCATAACTATGCTGCAAATTCAGTCGGACAACAAAACCGTCTAACTACAAAAGAAACGGTAGCTACCCTTAAGGGGCCAACAATTTGCCCCATCCTGTATATAATAAGGTACTTAGATTACACTGTGTAAAACTATATTATTCACTATTCTAACTAGATTAACTTAATGTGTAAAAAGTAATAATAATAACTTACTTGATAATATCTAATAGCTACTCTGTATCATCGTAGGATAGATTTTGAAGTGTTAATTTAATAGTTTTTTTACAATTAGTGCGTAAATATTTTTATTTAGAAATTAAATTTAGTCTGTTGATTATAAAGGGACCAAGAAATAGATATAATTTATTTACAAAGGTACAGTGAAGCTTATTGAATGGTTTAACAAATTTAAATATACATGGCCAAATGGTCAATAATAGTGTTCGTACTGTTCGTCTGTCGTGTAGGTACTAAACTTGATATCAAAATAGCCAATTTCATGCATTTCGTTCTTGTAATCTTTAACTTTACCATTACGTAACAAATCAATATTAAAATCACCGAAAAGTATGGTTCTTTTATTTTAGTCTAGTTGTCGCGAATATAATGTTAAGTTTACTTGAAAAATACTTTCTGGTGGTTTATAGATGGCTCCGATTTTAAAGCGATAGGTTATCTACTTTCATCCATAGATAGTGCTTTAACTCGAAAATTATCAACTAACAGGCCGAAGATTTCTTCGTCGTTTCTTTACTTTAGTCTACATACCGACGCTACCGAAATAAAAAATATCACTTTATTTCCGTGTCGGTGTAAGTGTAAATTTATTGTATACATATTATATGGAAGTAAAGAGAATGTGTTTATATATTTTGTTATTTTATCTCTTTTATGTCTGTAAGTATTCGAATTGTTTTGTAAATTGTTCGTTTTTATATCAGTGATGTCGTCACATAATTGTTAGATTTTCGGTATCGGTTCGACCGAAATCTTTACTATACTCTTCTTGCTCGGAGTGTTCTTTACGTTTTCGGATATTTGTATTTTTGAACTTATCAACACCGAGCGTAGATACGAGTATGTTAGGAACGGAGCCGCTTGCGCCTACGCTAGCGCTTATTGACTTGGACCGCGGTGATTTCTGTTCCAAGAATTACGAGAGCGTTATTAACATCAGAAATGCGATATTGTTATTTAGGATATCTAATTAGGAATAAGATATAAGTAAGTATTTTTCTTAATATCTAATTAGTAATTAGATATCGTAATAACAACATCGAATTGTACGCTTTACACCTTCTGATATATCGGGTGGGTTTTCTACATGGCAGTGTATACAGGCAATTTTACTTTATTTCCTATAATGTTTATGTAAGTTTATTATATTGTGTGTAGGTATTGAAGGTATTACTACGCTAGCTATAGAGTCTATTGAAAAAAAAAGAGTCGTAGCGCTACGGTGAACTAACACTTTTAGTCGTACTGCAATGACAGAGCAGTGTTGTCAACGCAACAAAAGTTGTCGATTGGCACACGAGCGCCTTCAATTCTCACGACTCTTCTTCTTTTTGAACAGACTCTACCCGCGTTCGTAATAACCTGCCGACTTATTATTCACATTTGACTACAGTTCCTCTCATATTAAAACATTGTGTAGAGTAGTGTAGTCAGCCCTATGTATCTATGTAGAAAACAACCATCGGTTTGTTACCGAGCCTAGGGGCGTTGTTTATGTTACCGGCTCATTACGCGCGAACAACAGGACAAAACAAAACGCCGATGACAATGATATCGAATACCCGTTTTGGTATTCTATCTTAGCTAAAAAAAACTACAGATTGGATAACTTAATACTTTAGACGTTAGCCGCTAAAGTACCAACCAGTAACGTCGTCGTGAGCGTTTTATGTAGTTCCAGTCTGGCAAGTCCACCCTTTTTCAAAGCTGTCAAATCCACTTCAGTATGAAAAAAATACAACAGGAACTTAGCCACACATTGGTATCGTCAGCTTACGCTCTTGAGTTCTAGTGATTAGTCTAGTCATTTTCGTATTATCTTCAAAACTGAAGAGCTAGAAAAACAAACGACATTAAGAAGAGAAAAGGAATTAATAAAACCAGACTCTATCTTCAAAACCCCTGGACGGCTTTGACCCCACTAAGTGACCAACATACAATTCACTACAGACTAGAAGAGCGTACGAACAAATAGCAACAATGTGCAAGGTGCTTCGTGGTAGGATCGACGTTCCTGACCTACACAACCTTCTGTTTCGGCTCTACCTCCCTGATAATTATGTTCGCAACAGAAGCCACAGGCTCTTCTCTGTTCCCTTTGCTAGAACCGTCGCTCATACCAACTCTCCACTGCCTCGCACCCTCGCCGCCCTTAACAGACTTCTGGACCGGAATCCAGACTGTGATATATTCGCAGATGAATGGAAGAGTTTTATGTTTGTATGCCTGAGGTTTTGCGAGAGTGATGAATGAAAGGATGCTTGGTTTGTTTAGTTAGTATCATTTTAATTCTTTTAATTAATTTATATGATGAGTTGTTTGATTTTTAATGTTTAATATTATACATCTATTTATATTAATTTTAATTTGTTTGTTAATTATAATTTTTGTGTTTTAATCATAAGTAAGTAACTAATGTAATTGGTTTGGTAAAATCGTGTCAGTTACTTAATAAACAATTAACAATAACACATTTCACATGTTCCTTCTATCTACTTATTAAATTTCATGCAAATCGGATCAACGGTTGGACAGTCTGTTCGAAAAGACTTTTTTCATACCGCCAAATCATCCAAGCTGTCACTGAGATTCAATTATTTGAATTTATTTTGTTGAAACAAAATAGATAAAATGTTTTATTGAAAAAATAGAGAAATAAAACACAGAGCGTGGGCGCCGCTATTGTACGCTGCGTCACCTTTACTCAAACCTATATAGCAGCCTAAGGTTTGTCTAGCAGAGCCTTTGTTAAACTTTTCCCTTTGTATCGTCGATGTCGTTTATTTAATTTTATTAGACATCAAAGCCTGCATAGCGAAAAATATTTGAGCACAAAAAATAGCCAGACTGGTTATAGGAGAGATCAATTTTCATTATCGAACAATCACGACGCAAAGAGCAGCTCCCTTTGCGCCAACGAAGCCGGTAAATACCTAATTAGAGTGCTGTTGTTTCATCTGCATTGTATTTTTTTTTTATTTCCGTTTTACAAATAATTATCCACTTATTTCTGAAGCATACCTAAAGTAGTAAATTGACCGATATAAAAGTAATCTGTGAAAAATAAGCAGCGTTAACCTTATTGCCGGAAAGCTTAGAGAAAATGTGATAATAAAAAGGACATTCATCATGGCTACTCATGGATTTCAATAGTTTTCGATTGTATGTATTGAGAAGATGGCAACGACTAAGACATGGTGAGGCACTTACCTGAGAACATGGGCATAGTGAGGTCGGGGTGCAGTAGACTGAGTTGCCTCGACAGGTACAGCTGAGAGCGGCAGTACGTGCTGCAGAGCAGGGCGTCCAGTGTGCTGCGAACCTTCTCTGCACCTGTTGGACAACCATACAAGGTTCTTTGTTAAACTGGCATACATAAAATATAAAACATAGGATTTTTTTATAAGAAACATCCTAATATAATTGTTCATTTCGCTCGGCTTAGCTTGGGCTAGATGATGCTGGGTGAATAATAATGTGCAACATTATTATTGCACTAAGTAGCTAACCGTTTTTCACTTCAGCTATCTCAATTTATATCCAGTTAGTTTTTCTTCCATAAATGTTTAATTGTTGTTGCAATGTGTCGTGGCAAATAAACTATTTCATTTATTTGTATTTATTAACGTAGTCAATGACAATTACTGAATAAAACAATTACATCTAGAAGGTATTTACATTTATATCTATGTATTTCCTAAGAACAAACACACTGCCCGAAATAGAAACCATAATTCCATTCCCATGACTTGTGATAAGTTTGTCTTTGATAAGTATGTCGGCCTCTCTATGCTACGTATATTTTAAAAATTGAGTGCATCAGAAACGTTTTACTAGGCATTGAGCTAACACTGCAAAAAATCGTCGTAATCAGCTAGATCTTAAGGAGATTAGGCAGCTGACATCCAGACTATCTTTGTTCTTCAGAAAAGGGCGGTACGCGCTATTTATAAATTAAATCCACGTGATTCGTTGAGGGAATTATTTAAAGAAATAAATATTTTAACAGCAATATCGCAATACATCTATGAAAATCTAATGTATACACACAATAACAGAGATAACTTTATGAAAAGGTGTGATGTTCACAATAAAAATACAAGAAACAAGAACAAATTACACATCCCATCATATAGATTACGAAAGGTAGGGAAATCATTTGTGGGCAATTGCGTAAGATTCTATAATAAGCTTCCATCTGAAGCAACTGAGCTCCCTATTCGTAAATTTAAACTGTACATAAAACGAAATCTTATCAAGAAAGCATATTACTCCGTAGATGACTACGTCAATGATGTTAATGCTTGGCCGGATGTCGCCCAGTTCCGCACAGACAATAGTATGTAAGACCAGTTAGACTTAGTTATCCTAAGATTGTATTAGTTGATAAGCGATAAACTTGCTAGTGGTTTCTTTTTCACTTCTTCCGCTAGTGGACAAAAAATTGAAGTGAATTAAAGTCAATTGCATCTTATTTCTTGTTTGATAGTAATAACTATTTATCAAGCTGTTTATATAGTAAAAATTTGACTTGTCTAAGTACTTATTTTGTAAGTCTAAAGAAATAAACGATTTGACTTTGACTTTGATTATATTTTGATATAATCTCCTTAACAACCAAATAAATTGCCCTCTGCTCCTGAGTAAAACTAGCTTTAAATTAAAGTCCCTCGTAGAATTTAAACCGATCCCTACCCTCGACCCACACACCGCTCAACAGTCCTTGGCAAAACTCATCCATTCCAAGAATCAGCAACGAACTTAATAATCATTGAGCCCAGATTGATATTTTCTCAATAAAGCTCCCGATGTTGCGCAAGTTCTTATCTGAGAACTTGTCAAACAATTCCAAACTAACCCACTGGTAGATCAAATAAATAAAATCAAATAAAATAAGTTTTGTAAGATTTACACGTGTCTGTATATTGCTCCAGGATATCAAGGTCCTTTGTTTCCCACCCCAAACGACTTGAATTGGCCTCGGTTAAGACGAGCGTATATTTGTCGTTTTATCTAGTAGCTTATCCTAAGGGCGCCCCTACCTACCGAGTTGAAAGCATCGTTTACACCTGGAACAACAAATCGTTTGTGTGGCACGACTGCCCGACACAAATGAAGCGAGTTACCCGCCGCTTCACATCCAAAGCGGACATCAAAGCCCAGCTGGGTCAGTTGGAATTTTGCTTTCAATTCTGAGCTTTTGATTTCGCTGTATATCTAACTGATCAGTTGCCTCCATTTTTTGTTCAGTTGAAGGGCTTTATTTACTAAAAAAACCGTTCTGAAGTACATATTACAATAATCTAACTTACTATCTTAATTAATTTGGATTTTATTAATTTTGCAAATTAACCTTCGTATTGACGATATTTACACACAATGGAAAGTACTCGCTGATTTGAGAACCTTTCTTTGATAAATTTTAATTCTATCGCTTTATCTCGACTCCGAGCACGTGAATTTTAATAAATGTTATTGAGATCTGTTGACATAATTTGCAGCTATATGAAAATTAGATCATAGTTCAATGTAAATAGATCATAGTTGTAGTAACAACAGTTTGTTATATATAATAATTGTAAAACTTTTTAAACTTTCGCGATTTGTTCGCAATTGTGATGTAATTGTAGTAGCAAGTTTCACAATAATTTCACACCGAACGCTGATTCTCAAGTCTTTTCTGAAATATGTGCATTGATAAATTATTTTTGTGTTGTTGCGTCAGTACAACTGCGCACTTTCATACATAATGTCCCTTTTCCACAGTTGGTTCTGGTGAACTTATTTTGCATTCTCAGTTTTTTCCATTCGAATACGTTGGTGCAAAAATACAGGATGTCATATTTTATGGAAAATAAACGGTTTGACGTAAATCAAAATTATCCTTACAGAAATCAATGTCATGAATGACCCTTCCACCACTTTTCTCTAATCAAATTTTTCTGATTCGTTTATTTAGTCCCACCTCAAAATGGGGTGGCTCTTTTATGATCAAGAGAGCGTGATTTATGAATATCAAAGATAAAAGGGCTGCCTCTCGCATCAAGATCCTTAAATGTATTTGGCCAAACTAGTGCCAAAGTTATTAAACCACACAAAATGTTTTGATCATACTTGGACTTTAGTATCCTATGTTAATTTTAACATGATACCGCCACGCGTTTCTGAGAAAAGGGGGTTTACAGACGGATAATAACGTGAAACATTAAGGGTAATTTTTTTCCTGTTGTGGTACGGATCCCTAAAAATAGACGAATTGAGTACCTCCTACTTGTATTTAAATTTGTCGTCGCTAATATCTGTCTAGCTACTTTACGTAACAACGTCTTCATAAATGTCCGCAAATTGGTACAAATCACTCTAATACGGTTTATGATTCGGATGTACCGGCCGGCCCTATGCAAATTTTTCCCTATTCTCGAATAACTTCGAGTTTAGGAGTCCTTTTACTACGTTAGAGTAGTACATGAAACAATTGTTAGAGCCCAGCTTTTATTTACAACAAGTATATCGAAGGCTGAAAAAGAAAACAAAAGCCACGAGATGGCTCGAGAAAAGCGTTTCCCATGGGCTCGCCTAGTTTCACATGGGAGCCCGGTGATGGTGTTTGTCAGTCGCTATAGGCGTGGAGGTATGTGGTGCGTGCCGTGAAAGGAGAGCTTGATAGGTACCGGCGCGCGGGGGCCGGCCGCGCGGCAGTGTGCTAGCCGCGGTGCCGCTGCCGCCTGTCCGCGCCATGGCGCTCGCTTACGACGACCTCAACGCCACCAGCGAACAATACAATATCACTGGCGACATGGACTTTTCGTATACGTACACCGACATGTTCGCCGAAGAGTTGGCTTACGTGTTGCACGTTTATTTGACGCCGATTCTTATTATAGTTGGAGTAATAGGGAATTTACTGTCTATAATCGTCTTCTACAAGAGTAAGTTGCGCCGTCAGTCGACGTCGCAGTACCTGTCGGCGCTCGCGGTGTCGGATACCATATTCTTACTCCAGCTGATCCCTCCGTGGCTGAAGGCGGTGAAAGCGTCCTTGGTGTTCGTGCGGCCCGGCTTCTGCCAGTTGTTCGTGTACTTGACGTACGTGAGCAGCGCCAACAGCTCGTGGCTGGTGGTGGCGTTCACCGTGGAGCGCTGCGTGGCGGTGGTGTGTCCGCTGCGGTCGCGCGCGTGCACGGCGCGGCGCGCGCGCACGTACATCGCGTGCGTGGGCGCGGGCTGCGCGGCGCTGAACACGCCGGTGCTGTGGCTCGCGCAAGCGCGCGGCACGGACTGCGACATCGACCGCACGCTGATGGAGCACGCGGCGAGGTTCAACGTGTTTGACACGGTGGTGTCCTTTACGCTGCCGCTGGCCATCACCACGGTGCTCAACGTGTGGATCGTGGTAGGCGTGTGCCGCGGCAGCCGCGCGCGCCATCGCCTCACGCGCGCCTCGCCGCACCCGCGCACGCCACTCTCGCGCACGCGCCGCACGCGCAGCCAGGTGCAGCGCGCGCAACAGCGCGTCACCAGGATGCTGCTGCTGGTCTCCTCGGTTTTCGTCCTACTCAACCTGCCGGCTTACTCCATGAGAATCGTAGCCTATGCGATGAACATGGTGAGTTATTTTTATAAAAAATTTCTTATGTACCTACTGATTGTTTTTTAACTCATCAAGCGTGAGTGTACCGCCAAAAAAATCAAATTGGTAAAACTAAAACTTAAAAAGTATAAAATATTTGGCACAAAAATTATAATAAAACTATCACAATCATTTACAAACTAAGTGTCCTAGTGGTTGCTTATACATCGCAAAACCACAAACAAGGCAGGTAGGTAATCAGCTGTCCGGCCTGCGGCGTGTTGTTTTTACTCGTTTTTTCATAGAAAATGTATGGGAATTGATTTTTTTTAATTATTGCCAAAACTTACGATTTGATTTAGTATGTGACTTGGAAAAAGTGTTCCTGGTTGGAAAAGAGTCGATTAAGACCAACTTGTTTTTTTGACAAATGTCATTGTTTGGGCTAACGGTTCTTTTTTTCAAATATGTAACTAAAAATAAAAATATTTTTTTGTTAAACATAAAACAGAATGTTCCTTAGAACTAAACCTTCTGACTACAAAAGAAACGGTAGCTACAAGGGGCCAAAAATTTGCCCCACCCTGTATATTAGTACTCACGATATATTAATCCAATGAACAGAGGGGAGTCATCATAGGTCCGGTAGTTATTAATTTTTAACCGACTTCAAAAAAAGGAGGAGGTGCTCAATTCGACTTTTTTATGTTTAATAACTCAGAACTTTTAACTGGGTGGTCTGATTTTCATGATTCTTTTTTTATATGAAAGCTGGTGCTTCCCCTGTGGTCCCATTTCAATTTGGTTCAGTTCTGACAGCGGGATCCATGAAAATTTATGAAAAAACTATACAAATTAAAGTCGGTTTATAGTTTTTTAAAACAAAATTAATTATCGATATGTTGTCTATGGTAGTAGTAGTGTAAAACGCAAGATACATAAAAAAAATCGGCACTTTTTTATATTTTCGCTTATATCTTCGTTTAGGTATACGAGTGTTTTAACTAAAAAAAGTTTTGCACAATGTTGTAGAAAACTAAATTTCCGTTTTAAGTAGTTTTTGTTTCTAGGACTGAAAGTTACGGAGATAATGCTTTTTTTTTAACTTGAAATAATCGCATTTTGTATGCTTACAATGCCGCGTACAGAAGCTGGCAAGGCTATTTTGATTCACATTGTTCTTGGGATGATGGAAATGGTTCTTTAAGGCTTCTCATTGTTGGTCGTCTCGCCCGAGGAAAGATGCATAAATCGATAAAACTTTTAAGTTATCTTATTCAAAGGTCACTAGGTAAGTACTCGTTAAATTTATTAAAATACTAGCTGCGCCTTGCGGCTTCGCATGAATTTTTTTTGGATTTTTTTTTCATGTCAGGTCTCACGGTAATGGGGTATCCTATGTCCGTCTCCTGGTTCTAGCTACCTCCCCGCTAATTTTCAGCCAAATCGGTTCAGCCGTTCTTGAGTTATAAATAGTGTAACAAACACGACTTTCTTTTATAAATATAGATGAATGCTTTGTCTGGCAAACCCTTTTTACTTTTCTCAAAGGCCAACCCCAGCGCTTCGAATCCCTATAATAGTTTCATTATTCATAGACACAATAAATATAATCACAAATTGTAATGATAAAGCAAACACCAGGAACATAGGAGGAGTTATCTCAAATATGATAGGGTCTCTCATAGTAAGAGCCTAAAAAATCCCTTTGCCTAGCCTCTATTTACCAACCTATGATGCTTTTGAGATTTGAAATAGAAGTACATGGCTGTGATGGAAGATGTGAAGCTGTGAGACATTTTAGGATCTCATACGGCACATTAAGGTAAAAATCGATGTACTTACAAATTTGACTATTTTACACTATTTTTTTATTTTTTATTTATAGCATTGATGTGCATTGGGCAAAGGTCTTTTATTTAGAGGTAGAATCTACACTAGAACCCGTGAGAGCGTCACAAAATTCTGAGGAGTTCTTAGGGTCGGTTCACATCTGACGACGATGCATCGCGTATTATCGGTCGCGTAACGTCAGAACAGACAATTATATGAGAAAACATTCAACCTTTCACACTTAACCGATGATGCATGAGTGGGTCGAACGTACAGCGTCACAGCGTTCCGTTTCCGTCAACGCATTGTCGGTGTGCTCTGAACGAAGAGACGCGTTTAAGTGGAAAAGCGGGCGTAACGTGCCCGCCGCATCTTCCGTCAAATATGAAAACACAAAATTTGAACGAATAGACGCGACTGATAATACGCTCGACGCATTTCCCGTTAGATGTGAACCGACCCTAAGTCACCTAATATGAAATATTTGTAATAAAATAAAATGATACAAACGTGGTAGTGGAACGCGATCTGTACACATTATTATTGTCATCCCGTGACCACGACGCACGGTGGTTCAGGGGCAGCTAAGTCTTTTTTTTAACTTTGCTTAAAATGCCTACAATTTGGTACACGTATACCTACTAGAATCTTATTAGAAACAGGTCATATAAAAAATACGACTACAATATCAGACTTTTTAATTTTATGATGTAAAGAAGTAGGGTGATCGACAATTAACAAATTTCGTGCAAAAATAGTGTTGTTTCAAGTATGAATGAAACTGAAATATAAGTATATTCAGCTTTTATTCTTTGTTTATTCGTAGCTCTATTGTGTGTTATTAAATAAAACGTAAAAATATTATATGATATAATGAGTATTTACTTGGCATTACACTTTTAATGAAGCAGGTAATATGAAACCATTTGTTTTCAATTATGAGACTATAACTAATCTCCGTTACCGACCGTTAGACAAAGATACACTCAACGAGATTCATTAGACCCTATAGTATAGATCATATATACATCAAATTTAGCTGCGACTATCTGCGACCCTGGAAATACCAGGTCATTATCTAACGCCGCTTATTAACGAGGTAAAGTGCATTATATCAATAATTATTTCTACTGAGGGAGGGTAATTAACAATTTGTAATATCATGTAGGTACCGAAGTATAAATCGCACTGAATTATTGTTTTGTCTTCATTTACCAACATACTCTCTTACGATAACAGTAATACATATTCCAGTGATGGATAGCTTTACTATGGCCTACTCCGATTTAGTGGAAATTATAATCACAAGTAATCGTGAGATACTCAAATGCCTTGAAAATTTAAAACTTATGTATCCACAGCTTACAGAAAGTGTTCTTGAGCAGGTTTATGAAAAGTTAAGTCATAATTTTTTACCAGTGTTCACAAAAATTAAAATTAAAAATAATATTTTCCGCATTCCCGTACTACCTGCACCACTGTGCGACGGTGTGTCAATCTTGAAACGTCGCGAAAAACAGGTAATCATACGCGATAACTACCTACCCCTTCAATAATACTTATAATAACTAGCGTAGATTCTGGAACCTTGCTTACTATTGTTGGTATACTGGGTGGTTTTACTAACATATTTCCTAATGCCAATATAACAAAATCGTTACAAAATTATTTGTCATAAAAATTTTAATCGGGTAAAGTACACACACCGGCAAAATTAGGGGAACAGGCAAGAAAGGGTATTTTTTCAAGTGGATTATTTTTTCGTATTCCTACCCTATTTGGAAAGATATTCTGTTCTTCGATGTTTAAACATAAAATAAACCCACTTGAGTGTTTGTTGGCAATTCTACGATCATAAGAGCTTTTCATTAAAAAAGTTCTAACGTGTTTTAAACTGAGTCTGGCTCATTCTACTGTTAATCTTTGAAGAGTTTACATTGTATTGAATACAAAATTAGTGATTTGCCTGCACCTGAAGTTGCCAGAGCCGTAACAATGATCGAGGCAGGGGACACCTACCGTTCAGTGAGTAGAGTGTTAGGTGTGTCGGTATCTCTGGATATGTTTATGTTCAAGGGTGCAGATAAACGGGGTCTTACGTGCGTCGGCGTGGACAAGGAAAAAATCGAGCAACTGACGCATTAGATGACCGTTTTGAAAGGGTGTAAACTCTGAGAAACCGTCCAGACACGAAATTTGTTAGAAGTCCGTAACGTCCGTTTAAGTGAACGAACAGTAAGAAGACGATTAAATGAAGTTGGTTTGCAGTCACGAGTGCCAGCTAAAGCGCCAAAACTCGAGGTGAGACATCAAGTAGCCAGATTGGCATTTGCTCGTCAGCATCGTGATTAGACTGACGAGTGGAGGCGAGTTTTATTCACTGATGAAAGCCGTTTGTGTGTAAATTTCGTTGGTGGGAGGGAGAATATGTGGCTGTATCGAAGAGAACGCTACAATCCAACGAGTTTCACCGAAACAGTGGCTTATTGTGGGGGCTCCGTTATGGTATGGGGTGGCATATCATTCATATGGCATATCATCATGGAAGCCCGTACAGAGCTGGTCGTCAGCGAAAATGGATCCCTGACTGCACTGCGTTATATCTCAGAGATCCTAGAGCCCTATGGCATAACATGGGGATGTTATGCCATTTGCCCCATTTATTGACGATGATTTTGTTTTTATGCACGATAACGCCCCGCCCCACACAAAGCGCGTTGTGCGCGATTACCTTAATGAGGTTGCCATTACCCAAATGAACTGGTCAGCATGTTCTCCAGACATGAATCCTATAGAATATGTTTGGGACGTCCTCGGAAGAAGAGTACATCAGAGGAACCCAGCTCCCAGGAACGTCGAAGAGCTCATATTGGCCTTAGTCGAAGAGCGGGAGAGTTTGCCTCAAGAAATGATTGATGGCATTATCGCAGGCATGGGAAAACGCATTCAGGCTCTCATAAGAGCCTGTGGAAGCCATACGCGCTATTAATTGGTTTTTTACATGGTTGAATTTTGAAAAAAACTGCATTCAGTTTGTTAGACCTAATCTCGTAAATGTGTTATTTTTTATTTTATTCAATTTTTCCTTGAAAAATTGGGAATTTCAATCTTAAATCGTGTTTTTATTTACCTCATAATCCATAATTTTAATAAAAAAATAACAAACCAAACTGAATTTAAAAAAAACATGATAAATTGACTTTTTTACCATTGTTCCCTTAATTTTGCCGGCGTGTGTATTAGGACATGGCCATTTTGTTTGTCATTGGAACTTTCAAAACTAAATAAAAGCGCGTCTTTTTGGAGGTTCTACTGACAAACAAAATGGAAGGAGGCGGAGTCGGTCGGACCGTGCCCGCCAATAAGGGATGCCGTGCGAGGTGAAGAAGGTCCGGGGGCCCGGGCCCGCCGCGGCAAGGGGTCCATAAGAGCAGCATCTCTGAGTTGCATCAGTCGCCTCTGAGCCTCCGTCGGTTGCACTACGCGCACAGCGAAGCCAGCCGCCCCGTGGCGCTGGATTCTTACTGCGAAATTATAAAATATTGTCATCTGTTTTGTAAGCGAGTTTGTGAGAGCTGCCAGATTTACCAACTTTTCAGGTGAGTGCGTTCTAACGATACTGTTAACAAGTTTATAGTTTATGATCTACCAAAACTTTAACAAAATTATTAACATCATAAAATTAAAATAGCTGGAATAGGAATGTTGTACTTTTGTGATTTTTCGGTTTAATACACATGACGCTGCAATTGAGATGTGAATTTACTTATTAATTACGGTCTGAAGACATTGCAACCACATTGCATTTTCTTTTTCATCGGTCATTTATTTCATCTTTGAATTTTTACGATGCACTTATACAGGTTAAGAAACGTTGATACGGTGTGGTGAGCTTTCAATTATTTAACAATATCATACTTTCACATAAAGACTGAAGATGCATTAATTTAGCAAATCAAATTTTCATTTTTTCATAATATCGCCCGCATATACACGCAAATATTGATTTAAGTCTTACAGTTTCGAGTTATGTCTCTATTACATAATAATAATAATTTATTATTTATTAGCCAAAAATAAGCATAATCAAATCACAGTGGAGATACAATAGGAATTACACAGAGTACCTACATACGTCCTGTAGAAATAGACGTGTTTTCCATATATAAATATCCAACGGTCCGTCCGTCTGTAGTTTTGTTAACACGAGTTATACAAGGTGGACCAAAAAGCAAAGTCATAAAAAAATTTACTCACTCGGGGGTCGCCGAAATACCTTATATATGATCACAGTTTTCGAATTTTGTTTTTTTTACGGTTTGATTGAGTATTATCGGACGCAATGCACGATTAAGGACATTTTTATATGATCATATATGGACGGCCGGCGCGGCGGTTGTTACTAAATTCAGTCACTTTGAATAGCAGACATTCATCGACATTGTCAATTGTACAATACAATACTAAGTAGAAGTAGGTAGGTATTCTAAAGAGTTTAAGCTTGTAAGATAGTATGTTGAAAATTGGACTCTAGAACAACTGATACTAACATATTATGTTGATATTCTCATGAAGTCTTGATAACAGTTCAAGTCGGGGAAATATCCTTACGCTGGCCGTGTCTGTTTCAAGTTTCGTTTTATTTTATAAGGTCTACAGCTCGCATGGGGAAAAAATAGCTACAGAAGAGGAAGAAATGTATACAATGCTGAGATTTAAAGGAAAATTAAATTTATAATGTCGTAATTTCTAAAAACGCGAAGAAAATTAAATATATTATGTATTTTCAACTGTAACGGCAAATAAGAGGTGGAGGAGGTGTGAAAATAAATCAGTTTGATGAACTTGGTAATTTAAAAATATCTTATGTTAATTACTTAGAGAAAAAAATATGTTTTAGAATTTTTGTATATTTGTAACGAATAAACACAAAAACTAGCGAACCGATTTCTATTATTTTTTTCATCTATAGAATAGGTAGGTAATATATATAATAAAAAAGGTAGGTTTAAAGTATATCAGTTATCTATTACCCGATACAACAAACTATGATTATTTCAGAGCTAGATGATGCTGTGTGATCGTCCATCAATAAATAAATAATGCCCGCGTAAAGTAAAGGAGTCTTACAATGTTACCTTGTGAGAGATTAACTAGGTTACGGAGACTAGCTAGATGCCCGGAACATATTATAGTGCACAAGTGTGTGAGCAACCACATGTGCAGTCTTTTCACTTTATAACGCGAGAAACGCGTGCAATAATATTTTGTACTTTTTCAGCAATGAAAGAATATCAATGAATATCCTGTCTGTCAAGGTCAGGCGCGGTCTCGTTCAGACCTTGAATGGGTCAATGTTGCCAAACTTATGCATGCAGCAGCGTGAAGACGGCGTGATATTAACATTTTGATTTTCTTTGTAAAAAAATAAGCTTTGAAAATAAGCACTGATCTCTCGGACGTTATATTTTGCTTGGGAAGCCTAAACATCATTGGTATTCTCGTAAATAATTCGTTGACGATCACGTCACAGTCATCCCACAGAGGGGTTTGTTTTTTGCGAAATATATTTTTATTTTTATTACCTACTTATTACTACTTTACTTGAACGTAAATTGATTTAGTAAGAATTATAAAGCGATTTTGTAGGGAACTCGTCATAAATTTGAATTATAGAGAAGAGAGGTTCGAATTATAGCAGGTTTGAATTAACGAGAGTCGATATTTGATTGTTTTGAAAAGACTAACTACAAAATATTTCATTTTTACACAGATTTTAAGGTTTCGAGAGAGTAATACTAAGACCTCGAGAATAAAATAAAATATAGTAACTACCAAAAGAAATTTTATGGTACCATCAAGGTACCTTACGTTTATTTGTTGTAAGTTAGGTATAGGATTTCGCGTTCATAGGGGCGGGACAGAGCATGCGTTTTTGGAACAGCGTAAGCGCAAAAATTATGTTACAAAAGAACTACACAAGTTATGAAGACACCCAACTTAGGAACCAATTAATTGTTAATGACCTACGAATAAAAACAAAAATCTTTTCTATAGACCGCGGGGTTCGTCGGATATAGGCCAAATTTGGTGCAAAACAGTGCACTTTCGTGTTTTTTTCATATATAATATATATTTTTTAATTTTGTGTTATAGGCGACTCCAAAATTCTAATTAGTTCGTCGGTCGGTCAGATGATCGGCAGTGATTGAACACGTATTTATTCTTTTGTTTATGTGTTTAACTAAGAATTATTATTTAACTAAGTTTGGGAGTGGGGGCTAGTGACGTCACGGCTTACTTTTCACACAAACGCTCTTACGTGATTATGGCGTCGTTCGTAACAGATCTTTCTTTGAACCTTTTGACTACACTCATGGACAAGAGAGGAACGCAAGAATATTTTCTATTGTATTTTATTCTATTGTTTTTTTTATTATGTCATATCACGCAATATTATACCGGTGCATGTAATTTGGGAATAGAAGGATTTTTATCGTCTTATGTCTTATGAAGGTGCGGTTTTCAGTTTCGAGTTCGATATTTGTTGGCGATGGTTCTCAGCTAGTCTTTATAGTCTTCACTAACTAGGGGGCGCTGTTTATGTGTATTTTATAAAAACCAATGTTCCCATTTATCTCCAGAACGGTTTGATCGATTGAGACTCCATTGTTTGTAATAGATATGGGGTTCATTGCCGATGGATCTGCAGGCGTATTTTAATTCGTCGGAAAGGATTCTGAAACGTTTGACAAATCGAATTAGCGTTCTAAAGTTCCGCCGGAATAGAATTCAAAAGTCAGTTTTTATCTGACATTTTCGTTTCGGAAACGAATCGTATGATTTAAAATACCCCAGCTGATCGCTCTTACGGAAAGTCCCGACGACATAAAGCTTAAACTCGGTACTTTCATTGAATATGTTTTTTTTTTCTTAGGGATACGAAAACAAATAAATCATTTAGGGACGCGTCCGAAGCAACGCACGCTTGCACGTTCAGCAGAAAAGTTGCTCGTTTCGAGCGAACGTCAACCAAAACCTCATGTTAGGTGTTTTAAAGTAGGTCTTTCTTTCATTCGTCGTTTCATCCATGTGTCATCACGTCAAACTAAATTAGA